>CM062248.1:3197157-3250899 GCA_031216285.1 Syzygium syzygioides | reverse complement strand
ATATTTGAACTCATATTTAAGTGTATGGGTCGTATGAATGGGTTGCCTTCAATTTAAAAGCAAGCTAAAATTGGTCAAATATGGGTTACCTAATAAACTTAATTGAATCATAACTATGTCATTTTTAATTTTTTTCAATTTTCTGATTTTTAATTTTTTTCAGTTATACGATTTTTTGAAAACTTTTTTTGTTTTGTTTTTTTTTATTTTTTTATTGCTTTTTCTTTCATTTTTTTTCTTTTTCCTTCTTCCTCAGCCAATGATCGGCTACAGGAGAGGGACGAGCTCGTTGATTTGGAGAGGCTGAGGCCTCCTCGACTTAAGGCAAGGCTTGAGCTTGCCAAGGCTAGCGAATCTCTAGCTCGCCCAAGGACTACGTAACTCATGCTCATAGGCCTCTGGCTAGGCTCAAGCCTTACCTGAGGCTAGCGAAGCTCGAGCTTGAATGGCCGCTTTTTTTAAAATAATTAAAAAAGAATAATTTAAAAAGAATAGAAATTAAAAACTATTAAAAGGAGTGCACAGAGGTAAATCAAATCAGATTTTCCACCCCTGGTGGAAAATATTTTCTATTTCATTTTCAGGTTTAAGCCAAATACCAGAAAATATTATTATCTTCCTCGAAAATGACTTCCTCGAAAATATTTTCCAAAAAAATCATAGTTTCTGTGAAACAAGCGAAGCCTCAATTTTTTAAAAAATATTATAAAAATTTGCCACGAGGTTTGTATTGCTTGGAAATGTTTTAGCAATATAATTATTTTAAAAAGTCATAAAGAACAAGTATTCTTAGCATGTGTTAAATATAGAAGTATTTTAGCAATATAAGTCGAGTCGGGCATGGGTCAAGTCGGATATAGGTTGAGATATTTACATTAAAAAAAAATCGGTCATAAATGGGTTAATGTGTCCATTTGGGTTGGACTATTTACAACATAAGCCAAATCCGGCCCGACCGATCCATTCAATAGGTCTTGTGCTAACCCATATTTAATGTATAGACCTCAAGGGGCCTAATCCATGACTTGGGAGGTCAAAACTTAGGCTGAGTATCCCTTGACCAGATCGGCTTTAGGGGCGTTCAGCACATTTTCGGTTTGTTTTCAGCCTTTCCAAGCCGGTTGCAATGATGTATCCTAATGCGTTCTAGGGTCTGTTTTAGATTAGCTCTAAAACTTAATTGTGGCCATTTTTACGTAAGTATATAAGTTGACACTTTTTAAGAAAATTTAATTTCAAACAATTATTTTAAGCCCACGATGGCACATGACTAGTTCCTATTAAATACCAACCATGGAATTGAAAGTCAGACCCGAAATGAGTATTTTCATTCCTGGCTAATTCTCTTCAATCAAGCAACTCATTACTACTGTTTCTATGGCAAATGATTGAATCGCAAACATAGTGAGATGACAAGGCCCTTAATCCTTGTAGAACAATAAAGCCCGAGAAGAATTTTTGGCAAGGGAAATAATTGTAGAAGTTTCCTACATAAATTCTTGAATCATAACTGGTGATCCACTTCATTAATGCACTACTTCCCTCAACCTATATAAGTTCTCATCTCTAGATCGACTACATCATCAAACAATCAACAATCTCAGACAATTTTCTGACACTATCGCCCCCAAATGACCATCATGGCAACGCTCAAGAACTTGTGTGCTCTCATGACCTTATTGGTCGTCAGTGTTGCATTGTTTCCTAGAGCTACCTTCGCCGGAAACCCTGATTGCGCAAAGGGAATGACTAGCGATTGTGGGTCTTTGTTCTTTCAAATCATAGTTCTTGCCAACACCGTTGCACCCACCAATGAATGTTGTCGTGAGCTCGTGAAGGCGGGGAAGAACTGCCACGATCAATTCGTGGAGTTGACCCTTTCGACCCACAAGTCGATCGGGGGGACAGAATCCGATGTCCATAGGAGGAGCAATGAGATGTGGAACAACTGCGTTGCAGCTGTATCCCCTCCCGAGCCCGCTCATTGAGAACTATTCCTATTTTACAGTACTCTAAACTTGTAAAATAAAAGAGACGAAAGAATTACAATTTTCTATCGGATTCTCCTCAAAGAATTTTCCTATTTTTTGTGCCTCTTAAGATGAAGTGCAATAGTGGATGAATCATATTTTTATTGATCAATGTGCTTAGAAACTTGTAATTTTTTAAAAATGATCTGCAAAATACAATCTGCCCTTGAAGTTGTTAATTACTTGCAAGTGTGAAAACATAACCTCTTGAAATGCATAGTTAAGTGATCGAAAGATCAAATGATGGTATGATAATCATACAATCATCTCTACTAATCACATGAATACGTAGTTAACGCTAGCCGATCCAGCTATGTATATTGTCCTGTAAAGTAAAGTGAAGACGACTTTTTTTTGTAAACTTTAATTGTTTGGAGATCAGAAATTCACGAGCCATTACCGCTTTTACTACTTAGCAGAATAGTCATGCTTAATTCACTTTCTTGTGAGTTACATTTGCTTCTGCAACTTGGAGGTGGAAAAATGCGTCTAGAACCCATATTTGAACTCATATTTAATGGTATGGGTCGTATGAATGGGTTGCCTCAAATTTAAAAGCAAGCTAAAATTGGTCAAATATGGGTTACCTAACAAACTTAATTGAATCATAAGTATCTTATTGTTAATTTTTTTTAGTTTTCTGATTTTTAATTTCTTTTTCAGTTATACAATTTTGTCATAAATTTTTTTGTTTTGTTTTTATTTTTATATTTTATATTCTTTTTTCTTTCATTTTTTTTCTTTTTCATTCTTCCTTAGCTGATGGTTAGCTGCACAAGAGGGACGAGCTCGTTGATTTGGAGAGGCTAAGGCCTCCTCGACTTCAGGCGAGGCTTGAGCTCGCCAAAGCTAGCGAATCTCTAGCTCGCCCAAGGCCTGCGTAGCTCGATCTCGTCGGTCTCTGGCTAGGCTCAAGCCTTACCCAAGGCTAGCGAGGCTAGAGCTTGCCTGGTCGCATTTTTTAAAAAATAATTTAAAAAGAATAATTTAAAAAGAAATGAAATTTAAAATTATTGAAAGTAGTGCACGGAGGCAAATCAAATCATATTTTCCATACCCGGTGGAAAATATTTTCTATTTCACTTTCAGGTTTAAGCCAAACACCAGAAAATATTATTATCTTCCTCGAAAATGACTTCCTAGAAAATATTTTCCAAAAGTATCACACTTTCTATCAAACAAGCGGAGCCTCAATTTTTTTAAAAAATTATAAAAATTTTCCACTAGATTTGTATTGCTTGCAAGTGTTTTAGCAATATAATTTTTTTAAAAAGTCATAAGAAACAAGCATTCTTGGCGTGTGTTAAATATAGAAGTATTTTAGCAATATGAGTCGAGCCGGGCATGAGTTGGCTATGGGTCAGGTCGGATATAAGTTGAGATATTTACATTAAAAATGATCGGTCATAAACGGGTTAATGTGTTTATTTGGGTTGGATTATTTATGACACAACCCAAATCCGACCCGACCGATCCATTCATCAGGTCTTGTGCTAACCCATATTTAATGTAGAGACCTCAAGGGGCCTAATCCTTGACTGGGAGGTCAAAACTTAGGCTAAGTATCCCTTGACCAGATCGGCTTTGTGGGCGTTTAGCACATTTTTGGTTCATTTTCAGCCTCTCTAAGTCGGTTGCAATGATGTATCCTTATGCATTTTATGGTTTGTTTTAGATTAGCTCTAAAACTTAATTGTGGCCATTTTTATGTAAGTATATAAGTTGAACTTTTTAAGCAAATTTAATTTCATACAATTATTTTAAGCCCACAAGGGCATGTGACTAGTTCCTATTAAATACCAAACATGGGATTGAAAGTCAGACTTGAAATGAGTATTTTCATTCCCGGCTAATTCTCTTCAACTAAGCAACTCATTACTATTGATGTTATGGCAAATGATTGAATCGCAAACACAGTGAGATGACAAGGCCCTCAATCCTTGTAGAACAATAAAGCCCGAGAAGAATTTTTGGCAAGGGAAATAATTGTAGAAGTTTCCTATATAAATTCTTGAATCATAACTGGTGATTCACTTCATTAATGCACTACTTCCCTCGACCTATATAAGTTCTCATCTCTAGATCGACTACATCATCAATCAATCAACAATCTCAGACAATTTTCTGGCACTTCCGTCCCCAAACGACCGTCATGGCAATGCTCAAGAACTTGTGTGCTCTCATGGCCTTATTGGTCGTCAGTGCTGCATTGCTTCCTAGAGCTACCTTTGTTGGAAACCCTGATTGTGCAAAGGGAATGACTAGCGATTGCGGATCTTCGTTCTTTCAAATCATAGTCTTTGCCAACACCGTTGCACCCACCAATGAATGTTGTCGTGAACTCGTGAAGGCGGGGAAGAACTGCCACGATCAATTCGTGGAGTTGACCCTCTCGACCCACAAGTCGATCGGGGGGACAATATCCGATGCCCATAGGAGGAGCAATGAGACATGGAACAACTGCGTTGTAGCTGTATCCCCTCCCAAGCCTGCTTGTTGAGATTTATTCCTATTTTATAGTACACTAAACTTGTAAAATAAAAGAGACGAAAGAATTACAATTTTCTATTGGATTCTCATCAAAGAATTTTCCTATTTTTTGTGCCTTTTAAGATGAAGCACAATAGTGGATGAATCATATTGTTAGTGTTCAATGTGCTTAGAAACTTGTAAATATTTTAAAATGATCTGCAAAATACACTCTGCCCCTGAAGTTGTTAATTACTTGCAAGTGTAAAAACATAACCTTTTGAAACGCATAGTTAAGCGATCGAAAGATCAAATGACGGTTTGATAATCATGTAATCATCTCTATTAATCACATGAATACGTAGTTAATGCTAGCCAATCTAGCTATGTATACTATTATATAAACTAAAGTAAGGAGGACTTTTTATAGTGAGATAAACTTTTTTTTGTAAACTTTAATTGGTTGGAGATTGGAAATTCCCAAGTATGACTGCTTGTACTATTTAGTAGAAGGGTTAATATCACAAAAAAACTCAATTTGTGATAACTTTATCCCAAACGAATTTCTTGACCATCAAAAATCCAAAACTGGTACACCTGTGATAATTTTACCCTGTGTTAGTTTCCGTTAAATTTTACTTTTAAATTTCTTTGTTAAATGACACTTCGTAATTAACGGATATACCGATTTTTGGGTTTTACCCTTCATTTCTCATAGGTGTACTAGTTTGTGATTTTTTTTTGCATTAATCCAATTTAACTGAAATTAACAGTGGGTAAATTTGTCACAAATACCAGTTTGGGGTTTTTTGTGGTAAAAAATTTAGTGTGGAATAAAATTATCACAGGTGTACTAGTTTGAGGTTTTTGGTGGCCAAAAAATTAATTTGGGGTAAATTTGTCACAAGTGTACTGGTTGGGGTTTTTTGTGATATTAACCCTTAGTAGAACAATCATGCTTAATTCATTCTCTCTTGAATTACATTTGCTCGTGCCAACTAGAGTGGCAAAAGGAGTTTAGAACCCATATTTGAACTCATATTTCATGGTGTGGGTCATGAATGGGTTACCTTAAATTTTAAAAACAAGCTAAAATGAGTCAAATATGGGTCACCTAACAGCTTAATATATCTTAACTGTGTATTAAATCGTACTTGACAAGCTTAATTGAATCGTAAATATGTCATTTTTAATTTTCTGATTGTTAATTTTTTAAGTTTTATGATTTTTTTATAATTTTTTGTTTTTTTTTCTCTTTTTCTCTTTTTTCTTTCATTTTTTATGTTTTCCTTCTTCCTTAGCCAATGGCTAGCCACATGAGAAGGACGAGCTTGTTGATATGGAGAGGCTGAGGCCTCCTCGACTTCTAGCGAGGCTGGAGCTCGCCAAGGCTAGCAAATCTCGAGCTCGCCCAAGGCTGGCGATGCCCGAGTTCGTCAGCTTTTGGCAAGGCTAAAGCCTCCCCCGAGGCTAGCGAGGCTTGAGCTCGCCTAGTTACTGTTATAAAAAAATGATTAAAAAGAAAAATTAAAAAAATAAATGAAAAAATTATAAAAAGGAGAGTTTGGAGAAAAATCAAATAAGATTTTCCATAACAAATGGCGGAAAACAGTTTCTATTTCATTTTTCAGATTTCAGGTCAACACCAAAAAATATTGTTATCTTCTTGGAAAATGACATCCTAGAAAATATCTTCCAAAAACGGCACAGTTTCCATGAAACCAACGGAGACTCAATTTTTAAAAAAATATTATAAAAATTATCCACTAGATTTGTATTACTTGGAAGTGTTTTAGCAATATAATTTTTTTAAAAAATCATAAGAGATACGTTTTATAAGATTGGGTTAAGCAAAAAAGTGTTTTAGCAATGTGAGTCGGGTTGATATGAGTTGGTTATGAGTCAAGTCAAGTATAGGTCAAAAAATTTACATTATGAGTAAATTCGTCATAATCAGGTTAATGGGTCTATTTGGATTGGACTATTTATGACCCAACCTAAATCCGACCCGACCAACTCATATGACAAGTCTAGTGCGAACCCATATTTAATGTAGAGATCTCAAGGAGCCTAATCCATGACTTGGGAGGTCAAAACTTAAGCTGAGTATCCCTTGACCAGACCGGTTTTAGGGGCGTTCAGCACATTTTTGGTTCATTTCGAGCCTCTCCAAGGCGGTTGCAGTGATGTATCTGTATGTGTTTCAGGGTCTGTTTTGGATTAGTTCTAAAACTTAATTATGGCCAATTTCACAAAAGTATATATGTTGAAAAGAAAATTTATTTTCATACAATTATTTGAAACCCCACGGGGCATGTGACTAGCCTGGTTCCAGCCGAACGTATTGATTAGCTATCCTAACTAAACGGTCATAAGGGGTAGAGAAAGGTCATTCCCAACTGCACCTATTGACTCAACAACCATCAATAGTATATCAGTAGAATCTGCAAATGAGAACAGCTTGTGGAACGGAATCAAGTTCCCTTTCTCATCTTTCTTGCTCTTGTTGGAGTCCAGCTCAATCTCATTCACGGCGGGCCTCTTTGCCGCCATCATTGCCACCTCGAGGCTCCTTGATGTGGTAGCTTCATTGGTTCCTGAATCTTTGGTTGCTCCATTTTTAATAACCATGTTACCACACCCGGAACACAGATTTATTATGAAACTTCTAGAAAGAGTCAGCTCACATGTGTGTCTTCGGGAATCCCAATTATATGCAATCCCGATGTGCAGTTTCCACCAACAACTCCTCCTTCATTAGATGCACAATCACAAATTGCTTGTCCAACAAGCAAAGCATGGTACCCTGAGTCGCTTTGTCTTGGACGAAGGCTTGCAGCAACATTTCTTGTCATTGAACTCAACACTTCTTGCAAAAGTAACATCGTCCTTTGTCACCTTTAGCGCAACAAAACTTTACTCAATCACCACATTATGACCTTTCAAGCCCATAGTGACATTCATAGCATATCCAAGATCTTCCACACCCTTAAGCATCACGGCATGCACCTTGACACCCAAACGTGATATCTTTGGCAACATACTCCTTGTCTAGCTTGCTCTACTCCTTGAGAGTCAGACTTAGATCATAATGACCGTCTTTATCTTCTTGTCAAAACCACTCATCGAGAACTTTAAGATAGATTTCCGATATCAAAGGTAACAACTCGCTTGCCTTTCTTATCTCTTACGAGGCAAAGCAACTTCTTTGAATTAGAATCGATGAGTTCTTGGATCCAAAATGAAACATACATCCTAGTACCTAACAAAAGACCGATGCAATATAAACTAACACACAACCTCAAAACGTCCCATAAATTCTACACCCAAACATATCATAATCTAAGCTCTGATACCATAAGATGTCACACCGCGAAACCTACCAAGACGAGGATGACACGGCCTTTTTTCCACCAGAAGGACACAGCCTGAAACCATAACCAAAGAACAAACTCCCAAAAGATCTCCATTGATATCGCTCTCGCTATAATGGCTACTAAGGAATCTGAAAAGATTGGAGAAAGAGAGGAGTGAACAACCATAGCTCAGTAAGTAGTGTGTATCTCTTCTAAGTAGATCGAACAACTACTATGCATATAGTTGTAAGACCAAACCAAAGCTTATTTAACCCAACTCCAGCATATAATAAACATCAAGATCAAAATACGTTATATACTACTTTAACATAATATTTTCATAATGGAAACGCTCATTTCAATCAATAATATCAAAGCAGAAACCAACAGTCCATTCCATTGGCCAATCTCGTCGAAAAACACATGCCAATGTTCCATTCCATTGACTAATCTCCTTGAAAAACACACGCCATTCGTCCATTCCATTGGCCAAACTCATGCTCAGAAATCTAACTATGATCATGGATAACACACCATGAAAAGGCGATCAAGATTTTTCCATTGGCAAGGTCTCCACCTTTGATAAGCGGGTGGCTCGTCCCATAAGGATATCCTAGACTAGTATGCGTACACCCACAAACTCTCATTGGGTTCACAAAGACACTGAGTATCAAATACTTATCTTCAGCAATAACCTCCACAATGCCAAATCCAAAAATTATTTCATAAACCATTTCATAAATCACAATATGGTTCTAAAACCATTTCATAATCAATTTCATAAATCATAATACGTTTCCCAAACTAATCACATAACCTTTCATAACTCAATTCATCCAATAGAAATACTTTTTCGTAAAACGCTTCTCATATCATTTTATAAACATAATTCACAAATCGATATGTCTAATCTGTAATAACATAGGTGTTGCAATACGTTGTAACATGATTTGCTTGGGCCATTTCTTGGTCATTTGGTCAATTATATTTGACAAGAAATGTTCACGTGTGACAATCATGTTTGATGTTCTTTTGTTATTTCGTAGCACGAACTTTGCTATTGATTCGCCATCGATGCCAATATAGTGAGAGCCAACTTATGTGAATGGCCATTGTTTCATCCTCGTTTGATATTAGTATTTTCACTTATTGAGTCTCCCTAACTCACTCCCCGTTGTTTTTCCTCTTTTCAAGTCCATAGTATGGTGTCTCCCCTGATCTAGTTTGGTAACCCCATAGAGATGAGAGCCGAATTGCTCACGGTAATAGATGCTTGGGAAAGTCATGCCTATCGATGGTTGATGAACGCTGTGAGGACTTGGTTCCCCACCTATATGAGACGTGATATCGCCTTGTAAATGGAGAGTGGGTTGGACCCCTACGTGGGTTCAACGGGCCGTTTGGCAGACCTGGCAGGCCGGCTCCGGGACAGGCCATAGGTGAGGCGTGAGATGGCCGGATGAATGGGGAGTAGGAGAAACGAGGAGTGAGAAGTCGTAATGGAAGTAAGGACGCCAAGCCAAAGTTTTGTTTGTTCGATAGTTGGCTTGCTTTTCGGAATCACCCTTGAAATGGGCATGTAAAATTTATGTGTACGGTTTGCATGGCCCGAGAGTAGGGTATGTGCAAATAAGCACATATCATGTAATATATCGTGCGAAGTTTGCTTATGTTGATATTGTGATGTTCTGTTTATAATTGCTTCCGTGTCCGCATTGATTAAAATGAACAGGACGCACTAATTTATTTCTGCAAGTCACGGTTCTGTTCACGTCATGTTCGATCATTAAGCATCAATCGTGATTTCGGGTCGGGACGTGACACATCCCGAAACTAGAAGTGCTAGAAGAACGAAATTTCCTAGACACTGAAACTAGAAAAGCAATAGAACCTCCTAAACATGAAACTAGGATAACAAATTAAGTGAAAGTGTCGTTTCAAACTTCTCGGGCAACTCATTTTATATGCAATGGGTAACCCGCGGCTTTGCAGAGCCGCTTGTTCTCTTGAGTTAACCTCGAGATGTGAGTCTTGTCCATTTCTATCCTCTTTTCAAGATGCTTAATTTGTGCCTTCTAGGTGGGCTTGTCAGTTACTCCCGGGACTAGCGGTCGTAGAATGGTCGGAATTTAGTGGTTGCGGATGTAGTAGGTGGAGGCGTGGTGAATCTCTTCTTCCCCATTCAACTTCTTAGGTATGACAATTCTTTCAGGACGGCATTCGCTCCATGCGATGTTGATGGCACGGATTTCGTCGAAGTAGTCATAGTTCGTGCAGGTGAAGCAAGTATGAAACATCTCCGTCTTGAGAGGTGGCGAAATCTCTTGTAGAGCTCGGTATTGGCGAGCCACCCTGTACGGGTAATAGGAAGTGGCGCCAGAGAGATCGAGCAGCGGGATCGTGTTAGCAAACTTGTGAGCGAAGCGGGCCTCCTCAACCTCGAACCATTTAGCATGCCATAGAAATGCCTTGGGTTCGGGGTTCTTTAGGAAATTTATCCAACGGAAATATTCCTTGTCAGGAGAATGCTTCTCTAAGACCTGGAACCTCTGTATTGGGTGCCTAAACTCATCTACTTGAAACAATTGCATAAGGTGCCCAAATCCCCTTATGTGAGAAAGAAACCATATTTGCAAAATCTCTGAGGAAGCTTGTATGATTTTTTCTTTGCTTTGTTTAAAACGATTAAGGAACAAAAATATTTCGACTAAAATCATGTTGACATAGCTTAATCCAACACACATGTGTTTGACCACCCAAGCAATTGAATGATTTATGGCATTCTTACGATGAGGGAAAATGATGAGCCCAACAAATGCTAAAATGAAAATCCCACTCCTTTGAGCCATCGGTTGATTTGAAAAGCACTCGGCCCAAAACGAGAATGGGCACGCGTAACAATTAGCCTTAACAACCTTCCTTATTACCTCGGCCCTGACTCTTAGAAATTGTGACAATTCGGACATGGGGTCTATACCTATGGGTGGCTTGACAAGCTCAGCTCCAAGAGGCATTCCAATGACAATGCTATATTCTTCCAAGGTCAGAGTTAGTTCGAACTCACCAAATATGAAAGTTGATGTTTGAGGGCACCAAAAGTGCAATATTATTTGCATAACTCCGGAATGGATGTTGATCTTGAGTAACGGGAGGAGACGGCCAATTCTTGCCTCGACCTGCCTTTGGCAACTTTAATCCAACTGATCCCACCACGCTATGAGCTCTTTCTTGGGAGTGAAAATGAATTGGATATCGGCTCTCCCCATCGCATATAAATTGAGACTAACAACCGACCTAATTTACCATGGACCAATAAAAGGAAATAAATGAATTGCGTAACAGGAGGAATAAAGGCTTACTCTATCAAGAACCATGGCAAACACAAAGACACACGCATGAAAAGTTAGGCTCGCTTTCTATCTAAACAGTTTAACAAGGTGAAATTAAGAGGGTGATCTGACCGTCGCAGTCTTGCGTTGGTGTCATATTCTCTTAACTCCGACTCGGTCGAAAGAGATATTCTATAGTCACGCGGTCTCGCGGACAAGGATAAACACTTACGACACCAAGAAACAACTTTCGGGGAGAAGAAAGGCAACCTCTACATTGCGGTCTCGCGTTCGAGGTTGTATCTTTCTTAGCATCATCCTAAAGCGCCCAGGTTCGGCAGCATGGTCGTGTGTGCAATGGTGCAGTGCTAAAACATCTAACGCATGCACAACAATTTATAAGCAAACAACACTTCAAGCGTCTGAAAAAAAAACATTCATTCCCCAAATCCCAAACTTGCAAACTAAGGGGTCAATGGCAAGAAGATTCACGTTAGGGATGTATTCGAACAAGATAAATGGCCTAAGTCCTCTAAAAAAATCCCCAGCTGAGTCGCCAAGCTGTAACGACCTCCCCGAATCGACACCACCACCTAAGGAGTTTGGCTAATGGGTTACTAATTTAAACCTAGCTCGAACTCTCCCAAGTCCATACCAATTCGCGACTTAAGTTTAAGTTGTTGACATACAAATCAATTTCATCTAGGAGTCGCCACTAATCAATTTTTGGTGGGTCGATTAGACACCCGAGTAAAACACGGGAGGAATGCTTTACTTCCACGAGCCAAAGATCCAATGGGTACGGGGACTTGATTACACTAATCGACTAATTAGTGCCCTTTCGATACCTAATCTTATTCAATTCACCACCTAACATGTTCATACTAATTGGGAGTCTAAAAAATCATTCCTAACCAAGCTAGGGGCCACCACAATCACTGCATGAACCTAACATGCATAATCGACCACATGCAATGTTAAATTAAACGTGCGATTCAAAGTGTGTGAATCAAGTAACGTGCAATTAAACATGACACTAATCACACGATAGGGCAAGAAAAGCCGATTCCAAAGTCCAAATAAATTTTTGGTTTTTCGAAATTTTTTTAAAAAAAAAGGAAATTTTTTTTTGAATTTTTTTAATATTAAAATAATAAAATAATGTAAAACAGACCGGGTCGGATCTCCACATCCGACCCAGATAAAATATATCTTTTTGTAATTTTTATTTTTCATTAATTTACTTTTTTTAAAATTTTTAATATTAAAATAATAAAATAATATAAAATCGGATCCGGGTCGGATCTCTACATCCGACCCGAATCAAGACTAACCTAGGCGCGCCGGCCCGGGGCCATGATCGAATCGGGCTCATTCATTAAGCCCAGTCTGAATTTTTTTTTTAAAGGAAAGGACCTAGCCTGAAAATATTTTCAAAAACAAACCAAAGCACAACAAGGAAATAAAAGCCCTAAACCCTAAATGTGCCAGCCAACTACCTATTCCAGCCCAAATCAAATAAAATCAAATAAACTTAAAATAGGTTCAACTACCAAATAAAAACCCTACCCGGATGGACCCGTACACCCGACCTGGACACTAGCCACAGACCCGACTCACCCACGCTGCGCTTGACGCCGCAACGCTTCTTCTGACCAGAGCCTCCCGCAGCGCTTACTGCGGTACTTCGCCTGCCGCAGTTGCACGCGCTGCCCCTCAGCCCGTGTCGCCGTCGAATCGACTCCCTGGGCCTACCGCCTCACCTTCGCTGGGACCGAGCATTGCCCGTCGTCCCTTGACCGGTTCCGGCTTGGGCACCTCATCCAACCTCGTCCGGTACTCGTCGAAGCTTCAGCCATCGATTGTGTCCTCCCACAAACACCACCTCTTCAGTGGCAACCCACGACACAACCAGCAAACATCTAGAAATGGGCTAAGCTCGAGGAGAAAATTCAGATTTGATTCGGACATATCGTCAAACGGTTGGAGTACGCTTCAAAACAAGCAATTTCCAACTCGATTCGAACTCAAAAGGGACTGCGGCTCTCGGTAGAAGACATACGGGGAAGTAGGAGCATGGACCAAGGCGTCACGGGCCGAAACTAGCGCAAGCCGGATGGCTGCGAGCCCCAGCCAGTGACCCCCCCAAAAATAGAGTAAAAACGAAAGCAGGGGAGGCGACCACGGTCCCTACCCGACTCGGCGATGGCGAATGGAGGGCGAACGCGGTAGATCGGGCTACACCCACGCGCCTCGCACACCTACGAGCCGGGATCCTTGGGAGACCAACCTTGAATCGAACCAAATGGAAACAAAACCCGGCGAGTGCTCGAGATCAGGACCTACCGTGAAAGGGGGCTCGTTGGCCGTGGCTGAGGAGCGACGGTCACCGACTGGGGACCGTTCGCCTTCGATCTCGCTCTCCGGACTCTCTCTCTCTCTCTCTCACTAGCTCTCTCTCGACTCTCTCGCTCCCAGCCCCCTCACCGATCTCTAAAAAAAAAAAACCCCTCTCACCTTTGCGACCAGATCTGGCCTTAAAGGGGCTGGCCGGCATGCTCGCGTGGCCCCTGCTGCCGGCAAGCATGCATGGCCTCTGCCATTGCCAGCCTGCCGTGGTCGGCCGATCGCCCGACCTGTGGATCACGCCAGCACTCCCCCGTGCCTCTGGCCTCTGCTTTTTGTTCATCTGTGACCTTTTGCCACTATTCCATTCGTCTGCCCCCCGTACGCTCAGAAATGTTGACTGGCGGGGAGGGGGAAGGTTTGAACAGTGAGCGGGCCGGGCCCGGGAGGAATGGGCCGGCGCGCGCGAAAAATAGAATAAAGAAGGAAGAAACTAGATGGGCCACACGAAAAAAAGGAGAAAAAGGATGGGCCAACTAACTTAGCCCGAAAATCCCTTTTTTTTTGAAATTTAAGTAAAATATGTCCTAATCGATCCCATTAAGGCAAATGCACCTAATGTCTATGAGCCATGCAATTTAATGGAAATATTTTTGTTAAGGGGTTAAAAGGTTAAATCCTAATTTTTAGGCGATAAAACCCTAAATGATTTGGACAAAATTTAGGTGTCAACAGCATCAGAAAAAAAAATAAAAAAGGTAGAAGAAAAAAAAGCTTGAAGTATTGATGTACCATAGGAAAAGTTTAGGATTTCTTGTGAAATTACCTATTTATAATAGTTTTCTTTATAGACTTCCTTTTCTATTTTCTTGATAAGTATGGCGACGAAAGGGCAAATCTCTCTACGATCTTGATAAGGATAGACGACAAAGGCACCCAATCTTTGATCTAAAGAGTTTTTTTTATATAATTTTTTTTCTGTTGTAAATCCTTAGAAAATAAATTATTTTTTAATTAATAGCCTAATTTTGTACGTGCTTGATCTTAGCCAAAAGGCCGAGAACGGTCTAATCTTGTTCATGCTAAAAAATAAACTGTTTTTTTTTCAATCAATTAGCAATCAAAAGAGAATCAATCAACTTTTAATTCCATAGTAATTCAAGTCTAAAGAATATAAATACGCCACATGCGTGTTGACAATAGGACTCTGATTAGTTTAGGCGCCCATTACGAGCTAGCTGATACGAGATTGTGTTTCTATTTTTGAAAATACCAAATAGATATTTGAATTTTACCTTTAGGCTTATTTGGTACCTTGCCATTAAATATCTTTATGTCTTTATTTACGACTTTCTTTAAACTCCCAAATATCCAATTTCTCACAAACACTCAAAACCAAGTAGAAACTAGGTCACCAAATTCCAAGCAAGACGATAAAATGATTATTCAAGGAGGGGCAATTTGATCCTTTTAAGGTGGGTTTTCACTAAAAGGTATGTGATGGGTATTTGCAAAGATAGATGTATGTAAGTGGTCATTAGATCATAGCCGAGCTACCTTAGTTTTTTTTCCTAAGATATTTTTATGTTCCAAGAAATGTAGGAGGGAAAAAAAAACTTGGTTGCACTCGGCTTCATATCCCCATTTGCAAATAAGCTCTTTATATTTCTATTCTATCAGTCTTCTTTTCAGCACGTGCTTGATTTTTAAACATAAAAATCATTTCGTGTTGCCATTTTTCCACCATAACCAAATAAAGAAATGATAAGTAAACCCCCTTTGCTAAATTTCTTTTGCACTTTATTCCATCTATCCTATCAAATAATGGAGCAAATGGCTCAACCCTTGTCAATCTATTTCTGCCAATTGACTTCAAATTGTTTGTCTACTGGATTCGATCGGAATGATGAAATCAAAATGAAAATGAAAACGAAAACAATAAAAGAAAAAGAAAATAAGAAAGAGCGAGAGAAAAATCAAGAGAGAATTCAAAAAAACAACAACGAAAAAGGAGAGGAACAATAATAAAGGGTATTCCAATCTGCAAATTTGAGAAGAGGGGTGGTGTGTAAGCGATAAACGTAATCCCTTTATGCCAAAAAATTTTGAAATTCAGAATCTTAGATCTTCATGATTTTCACAATAAAAAGGATAAAGATATACCTTTATCCATAGCATTACCCTTAATGATAATTATTTCATAAATAGAAGAAACGTAAAAATCTGATTTCTCTCCCTTAACCCATTTTTCTCTTAATATAATTTATCTGATGGAGGATATAATACAAGCGTTCATTCTCTTGTGTGTGGAGAGAGGACCATACTCTATTTATACGTGCTATTAACAGGTGCCTTCCATTAGAGCACATCCCATTTTGTAAGAATCGTACTTCTTCATAGCCAATACGGTTGTTATAGCATTTAAATAATTATTAAGCCATTAATTTAATAACATCATGTGGGCCACAATTATTCTTATATGGTGATGACCGATGAGCCTTGAATTAATGGGTCCTTCCCATGCTTTGATGGGACGAGCACCTCATTTTGGACTTGGGGAAATCTTTGGACACTTTGCATTTGGACATGAAGAAATTATAAAAACCGGAGGATTCTCTCGACAGACACCTTTGATCATCTCCGTTTCAATCTCTCTATCTCTCGTTGAACTACTTGGAGGGGAAAAGTCAGATTACAGTAGCTAGTTTGGTTGCAACGTCCACTTGCCTAATGTTACCTACCTACATACACACATTTATATGCGTTTTGTTTAATCGGTTTGTCTCTCGTTGAATGTGTCTCCTTTTTGGGATTGTTGTTATATATATTATCAGGGAGGATTGCTCTCGGCACATCTCAATCAATCATTAGATGCACGAGACAGTTACGCACCAAATATCTTATTTTGACTATGCTCGCTAACTCAATTTTCCTGAGAGAAGAAGCAATTTAAACTATCAAAATTATCTTATAAATCAACAGTTCATCATTAATTGACACTCCGAAAATCAGGTAAAGAACTTTTCTTTCTTTTGCTTAAATTTTTCTCAATTTAAAATATTTGCACAGGTGATTTATTTGTTGTTTTTTTATTTACACCCTGATGAGATCTCCCCAAAAAGCAAATGAATTTGCCTCTTAACTTAATTAAAACACAATTGATTCTGCATCTAGTTGTTGTAATACCTTTCACATTATAGACCTATTACGCTATGCATTACATGGCTTGTTTATTTGCAATAATTATGGTTGCATTTACAATCTTAATCGTAACCAAAACCAAAATAACTATTAAATACAGCGTCGTATAATAGTATAGCGAATCCACTACCATGTAAATGTAACAGAGTGCTCCTTATATTTCCCCTTCTCTCTTTCCTTTCTATTTAATTAAAAAATAAATCCATAACGTTACAAAATGATTAAGATCATAATTATGAGGATATAACTATCTTCTATAAATAAAAGATAGCAGAATTATCAATATTACATACTCAGTAAACTTGGTACTTCGATAGTCTATATAACCACATTAATCACGACGAAAAAACAATAGGTTTTGGCACACGATGAATGAAAATTGTGGTAACAGAGCTTATAAATTAAATTTTGTAACAAATATTATAAATTGAAGAGATGGTCAATTTCGGTGTTGGTTCAAGTGGCTCATTGTGCACATAATTGGAGCGAGCCAATTAGGATGACATGTGGTGATTTAGAGGCGAGAATGGGCATAATTTGCAACGGGTGTTATCTTTATCGTAACAGTGGGAAATTGAGCTTTTTTTGACGTTTGAAAGATCCCCAAATGCAAAAGAGCGGCCTTTGTTTGGGACTTTTTGAAAGGTTGTGCGCGTAAACGTACGTGGGTGCACGTGAGGAATGGGGGCATATGGGATGTTAGAAACATTTACTAAACTCCTTTTTACTTGATCGTACTTGTCAAGAGTTAAGGCATGTCAATCACGAAGATAGCCGCATTTGCAGAAATATTAATTTAAATGCTTCATTTGTTGTTTTGACACACTTATACGGTATGGAATAATAGTGCATTGCGATGACATGTTCGATTATTTTAACCCGATTTTTTCAATCTATATTAATTTCTTAATTCATTTTTAAACTCTATCATTCTGAGCAGGTTAAGCTTTCTATGGAAGCTGCAAAATAGGTTGAGCGGGATGCCTCCCAATGTCACGCCCTGAACCCTACGGCGCGCGAGCATCCCTGCCATGGTCGATTCGAGTGCGATGTCCCAGGACGCGTCGCCGACCCAACTCCCAACACAGAGATTTAAAGCACATGCGGAAGCAAATCAAACACCCAAACAATATTTCACATAGCCAAGGATAGCCACACAACCATCAATATAAACAAATACACACTTGCATTGCCAGGGAGAACCTTTACAATATTCATATACAGCATGAACCTCAAAAATCAAAAGCGGTTGATGGCCACTACTATCAAAAAGGGGGTAAGTGGCCCGGGTGATTACAGCTCACCAATTCTCCATCAGGACACTGAGGGTCTACATCCCCGGCATCAGTAAGCGGAACCTCAAAAGTCCGGAAAAGCCCGTAGGTCCCCTCATGATCCCTGATACACCACGCTATATACTTATAGACTTGGTCCACCTCCTCACCCGTGTCGATTTGAACTGCAGTAAGGTATCTAACCCAAAAATCCCCGTTCCCTGCGGGGTACATCGACTCCTCCCGGTCTATCCAGTAAGGAATCCCAAAACGAACCGGTACGGTTGACATCTCAAGGCCGGGAGTCTGAAAAATTAGTTTTCAACAACAGTGAGAATAAATCTCAGCGAGCAATTCCCTAAACCTAAACTAGGCTAACGCGCACCTCCTGACGAGCACTAAACAACACATAATTGACTCAGGCCCTTGGGCCTAAATCTAATCTTACTTGACCCTGCAGGTTAGCCATTCAATAAACATAATCACAACAGCACCATAATATTTAGATCGCAGTACAAATACACATATCACTTAATCCCGATGTATGTAATGCACGTGCTCATGTTCGCACTCATGTCATGCCTCAACAATATAGTAACGCACGCTCGCATGCCAGCACTCTGCCATTTACCAATTTCTCCTCCGACCCGCGTAAAACGCATCAGGTCTATCACTTCGAGATCGATCTCTAGCCCGCGTTAAACGCATCAGGCTCATGACACATTACCCGCGTAAAACGCATCAAGTTGATCATCTTCCGGTAAACCGGGCATCATCCCGCGTAACACGCTTCAGGACGGTTCACTACCCCGCGTAACACGCATCAGGGTTTATTGTGATTACACATTCATAAGCACCAATTTTTATCTGAACCCCGCATAATACGCATCATGGCATTTTAAGTGATCACAATGCAAATGTCATTCGGGCACATTTGTACATGCTCATGCCGTGCCAGTGCTTGAGATGCACACTCATGGCTTTCACGTTCACACTTGGGCATCCAGATGCGCGAATTACGATGTAACATGTTCAACTTGCACCACGCATATTCAATTTCATAAATCAACATACCCAGTCAGACAATCAATTCAAATCAGTCATAGCATCAAATTGACACACAACCCGTGCACAAATTCACACAACCGGGTCAACAAAAACTCACGCATCCTAGGCCCGCCAAGCTAATTCATTCCTAGTCCCGCTAGACATGTGACATGGCATTATCAAATAAACCACAAATAAGGCTCAATTAGTCAGTCAATTACACTAAGCCACCATTTCCGGTAATTGTACGATTAAACTCCAAATTGATCGCGCCTTGTCTTATTAAATCCCGATATGGACAGCCACCAACATGTCACTCTAGGTCACTAAGTATCCTTAAAACGCTCCAATTGACTCCCCAAAATATCATCCAGAACGGCCACCATAAGAACAAAAGCAAGGCGCGCACAATAGTCCACAATTGAAACCGAATCTAGCTGAACTCAGGCCGTTCCGATCCAATAATTTCCAGCCAATGAACAGCGTCTCTCGGGCCACTAGACCTCGATAAAATGATCACGCTATACCACCAAATCAGCCACGACATCGGCCCTTAATAATTTCCACAATTTAACCCCTAATTTACCCTAATTAACTCCTAAAACTCATCTAAAAATGCAATTTAGCCTAATTAGGGTTTAGGATCAAACTTACAGGATGTCCTAAGCTTGAAATGGGGCCAAACACGTGGCGAAAGGGGGCTGGGCAGCGGCGGTCCTACGCCGGAACAGTAACGGCAGCGGTAGCTCCGGCGAATGGCACGAGCGGCGGCGACGGTCTAAGCTATTCCATGGCCTAGAAAGGGAGAGAGGGACACGGTAAAAGAGGGAGAGAGAAATGGGATGGCTGGACGGCCGGGCGAGGCGGCGGATCCGCACCGGAACAGTAACTACGGCGGCGGAGCTCCTCCGGCGAAGGGTTGTTCATAACCAAAACAAGAAAAGGAAGGGAGGGGAGTGTGCGTGCGCGATCAAAAGGAAAAGAGAGAGAGAAAGAAAGAGAGAGGGAAGGAAAGAGAGGGGGAGAGAGAGAGAGAAGGATAGACGTGTGGGCAGGGGCTAAGGGGACATTTGCAGGGGGGAGACGTGCACGGCTCGAGGAAAGCAGAGGGAGAAGGAAAGGGAGAGAGAAGGAAAACTAATTTTCATTCAAATATTAATTGCGACCTGATGGCCCAAATTCAAAATTGAAAACGATCTACCGGTCCAAAATAAACCTCGAAAATAAAAAGGGATAAAGGCCAAATTAATTAAATCAAACTATAACGAGAGAGGTCTACTAGTCCAAATTCGCATCCGGTCAAAAACTCCCTTTTTTCCATTATTCCTGACAATTTCAACGTTGGCTACGATAATATTGACACCGTCCGATTTATTTCATCCCGAAACTCCCGAAAATCAATTGCCAAGTTTGGGGTTTAAATAACGGCAAAATTCGATTGAGTGCGATTCTAGCGAAATCTCTATTTTAAAAATAATAATTGAGAGTGATAAGTTTCCGGACGAGATTTTACTATAAGCACACTGACAAATTACGTGTTTTATAAATCCCAAAAATGGATCGAAATTCGGAATGTCACAACTTTTCCCCCCTTATAAAAATTTCGTTCTCGAAATTTACAATTCAACCTAACTCTCCAAATAAATGGGGGTACTGGTGTCGCATCAACTCCTCACTTTCCCACGTGGCGCATTCTGTCCCGTGATATTCCCAGATAACTTTGACCAACGGAATCGCCTTGTTCCTCAAAACCTGTTCCTTCCTGTCCTAGATCCGAACTGGCTTCTCCACGTACGACACCCTATCATCCATGTCTATTACCTCATGATTCAGCACATGGGTCGGGTCCGGTTCGTATTTCCTTAACATCGACACGTGGAAAATGTTATGAACTTGTGACAAATTCGGCGGCTAAGCTAGGCGATAGGCTAACGTTCTAATCCTTTTCAAAATTTCAAACAGGCCTATGTACCTTGGACTTAACTTTCCTTTCTTACCGAACCGAGATAGCCCTCTCATCGGGAAGACCTTAAGAAATACGTAGTCGCCAATTTGAAACTCCAACGGTCTACGCCTTCGGTCCGCGTAACTTTTCTGATGACTCTAGACTGTTCTCAACCTTTCCCGGATAACTTTTACTGTTTCTATCGATTACTGAATCAACTCTAGACCCGTTATACTTCTTTCTCCTACCTCATCCCAGCATAATGGTGTTCTGCAAGCCCTGCCATATAATGCTTCGAATGGTGTCATTTTGATACTCTGCTGGTAGCTATTATTGTAGGTGAATTCGACCAAATGCAGCTATTCCTCCCAACCACCTTTAAAATCCAAAATACATGCTCGCAACATATCTTCCAATGTCTGAATTGTCATTTCAGACTGGCCGTCCGTCTGAGGATGATAGGCCGTACTGAATTGCAACTTAGTCCCCATGGCCGATTGCAGGCTTTTCCAAAAATTCGCAACAAACCGGGGATCACGGTCCGATGTGATTGATACCGGTACTTCGTGAAGATGAACTATCTGACGCACATATAATTCTGCCAACCTTTCTAGCTCGAAGTCCTTTCGCACCGCCAGGAAGTGCGCTGACTTGGTCAGTTTGTCCACTATCACCAAAATAGAGTCGTGTCCCCTCTGGCTTCTTGGCAATCCCGCTACGAAATTCATTGTAATATGTTCTCATTTCCATTCTGGAATTTCCAACGGTTGTAACATCCCACCAGGCTTACAATGCTATGCCTTCACTTGTTGGCACGTCAAGCACTTAGCCACATGCCTAGCCACATCCGCTTTCATTCCGTTCCACCAATAGTGCTGTCGAAGATTTTGGTATATTTTAGTGCTGCCCGGGTGAATACTGTAGTGGCTCCTATGGGCTTCCGACAAAATTTCTTCCTTGAGTTCCAAATCATCAGGCACGCATAATCGTCCTCGAAACTTAAGGATTCCATCCTCTGACACCTGAAAGTCTAGTTTCCTCTTAGAGTTATCCATACTCAAAATTTTTTGAATCTCAACGTTCGTAGACTGCAACGCCTTAATCTTGGCTTACACTTCCGATTCAATCCTTAATGTCGCCATCAGACTAGAGAGGTATCCTACCTCGAACTTAAATTCTGAGTCCCGCGCTCCTTCCAATAAAGTCCACTCTTTAACCAACAAATGTGTGATGCTCGATTTCCGACTTAAGGCATCTGCCACCCGGTTGGCCTTTCCGGGGTGATATAATATGTTGCAGTCATAGTCCTTCAACAATTCCATCCAACGCCTCTGCCTCATATTCAGTTCCTGAAAAATCTTTTCGCACTTTTCGGTCCATTCAAACTTATTTTCCTTCTTAAGCAACCTCGTTAATAGAATAGCTATCGCTGAGAATCTTTCTACAAATTTCCAATAATAACCTGCCAGTCCTAGAAAGCTTCGAACCTCAGTAACTATCGTCAGTCTCGGCCAGTCCATTACTGCTTCAATCTTTGCCGGATCCACGGAGATTCCTTCTCCGAAAATTATATGCCCAAGAAACGCCATTCAGCTCAGCCAAAACTCGCACTTGCTAAACTTAGCATACAGTGCGTGCTACCTTAACGTCTGTAGAACCTTTTCTAAATGCACCCCGTGTTCCTCAGAACTCTTCGAATACACTAAAATATCGTCGATGAAGATAATGATGAACTGGTCTAAGAATTCCTTGAATACCCGGTTTATTAAGTCCATGAAAGCAACATCGGCATTAGTTAGTCCAAACGGCATCACTGTGAACTCATAGTGCTCATATCTAGTCCTAAACGCTGTCTTTGGAATGTCCTCTTTTTGGATCCTTAACTGGTGATATCCCGTCCTAAGGTCAATCTTAGAAAATACTGAGACTCTTTGCAACTGATCAAACAGGTCGTCAATCCTTGGGAGGGAATACTTATTCTTGACCGTCAATTGGTTCAGCTGACGGTAGTCGATACACAACCTTGGCGACCCATCCTTCTTTCTGACGAATAACACTTGCGCTCCCCATGGAGATGCACTTGGTCGGATAAAACTTTTGTCCAGTAGTTTCTGCATCTGAACTTTTAATTCCTTCAACTCTGATAATGACATCCTGTAGGGCGGCTTCGAGATTGGCTCAATCCCAGGGGCCAACTCGATAACAAACTCTACTTCCCTTTCTGGCTGCAATCCCGGCAATTCTCGAGGAAAGACATCGGGAAAATTGCACACCACTGGTATATCCTTAAGCCGCATTTCACCTGTCGTCGGATCAACCACACTGGCTAAATAACCTTGACAGCTCTCGTCCAATAATTTAGTTGCTTCCACGGACGAAACCCAAGGGATCGAGGTTCCTCCCCGACTCCCTACAAACTCAAATCTAGGGTGTCTAGTCGGGCAAAAATGGATCACCCTGCTACTACAGTCCATTATGGCGTTCTGCTTAACTAACTAGTCCATGCCCACAATCAAATCGAAATCATATATTGGCAACACAGCTAGGTCTATCCTGCTTTCTATACCACCAATCACTATCTCACAATTTGGGCATCCTAGGGATATACATATCTTATTCTTCAATGGCGTAGTCACATAATTGCACTTCTAACATAACAGGCTTTAATCCAATCAATTCAACAAATTGAGCAGATATAAACGAATGTGATGCTCCCGGGTCGAATAACGCATACGCGACATGCTTGCACAGAGAAACCATACCTGTAACCACCCCTGGCACATTCTCCACTTCCCTTCGCGCCATGGCGTACACACGTCCTTGTGCCGGCGGCCTATTTCCATTAGCCGGTGGTGGATTTCCAGTCTGATTTCCAATTCAAGGTTGTTGTAGTATCGGGGGTTTCGCGGGGCGTTGCTGGGGACAATTCCTAATTTGATGGTCCAAACTCCCGCATTTGAAGCAAGCCCCAAATCTGTTCTACTGAAGGTTCGGCTTCCCAATGTTCTTCTTGATCGGTCGGACAAATCGCCTGTTTTCCGCCATCGGTTTCTTCCCAAGATGGCGGTTGTCCCTAGCCGAGGCGAACCGCGATCCAGAGGCGGCTGCCCTATCAGTCTGATCCCGCTCTATAGCCTGTGCCCGTTCATACATCTCGTTGTAGTCCTTGATGTTCAGCAATATCATCTGAGCAGTTCCTTCGGGAAATACCCTTCCTTTGGTGGCCTTCCACCAATCATTGGCGTTGTCCTGCAGCTGGTATACGGCCAATGTTACCTTTTCGACCTCAGTGCACTCTAGCACTTCGAAGGCCTTTTCCAGTTCTTCAATCCAACGGGGTGCGGTCTCGAGGTCACCTTTGCTATTGAATCTAGGTGGCTTCAGTTTCAAAAACTGCTATACTAACTTAGACATCGGTTTGATCATATTCGCCGGTCTCGGAATTGGATTCTCAACATTCCCCTGATTTTCATTATTTCCATTGTTCCTGTTATTCCCATTATTCCCATTGGCCCCATTGGCAGAAGTAATGGCGGCCTCAACAGTAAAGGCGATAGTGGCATCTCTCTCCTGGGCCAATCTACCTCCTAGAATTCCAGCTTCCTCGAGGGCTCTTAGGATTCCATCTATCCTCGGATCTTCCGCAACCCTTACTTGCGGCTCTACGCGGCCCTGCTCGTGACCTCGACCTCTACCTCTACCTCTACCTCTTCTACGACCTCGACCTCTACCTCTTCCTGGGTTATTCGTCTCCCCAACTTGCATGTCCATCCTCTTGCTATAATTCCCACATTGGGATTAGAGACCTAACCCAAGCTAAACCGGTCTAAGGTCCTAGGCAGGTATACATAATAGCAGTCAAGCAACCAGCATGCGATCTTACACAATAGCACAACATCTCAACCAAGGAGATTCGGGTACTTACCTCGGGTCCTGCCACACCTGCACTTTATAGTCAGTTCGACAACCAGTCAATCACTACACAAACAGTCAGGAGGTACACATAGCATGCAAGGTCTCCCTATTGGCTACCCAAGGTCATCGCTCCTTATCACTCCAAGCTTCGACCAAATCAAATGGGGATGTCACGCCCCGAACCCTACGGCTCGCGAGCATCCTTGCCATGGTCGATTCGAGTGTGACGTCCCAGGACGCGTCGCCGACCCAACTCTCAACACAGAGGTTTAAAGCACATGCGGAAGTAAATCAAACACCCGAACAATATTTCACATAGCCAAGGATAGCCACACAACCCTCAATATAAACAAATACACACTTGCATTGCTAGGGAGAACCTTTATAATATTCATATACAGCATGAACCTCAAAAATCAAAAGCGGTCGATGGCCACTACTATCAAAAAGGGGGTAAATGGCCCGGGTGGTTAGGGCTCGCTAATTCTCTATCGGAACACTGAGGGTCTATATCCCCAGCATCAGTAAGCGGAACCTCAAAAGTCCGGAAAAGCCCGTAGGTCCCCTCATGATCCCTGATACACCACGCTATATACTTATAGACCTGGTCCACCTCCTCACCCGCGTCGATCTGAACTGCAGTAAGGTATCTAACCCAAAAATCCCCGCTCCCTATGGGGTACACCGACTCCTCCCGGTCTATCCAGTAAGGAATCCCAAAACAAACCGGTACGGTTGACATCTCAAGGCCGGTGGTCTGAAAAATTGATTTTCAACAACGGTGAAAATAAATCTCAGCAAGTAATTCCCTAAACCTAAACTAGGCTAACGCGCACCTCATGACGAGCACTAAACAACACATAATTGACTCAGGCCCTCGGACTTAAATCTAATCTTACTTGACCCTGCATGTTAGCCATTCAATAAACTTAATTACACCAGCACCATAACATTTAGATCGCAGTACAAATACACATATCACTTAATCCCGATGTATGTAATACACGTGCTCATGTTCGCACTCATGTTATGCCTCAACAATGCAGTAAAGCACGCTCGCATGCCAGCACTCTGCCATTTACCAATTTCTCCTCCGACCCGTGTTAAACGCATCAGGTCCGACCCGCGTAAAACGCATCAGGTCTATCACTTCGAGATCGATCTCTAGCCCACGTTAGATGCATCAGGCTCATGACACATTACTCGCGTTAAACGCCTCGAGTTAGTCATCTTCCGGTAAACCGGGCATTGTCCCGCGTAACACGCCTCAGGACGGGTTCACTACCCCTCGTAACACGCATCAGGGTTTATTGTGATCACACATTCACAAGTACCAAATTTCATCTGAACCCTGCGTAATGCGCATCAGGGTATTTTAAGTGATCACAATGCAAATGTCATTCGAGCACATTCTTACATGTCATGCCGTGCCAGTGCTTGAGATGCACATTCATGGCTTTCACGTTCACACTTGGGCATCCACATGCGCGAATTACGATGTAACATGTTCAACTTGCACCGTGCATATTCAATTTCATAAATCAACATGCCCAGTCAGACAATCAATTCAAATCAGCCATAGCATCAAATTGACACACAACCCGTGCACAAATTCACACAATCGGGTCAACAAAAACTCGCGCATCCTAGGCCCGCCAAGCTAATCCATTCCTAGTCCCGCTAGACATGCGACATGGCATCATCAAATAAACCACAAATAAAGCTCAATTAGTCAGTCAATTACACTAAGCGACCATTTCCGGTAATTGTACGATTAAACCCCAAATTGATCGCGCCTTGTCCTATTAAACCCCGATATGGACAGCCACCAACATGTCACTCTAGGTCACTAAGTATCCTTAAAACGCTCCAATTGACTCCCCAAAATATCATCCAGAACGGCCACCATAAGAACAAAAGCGAGGCGTGCACAATAGTCCACAATTGAAACCGAATCTAGCCAAACTTGGGCCGTTCCGATCCAATAATCTCCAACCAATGAACAGCATCTCTCGGGCCACTAAACCTCGATAAAATGATCACGCTACACCACCAAATCAGCCATGACATCGGCCCTTAATAATTTCCACAATTTAACCCCTAATTTACCTTAATTAACCCCTAAAACTCATCTAAAAATGCAATTTAGCCTAATTAGGGTTTAGGGTCAAACTCACAGGATGTCCTAAGCTTGAAATGGGGCCGAACACGCGGCGAGAGGGGGTTGGGCAGCGGCGGTCCTGCGCCGGAACAGTAATAGTGGCGGCGGCTCCGGCGAACAGCATGAGCGGCAGCGACGGTCTAAGCTATTCCACGGCCTAGAGAGGGAGAGAGAAATGGGACGGCTGGACGGCTAGGCGAGGCGGCGGATCCGCGTTGGAACAGTAATGGCGGCGGCGGAGCTCCTCCGACGAAGGGTTGTTCACAGCCAAAACAAGAAGAGGAAGGGAGGGGAGTGTGCGTGCGTGGTTAGAAGGAAAAGAGAGAGAGAGAAAGAAAGAGAGAGGGAAGGAAAGAGAGAGAGAGAGAGAGAGAGAGAGAGAGAGAGAGAGAGAGAGAGAGAAGGACAGATGTGTGGGCAGGGGCTGCGGGGACATCTGTAGGGGGGAGACGTGCACGACTCGGGGAAAGCAGAGGGAGAAGGAAAGAGAGAGAGAAGGAAAGAGAGAGGGAGAGAGAGAGAAGGAAAAATAATTTTCATTCAAATATTAATTGCGACCCGATGGCCCAAATTCAAAATCGAAAACGATGTACTGGTCCAAAATAAACCTCGAATATAAAAAGGGACAAATGCCAAATTAATTAAATCAAACTATAGCGAGGAAGGTCTATTAGTCCAAATTCGCACCCGGTCAAAAACTCCTCTTTTTCCATTATTCCTGACAATCTCAACGTTGGCTACGATAATATTGACACCGTCCGATTTATTTTATCCCAAAACTCCCGAAAATCGACTGCCAAGTTTGGGGTCTAATAACGGCAAAATTCGATCGAGTGCGATTCTAGCGAAATCTCTATTTTAAAACCAATAACCAAGAGTGATCAGTTCTTGAGCGAGATTTTACTATAAGCACACTGACAAATTACGCGTTTTATAAATTTCAAAAATGAGTCGAAATTCGGAATGTCACACCCAAGGGTTATTTATAGTACTTTAAAATTTTTTAAGATAGGCTGCGTAACTGTTGATAGGTTATTTTCGTTTATATTTCAGGGTATTATAACTTGCCATGTCATTGTACTCCCATGTCATTAAGAATGCGACATGTGTCAAGAGGCGGGCTCACTTTTTTATTTTCTCACTCTCTCTCCTTTGAAACCTCTTAGTGTTGTCTCTCTCATGCTGCTCTTCGGGAATTCTGGACTCCAGGCCAAGTCCAACCACACTCAATGCTTCTTCATGTTTTGCTACGATTTCATGTTTTGCTGGATTGTTGGAGGCATTTTTGTTAGCTGGCTAGTTCTATGGGCATGTAAGTTGACTGTGACTAATTTTTAATATAATAGTTTACGAGAAAATTGGAAATTTTCTTGTGGAATGAAAAAAGCACATTGTTTGGAGAACCGTGGACACTTCTACGTTATTGTGAATCAGGAAGTGCTAGTTAATGAGGTTGCCTTTAGAGGCTGATTTTACCAGTAAAACAAGTGAACAAATATCCACAAATCAAAACAAGGATCATCTTCAGGAAAAATGTCAGCACTCGGTAATAGACTACTAGTGTTATAAAACCCCAAATCGGCCCAAGTATCATCTCGGCCACAAACAAAGTCACAGCTGGATATCCAATCTATTATAAAAGGAAAACTTACACGCTAAAATGTTGAGAATCGCAAACCAAAAGTCAAAGCAAAAGTCACTGCTAAATATTTAATCTATTACAAAAGGAAACGTTAGGTTAAAACGCTGAGAATCACGAACCGAGAGTCACCGCTCAATGTTCAGCATTTCTTGAGGCTCACTCTATTCCCCTAAGGATTCCAATGATAACAAACTTCCATCACTCCATCCAGCCTCCAGGGAGCTTTTGGCGAGATCTTCCAAGTACATTCGCTACATATGTCCTGGTCCCTGCTTTGCACATATATGTTGAACCACTTGAATGTACATACTCGCAAGAAAGTTCATTTGAGGTAAACATGGCTATTGCATTGCTCACTAGTGTGATATCCTTGACAATGGGTCAGACCTCCAAAGTTGTGGTATGCATATTTAATTAGACTACAGAAAGAAGATTTCAAAATGCTCAAACATGGTAAAGAAAGAAAAATTGCACGGAACACGCACGACATGTGCACAATGCATACACAGCAAGTGCACGATACAAGTGCTCAACTTCAGCAGGAAGTTGTCTATGTTATTTTTATGGATTTACTGTCTATGGATATCACATATTTTGTTGACTGGTGAAATATGAGCTATTTGCTACCATTGGGAGTATTTATTCCTTCCAGAAGAAAAAATATTGCACAATTTAGTTATCCCAGTAGTGACCATTGCTGGCAATACATTAATTCTTCTAGCTAGATTCTAATGTTTTTAATTTTACAATGAGCCAAGCAGAATACTCATCTTGGTAGTGCGAACAAGGCCTTGGCTTTTTTCCTTTTTATTTTAAAAAATTCTTACTAGCATTTGATACAATGGCTTTTGAGATTAAAACTTAGTGATATGTCTAACCAATTCTCTAAGAATGGCATAGACTGCATCCTGCGGCTGAAGTAATATTCTTTACATATTCCCAATGGTGTGAGATGGGTGTTCTCCATAACCCTAAATACTGCCAGGTAAACTTCTATTCCTAAGCATCCTTTTGTGGGTCATCATCAGCTGAACTAACATGGGATTTCTAAATTGTTGGAAATCATGTCGCCCGTGCATGTGCTATTGGAGCACTCATTTGAGTATCTTAATATACTGTATTGTGAGTGCTATGACCAGAAGGACAAATTTGATTTTTTGTACTATTTCGTTTTACAGATGGACATTAAACTCATTGGTTGGATTTGTCCCTCTTCACTCTTCTGAAGCAATCTTAGTGATCGTAAAAAGTTTGATGTTGGCTTTCTATAGCCCAAGTTCTTCTGTTTCCGATAAATTCGATGCTTGAATGCTGTGAATTGATAGACTTCCCCGTCTATTTGCAAACCATAATGTCATCTCAAGTCATGAAATCTAAAGTTTCATAAACATTCTCAATTATTTTTTTTGGTCGAAACATTCTCAGCTGTTGGATTACCTAATTCCTTCGGTGTAAATGACATTGCTTCAAAAATCTAATCATTGCAGTCTTTCGATTCTTGATTGAATTTGTCTTTAGGCCACTTAAAATATTTGAGAAATATAAAATTATTGTCAATGAAGGATATTAGGATAATCAATGTCAGTGGTTGAAGACTAATTACTAAGACGTCTTTATTAAGAGACATTATACATCATAAAATTTGACTTATATGAAACAATGCTGATAAAGCAGGTCATCTTTGTCCACGAGTGAAAATCAAAGTGTCAATCAAACCAAAGACGTAACTCATATAAGCTCAGCATCTTTATACAATGTATAGTGTGAGGACAGCCTGAAAAGCACATCAAGAAAAACGCCATGGTCGCCGACAACTCAATTTCACATCGAGAGGTCACACTATACTGACAAAGCAGAATAATTAATTTACAATGGAAGACACAAGCTTCAACATGGTAAAATCTCTATGCCTTGCTATAGATACTGGATTAGGTGATATCTATCCAACAGTAGTCCATTTGTTGTACGCGTCTGTGCAAATGCGGACCATGAATTTAGATTTCAGGATGAAATCCCTTTATCAGATTGCTGATGAGTTCACCTCAACTACAACATGGCAAGATAGCCGTTCACACACAATCTGAAAGGAACAAGACCAACTTTCAAGTTTTAATATGATGACCGATTAATAAAGGGAAAATGACACAGACAACCCTTGAACTTTGGCTCAATGTGCAATATGATACGTAAACTTTTAATTGTTCAATGTAGTCCCTAAACTTTATCTGAATATTCATTTTGGTCTCTGAACTTTTAATTTGTTCAATGTAGTCCCTGAACTTTTAGTACATGTTCAATTTAGTCCCCGAACTATATTAAAATATTCAATGTAGTCCTTCCATTAATTCAAGTTCAGGGACTACATTGAACATTGTCGTGTAGTTTAGGGACTAAATTGAACATGTATCAAAAGTCTAGGGATCATATTGAATAGATTAAAAGTTTAGGGACCAATTGAACATTAGGTTAAAGTTTATGGACCACATTAAATAAATTAAAAGTTCATGAACCAAATTACACATTAGGCCAAAGTTCAGGGATTGATCGTGTCATTATCCCATTAATAGACAAGGGAATTCATTAAGCTAACTATAGACATTGTAAACAGGAAGAGCCCTCGTCACTCGACCAAAGTTAAAAGGTACTGGACAGTAAAAGCTCCATTAACAAAAGATAATGGTTGGCATTTTGTGTTTTCTTGCATCAACTTTTAAGTATTACACATTCATCAACCCAAACAACAGGAAGCAGCAAGAATATAGAATCTCAATTTACTTTACTACCTCGGGCTAGCTATTAGGTGGAAGAATGAACCTTTGAGTGTTAAAGTTTCACACTTGTACAGTCCTTTTCAAGAGTTAAGATCTTGATACAAACAACTCGTTGGTACAAGGACTGAACTGCTGCTATCCACACGCAGGATCATTCACAAGAGCAAAGGATGAGCCATCATCGATCGAAAATAATAGGGAATCTAGACAAGAGAAATTCCACAGAACCTACATGCATGCAATCCGTTTGTCAAGCTATCCATGCAAACGAAGAGAGAATCAAACATAATAGACCTAAAAGATTAAGAAAGTTTTAAGGCACCAGCCTACCTGCATAAATTTGTCTCTAAGTTGAATTAGCAAGTGAACAGCATAGGCTCGAATGCACTCCTCCCCGTCAGAAATACTTTTTATGAGAAAACAGGCTTTCACATAAAGAGTCGAATCTCGTGTCACACCCCAAGGCTTGTGTCACATATCCGATCTTCCCGATCTCAAATTAAATCATCAATAATTTTCACATATAGATCGACAGATAAACGGCCAGATTCACATAGATAGGTAACAAACAAACGGATGGATAGACAAAGTATTTTTAAATATGCATAGAGCTGCATGTGTGTGTACGTGTTTAGAGAGAGGGGCAGCACCACTTTGACTAATTTGGAAGAATTTAATCACACTGATAATTACAGAATTTCAAACAGATAACCCAGCCTTTTCTCCAATTAGTAAGATATCACAAAATCATGCTAAATAGTGATCCTGAATTTGTTGGCTCTTCCAAAGAAGGCAAAAGCATCACTCAGAGTGATAAGCGAGCCTTATTAAGCCCCTCTAACTAGATTAGGCTTCATGAGAATCTTCCTCAGGAAAAGAGAGATCTGAAGATATAAGAAAACAATTCAGGTTTGAAGGCAGACTGAAATATTTTTTTGTCCATGTCTACACAGCCCCATCAGACATGGCATTCCCCTCTGATGCTAATATACCTAGTACCATGGTGCTATCTAATTCACCCTCGTCACTCTAATTCCTCAGCATAACCAACCAGCTTTTTCCAAAGTTAGTTTGAGACCCCACCCAAGTAGCAGTGCAAGTAAATTTTTTGTAGACAACAATCTTGCAAAAAATTACAAGTATAGAACCTACAAGCAAGTTGCAACTACAAAATTTAGGAAGTTATCGAAACTACAAATAAATTTATTATTATACTTATAATTCCACAAGAAGAGGGCATAAACAAAATGGAACCATCTATTGAAAAGCAGCACCAAGATATCCTCATATGATTAAATTGCATAGGTAAATGGTTTAGAAGGGAGTCTCATTTCCGAAAAAAAGCGAGTATACCAACCATGGCACTGCTGTTTCAAATGTCCAATGGACAATTGCTGTCGGACGCTAGGAGACTGCAGGCATAAGATTTGGCATTTTCAGGTATTCAAAGACATAACAGAATGCACTTCTAGAAGAGTTCAAGTTTTCGCTTCCATTGAGAATGCCACCATTGCTACTAAATCGTATAATTTCCAAAAAACACTACAGCAAGAAGATATATGGCTTTTACACCTGCAAAATCAGTGAGAAAAAAAGTTTCAGATTGAGAAAATTTTGCATGGTGTCAACCAAAATGTTGAAGCTGAGGAAGAACAATCACACATTTCTAAATAAAAGGCAAAAAAGTTAACTGCAAAATGTAACGGACAGACTATCCTAACCTGAAATTGTGCTCATTCGTCCAACATCTACTCGCCCTACCTAAGCAGAAGAAAGAGCAGCCCTGTAGATTTTGATTGTCATGTGGCATGATTTTTAATTTGGTTGATTGACTGCATATCGTGTCATTTGCCAGCCTCATAACTATTTACATCATCACATGATATATTTATTAGAGCTTCGCTTTGAGGAAGATCCTCCTCCATCGGAACAAAGCTAGCAGAATTAGGCGAACAGATGATTACATGATTAGGACAGCATCTGTTATTTTCCTTGTACCATTAGTAATGCGACATTCGTTGATTCTACCCGAGGTGAAGTGCAGGATGTGTTTTGCCAAGAGGTCCATTCATGTTAATAAACATTTGATAGATTCGATGACTAATAAATGATTTTTATTAACTTTCTTCCAATTAATCATATGATAATTTTCACATATATCTGCTCACAATGAGAATATACAATCATTTTATATCATAATTCCACAGAATCCAGCATCTTTGAGCTTTTAAATATATCGACAAGGTTTTACCTAGGAGTTCGCAGTTTACTCCTGAACCAATAGTAAACCCGGCTACACAGGCTATAGTATCAATTGATGACTCATTAGTTTTTTTCATAATGTTGCCTAATGATCTTTCTTGATAGCATTTATTATGGTGGGGCAAAAAAGAACACTGATTACAGGGTTTCAGAAATTTGAAATGTAGATAATGCCCGGCCCATAAATGGACCAATCAGGCCCGCTTCTGTCGATTCCCAGGTCCAACGGGACCCGATTCGGCGCTCATCTTTATGAGCAACCGGGTAGGATTAATTCGAGAGCGGACCCAAACAGACGTTATTCGGCCGGTTCCAATCAACTTTTGCATATTACAATTCATGAGATTTCTAGATTTCGTTTTGGTTCGCGTTCAAGTTTTCAATTGTTTTTGTATATTACAATTCATTAAACAGAAAAGGTTGCGAATCAGAATGCCTTGTAGTCGTATTGCAATTATAAAGGTAGCAAACTGCTCCGCCTATACATATGGACCTCGAGAATACTTTGCTTAATTGACAGCATTAGTCATAGTAGTATCAGCAGAAAATTTGCTCCCTTTTAATTATCATTTCAAAGGAGTGTTCCTTTTCCTTAGGTGGATTTGAAGCGCTTCCACCGTGATTAGCTAAATTGTTTTACCATAAGCGTTAATTTAATGTTATGAATTTTGATCTTCGCAGCGAATTCTAAGCTTGTGATGGTAGTTAAGGTTATTTATAGAGATGAGCAAGTAAAGATAGAGATGGCTTCGCAGACACGTAGAAGAAACGAAAGATTCAAGTCCAGATTGCTCAACTCAACTAATAACAATCTGCAATAGTTCCCCGCTCACAAGGAACGGAGTTCTTGCAATTTTAGGTGAACAATAGTTAATATAGATAGTACAATTGATATTTTTGTATTATTATGGAACTTCTGCGATATAATCACTTTCAAGAATACGTTGTATCATTCTTCGCCAATAGTCAATATAATATTGATTTGAAAATCAATTTGAAAAGGTTAATCGCGTAATGCTTCTCGATAAGCTTCGTAGAACACTTGCATGATAGATATCCTGCCGTACTATTTGTTTCACTGACAGCACACATGTTTCTTCACTCAAGCACCAAAACTATGTTCATGTTTGCCAGGATTTCATTAGGATTGGGGTCTTACTAATAATAATGTTCTAGTTTAGGTACTTATCTTTTTCACAACAACATAGGTTGAAACATATGGATCAGATTTCCTAACTCTAATTGAGCCAAATGCAGAAGTTTTAAGGTTCTTGTGGTAGAGACTTCTCTATTGAAATCTTTGACTTGACATAATTTTTCTGTCCAATATCCAATTGACTCGATTTTTGCACTTACGAAAATTCTGATCCGATTGTTTAAAAATGCGGTTCGATTTAAAAAAAAAAAAGTGCCAGGATCGCAAATATCTAGGAATCGGACCAAACAGATGACCATGATTTTTTCTTTGTTAAAAATCCGATCACCATGATTGAACTTAAGTAAATTTATATGATTAAAAAGCTCTAAACTTCACAAGATCAAGTATTTTAATCATATAATTTGGAAAATTTATGGAAAATAATATTTATCTGTTTTTTTACTCAAATTTAATCAAACTTTGACCAAGCATAACTTATATGTTCAATGTCCCATTGACTCGATTTTTAGACTAACGAAAAGTCCAATTGTGTCAAAAATGCGATTCAATTTTCAAAAAAAGTTTCGGGATCGCTAATTTTAAAGAGTAAGACCGAATGGCCGGCCATGATATTTTCTTCATAAAAAATCCAATCAATGTGATTGAGCTTAAGTAATTTAGATTATTCGAACGATCTTCCAAGGTCAATGTTTCAAACGCTCTAAATCTCTCAAGGTCAAGCATTTCATATCATATAATTGGGTCCGACAAAAACAAAATCATATATTTGGAAATTTTTTTGAAAAATGATTATAATATATATTTTTATCAAATTGGCCAAACTTTGACCGGGCATAATTTTTCTATTCGAAGTTTTATTGACTCGATTTTTACACTTAGGCAAACCTTGTGAACCAATTGTTTGAAAAATATGATTCGGTTTAAAATAGAATGTTGGGATCGCAAATTTTGATGATTGACTCGATTTTCTTAAGAGAATCCAATGAAGATCAGATACAGAGAGCAATAACAAGGATTGACGAGGCAAAATAATGATGGTAGTTTCAAGATACATAAAGAAAAACTAGGAAGTACATCAATTTGACCATCTTAGAAGTTTCAAAATAGAATGATGGCAGTTTCAAGATACATAAAGAGAAACTAGGAAGTGCATCAATTTGACCATCTTAGAAGTTTCCAAATAGATGCTCGTCTGATTGAGAGTTGTCCTGCTCCTGCCGATGAACGGAAATGATACAGGAAGGGTCACCTTGTGGCTATGGCGGTGGGTGGTGTTGCGGGTGTGCAGAGTAATGGGCTATCATTTCACCCTTAGTCTTCATTATCTCCCCGCAAATCTAGATGATTTGTTGTTGTAGTTGAGTGATGATTCCATCGCATCCATAGACGGGGTCTTGAACCCGGCTATTGCTTCATATGAAATGCACTCTGCTGCCTTCTCCCGTAAATGTCCCGGGACTTCTGCTCCATCATTGCCATGGAATTCCAGTTAATCACCAAAAATCATGAAACAAAAGGACAAATTGTCATTCAAAGAGATAGAGAAAGGATCCCCATTTTGGTTCGACTATAGATTTTGTTATCCTCTCCCACAGCAAACAGGACTACTTAGTTTAAAGTACACGATTGGAATTTAGAACACGAACTATTTCATTAGACGAACGGTGTACAATCATTAACTTTTTTGGGCTTCTATTTATGTACCATATTCATTTTGTATACTAAGAGCAGCAAACTTGGTTTCATTTTTTTTTTGCCAGAAAACTTGGTTGCATGACATAACTATCACCAGAGATATGGACACCGAAATTTCTATACTATCAATGAAATATATGCACAAGTGAAACATAATATGGAAAACTGTACCTAAGTTGTCAAGAAACCATGGAGACACTGCCTTGAGAGATGTAAACATTTTGATTTTTTTTTTTGGCTTCATACTCATAAAGCATATGAACTGACCTGAAGCATTTTAGTGACGTTGCGGACACCAAAGATTTTATGGACACAAGAAAATCTTTGTGAATTCGATGAGGGAAATAAGGAGCCAATATGCAATCTTGGGGACATTTTCTTCTCAAATATTTGCACGCAGAATGTCACGCCCCGAACCTTATCGAGCTCGCGACACCCTTACCTGGTCGATTAGTGCGACGTCCCAGGTTAGTCGCCGACCTCATTCCAAACTCAGAGTTTATAAAATTGTCCAGCGGAAACCGTAAACACCCTGACAAATATAAACTTGGGGAAGAATAGAGAGAATATACATATCTATTTCTCATTTCCAAACTTATACCATAATATTTACAATTACAAAGCCATCCCAATGCGTACAAGTCACCAAAGATACAAGTGCACGTCTTACTACCACCATCATTAACAAAAGGGCCGATAACCTGGGTATCCTTCCTAAAAAATGGTACTTCATAAGACCTATTCCACACCCTGATACTAGTCTCTACGCCCCTTGCTAGGCGTCCACTCAGAGTCTGACTCATCATCGCCCGACTCTGAACTTCCCTGAACTGTTTGTTCCTCCGAGGATTCTGAATTTGCCTCGATCTTAATGGGATGATTAATGTCACCCGACTCGGACGGAACCCCATTCTAATATTCCTCAGCCAACACGTCCTTGAAACGGAGTTCCGGTACGTAATTGGGATCCGCATACCGTGCAAATGGGAGTATATACTCCGGTTCTCCTACAGGCTCCTTAGACTCACCTGGTTCGTCCTCTGGTTCTGCCTCGGGCTCGGCCTCGGGTTCTGTCTCCTATGGTTCCTCCTCCTGTGGTTCTTCCTCGGGAATTGACTCCAAATCTATATCCATCGGATAGCCTTCAGCTTGCGATTCCTCGGGCTCGGGTTCGTGCTCGACTTCGGATGATCCTTGCACCGCGAGGGCTGGCTGCATTCCAGATTGTGCCAAACTAACCTCTGCACTAGTCAACTCCCCGTCTATCGGTGGTATGGCTGACGAATCCCAGTCCCCTACTAGGTCAAACGGAACATCAAATCCCTTAACCGGCCCGAACTCGGCCCCTTCTTCATCCCGAAAGAACCAGGCCGTGTATTTATGTTCCTCCCATGGGGGCAACCCTACATCTACGAATACCGTGGTAATATGCTTAATCTAAGTAAAGTTATCGCCCATCGGAAATTCCAAAATTTCTAACTCGGTATGTACTGGGACTCCAAAATGTTCCGGTGGCGGTGGCGGGATATTCATTGCTCAAGCGGGGATCTGAAATAGTTTGGTTTATACAATCATGAGACACTTCTCAATAAGTTGCAACCTAAACCTTACCTAGGCTATCGCGTTATTCCAGACATAGATAAACACGCAACCAATCAATCCACAAACAACAATCCACGAACACACATACCTGGACTCTCGGCACACGCAGCCTGCACATTAGTCCATACTTAAAATAATTTATTCTGCACACACATGCCACAACAAACGAACTTTCCACATATTACGCACACGTCGATCATGCCACGTTTTCAACCCGCTCAACGTACTCACATTCCACCTCCACTTTCTCAGCCGCGTAAACATGCCTCGGCCCTTGATCGTGCCCCGAGCATCACACGCCTCGGTCCAATCCTGCTTTCACACTTTTCTCAGCCCGTGCCAAATGCGACAAGCCTACATGATCGGAACCCAAACTTATAATGCCTCGGTCCAATCCCTGTCTCACCCGAGCTAATCGTGCCTCGGACCGATTTCATTCTCGATTTTTCAAGCCTCAGCCTGTGCCAAATGCAACAAACCTACGTGATCGCTGCCCGAGCTTATGATGCCTCGACTCGATCCCAACTCACTTTCTCATGCCATTTCCTCGAATTCCGTGCACACACTTGCACCCCACACTTCACCACATCACCATTTCCACACAAATGCACAATTATGCAATAAACATCATTTTTCAATACTCAAACGCTTTCAAATCATTTTCAGCCCTTCACGGGACTTTCATAAAATTCCAAGACGGACCTAATGGTACCATCCACGCGTCAAATAACTCACCACAGCACAGTACACAGCACATCACAGCCAGTAAACAGTACTTTCCACACCCAAAATCACAAAATCACACTTCCGACCCTTCACGACACTTGCATGAAATCCCGAGCCGGACTCAACGGTACTAATCGCGTCTCAAACAACACCTCACAGCACACTAAACACACAATCACAGCAATGATCGGCCTCTAAAATTTCCATAAAAATTCCCCGAATTCATTCCTAGGGCCCACAAATCAACTTCGCCCGCAAAATCACAAAAACCCGTGTGTAACTATACCCGAAACAACCCAATATACTAGGTAAGGTTTAGATTGCGACTTACCGAGCTCTAAACTTTCACGGTTAGAGCGAAAGCGGCGGCAAACTCAAGATCTAACGGCGGCTTGCGATGGCGGCGGTGCACGGCAAGCGGTGGCGACAACGGGGGCTTGGGCGGCTGGCGGTGGCTCATGGCCAAGGGGAAACCGAGAATGAGAGAGAGAAAGAAAGAGAGTCACGGTTAAGTGGTGATGATCGGCGTGAGGCGGTCCAGCGGTGGGGACGGCGCGGCACGGCGGCCGGCTTGACCGGCGGCGGTGAGGTGGTTCGGCGAGAGAGAGAGAGAGTGATCGTGAAGGGGGGTTTCACGGTGGAGAGGAAAACCGAATGGGGGGGGAGAGAGAGAAGACCTTGGCTTAATCTCCAAGTTTTGACCATTTCCGGAAAATGACCAAAATACCCCTCGTCTAATCTTTTTGATCCGACTGTCCAAATTCGATCTTATCCTGATCCGACGATCCAGATCGCACCTTACCCAAAAATATCTAAGGGTAATCTTGTAATTTGTCAAAAAGTTCAAGGGCAAATTTGTCTTTTCTGAATTTGGGGGTAAAATAACCAAAATGCCCTTTGCCCATAAAACTGCCCCTTTAATAATCCTTAGGGGCAAAAAGGTCAACTGCTTCGTTTCTTGCCGAAATCGAATTTTTCTGAAAGATTCGGGCACACCAAAAATTACACGTTACATCCATAACGTCGTCCTAGCATTCCGCCATGACTTCCTAATTTTTCGATGTCCAATTTGGTCTAAATTTAATAATTAAATTCTATATAATGTAACTCGCGCATATCTCTGACTAACGAGCGGCTTTCCGAGAAATTCGCATAGTCGACCCGTGACTGATACTAAATCGAGTCACGTACAATTTATTCAGACCGTAACGATTTCGGTTGTTAATAAAATCACGAGGTTCGATCACTAGTTCCGACGAGTACGATCTTCGGAATAGGTTCTGGATCGTTCGTTAATTCATTTTGGGGTCAAACGGATTCACTCGTGGTCCACGTGTATGATATTAACGAATCGACCCATCACTGTCCTAAGATCGGCCTACATTGGCTCAAAATGTCACCTCGATGATTTAATGATCAAAATTTAGTTCATGGTTGAATTTATTTTTAGTCAGGCAAAATTGAAATCCCTCATTAGCCTTTTCCTACTAGTTAGTATCCCAAGAATGATCAGTTCCGGGCGAGACTGCCTACAAGTACATTAATAAAATCAGCTATTTCATAAATTTCAATTGGCGAAATTTCGGAATGTCACACAGAACATGTACTAAAGCTCGACATTTGAGATTCTCTAAACCGAGACGAGTGGGTTCCCTCGAGCAAGAAAAGGAAATTGATTTTGGGCACATGTTTAAGATGTGAGCTTTTAGGCATAACCAGAAAAAGTTTAATTGAAAAAAAAGAGGCAACGTTGGGTTGCTAGTCCCATTAAATAATTAGTTCATACCAGATCAGGCAATTCCTACCACTTCATTAATTGATGATACGAACCTTGACTTGCTTTAAAAAGTAAAGCAACTCAAACTATCGAACTTGAAAAAATTATGGAAAATAATATTTATCTATTTTTTTATTCAAATTTGACTAAACTTTGACCTGGCATAACTTATATGTTCAAAGTCCCATTAACTCGATTTTTAGACTTACGAAAAGCTTGTTACCCAATTGTTTTAAAAAATGCAGTTTGATTTTCAAAAAAAGTGCTGAGATGACTTATTTTAAAGAATGAGACCGAACGGCAGGGCATGATACTTTCTTCATAAGATTCCAATATATGTGATTGAGTTTTAAGTAATTTAGAAGATTCAAACACTCTAAATCTTACGAGGTGAAGCATTTCATATCATATAAAATTTTTGAAAATGATATTAATATATATTTTTACCAAAATTGCCCAAACTTTGATTGGGCATAATTTTTCTATTCGACGTCCTATTGACTCGATTTTTGCACCTATGGGAACCTTGTGAGCCAATTGTTTAAAAAATATGATTCGGTGTAAAATAGATGTTGGGATCGCAAATTGTAATGATTAACTCGATTTTCTTAATGGAATACAATGATCAGACAGAGAGAGTAAAAACAAGGGTTGAAGAGGCACTTTGGAACCGGTTCCTCCTTAGAGTTCGGCTAAACAGAAGTGATTTTTCTTGTTTTCCGCATTCTTCATCATTGTAGATCAAGATTATCAAAAAAAAAAAAAATCATTGTAGATCAAGCCGAACAAGGGTGAGAGGAACACAGCGAAAGGCATAAATAATGTGTACGTGCTTGTGATGGAGAATGCACTTTGTTGCAAGCGCAGAATCTCGAACCCTTTTTTTCTCTGTGACCAGGTGCGTATGTGCTTCTGATGAATGGAGATGGTGGATATTGAAGGAGAAAGAAGATGAACAAGTTCCCCCATTCTGCCCACCTCTTAACTTCACTCTGGGCAATGAGGTTTGCCATATAAAGAAGATGAGAGGTGTAGTTACTCTCTTTAGCAAAACTAGAGGGCTTGAGTACTGAGCAGCGTAGGAGGAAGAAGAAGAGGGAGCACTAAATCCGGTTCTGCATGCTGATTATGAATTACGGGTTGGCGTACATACGAGCTTCCAACGTTCAAGAAAGAGAGAGACAAGCAATGGGAAAAAGAATGCAGGAGAAGTAGGAAAAATTTCAAACCTTTTTCTCGTCTTTTTTCCTGTACCGTTATTAATTTTGATCATTTTCAGATTGACATATATAGCATATTTATCTTTATAATCTTAGTAATCTGCTAATTATAGCTAAAATACCAACCTTAGCGTAATTCTTTTATGATTAGCCATTTGTAATTTAGATGTTTTTGTTCTCTTGTCCCTTGCAAAATGAAACGGGAGATAATTTATAGAACTAATTGATAACTATGAGGCATATATCACCAATTTTTTCCATTCTTGCATGACCTATTATAACCATGTACAATGACTGCTTGGAGCGTAATATGGTTTTTCGTCACGAGTCGCACTTTAATGAGCAACGAGTTTTGTTATATTGAACGGTGAGGATTGGATTTGATTGCAACATTTATTTTTTAAAAAAATTAAGATTGGGTTGCCACCTTCTTCTGATAAGTCGAGGATATTAGGTTTATTTCGGACCATGTATTTAACACTATTATCATCCTATTGGAAAATCACTAAATAATTAGGAAGTTTACTAGTAAATTTTGTTTGAATAATAGTTTATTAATTCATTAGGTTAATAATGTTGATATATTCTTCGACCAAAAATCAATATTGATACACCCAATGAAAATTTAAGAACCCTCTTCTAAGTTCTTAAACTCATCCTTCAATTCGCCTATGGCCAACCAATCTTCTTAAAATGTTGGGAAGTAAAGGCTTTTAGCCATCCTTTTCTCTGGTTGTGTTTTTCCATTTCAAGTGTGGACGAGCAGTCAGAATAGAGCAGAATAGAGCGGTATCTTCAATATCAGTGGCCTAGGGCAAGCTCCTAAGTCCACCCACTCAGAAAGCTGTCCTGAATCAAGATGTACCTATCAATGAATTTACCGAAAATTTGGATATAGAATGTCGGCCATGTCACATAGATTATAAATGGAGTGGACCAATATTCGTCATTACATTCGTTCAACAAAAGTTAATGTACTATAAATCGAGGAGGACTACAATTGAGTTTCAAAACATCATCCATTCGTTTAGAGCCCAAATAGCCTGACGGTGAAGCTTTTGTAACGGTAAAAACAGTCAAATGTTAGCCACGCTTTTTCATGAAAGAAACTGAAAGAATTGTTCCTCCAATTTCAATTTTTTTTTTTTTACTTCCCATGGCTTCTTATTTTCTTCGCTCAATTTAGGTTTAGATTAGAGGATTTAAAAAGGCCCAAAAAGCACTAATTTGAAAGGAAGCTCTCATAAATCCAGTGAAATTTTTTTCAATATGAAGTATGAAAAAAATTAAAAACTGAAATATAGATAATCACAAGTACAAAAATATTATCACTAACTAAAAAAGATTCCAGAATCAATCTTAGATCACATGAGCCAAAGGTAAAGTTAAAATTTAAAAAAAGAAAGCATTTTTTTTATCGAATTCCATATTAAGTTTATTTTTGAGTTATTAATGTTGCAATTTAAAACCCTTTGTGACATTCCCAATTTCAGCACATTTTTGGGATTTATAAAACGTATAATTCGTCAGTGTGCTTATAGTAAAATCTCGCAAGGGAACTGATCACTCTCGGTTATTTTAATTTTTAAATTAGAGATTTCGCTAGAAATGCACTCGATCGAATTTGGCCGTTATTTAGAGCCCAAACTTTGGTGTCGCATTTCTCGGAATTTTGGGACGAAATAAATTGAACGGTGTCGATATTATTGTAGCTAGCCCCAAAATTACCAGGAATAGTGGAAAAGTGAAATTTCGACCAAGTACAAATTTGGACTAATAAACCTCCCTCAGGGTAGTTTGATGTAATTAAATTGGCCTTTGTCCCTAATTATATTCTAGGATTAATTCGGACCGTAGGATCGTTTTCATATTTGAAATCGGACTGTTGGATTGCGTTCGAGTGCGCGTTGACTTTCTTTCTTTCTCTCTCTCTGTCCTCTCTCCTCTCTGTTGCATCTACCCCCATACCCGTGCACGTCCCCTCACCCCCACGGCCATGTAGACCTACGCCCTAACACTCTCTCTCCCCTTTTTCCTTCTTTCCTGTTTCTTTCTTCTTTTTTTTCTTCTTCTTCTTCCTCTCTCTCCTTCTTCCCCCGACTGGTTCTGCTGGTTTGTCTGCTCGCCTGACCGAATGTCGCACGACCGCCCTTCACCTTCGCCCGACGCCGCCCCACCAGCTGCTGACACCACCCCACTCCTCACATCGTCGTTGCACCGCCGTGTCGCTCAGCAGCCCCGCCCAACGCTGCCTTTCTCCCTTCCTGAGTGCGCGAGCTCGGCTCACCACTGCGCCTACCGACTCTGGCCGCTTCCCCAGTCCACCCCACCAGCTCACCTGCTTCGCTTGGCTCCCGGGACGCCGCCTTGTCGCCCCCCTCGCACCGTCGCGCCGACCAACCGGCACCTGGGCCGAGTATTGTTTTCCGACAAACTAGAGCTCACCGCCGTGCTCAACGAGTCCCGACCACCGTCCAGCCGTCCAGCTAGCTCCCCAGCACTGCCGTAATGCTTGAGCATTGCCATCGCTGCTGCGTCGCCGTCACCATCGCCATCGCAGCCCAGCCAGCCAACCCCAGCTAGCCGGCCAGCCCCGGGCCGTGGCCGAGCAGCCGAGGCTAGCCCAAGCCATGGCCGAGCTCGACCACGCCACCGCCCGACGCCTTGCCCGTCCAGCCAGGCTCGTTGCCCGTCTGGCTTGCTTGTGCGCCCTAGGCAAGCCGCACGGCCACCGCGCCTGTGCACCAAGCACGCCGCACGGCCACCGCGCCTGTACGCCAGGCACACCGTCTAGCCACCATGGCCGTGCATGGCCGAGCGCCGCGCCCGTGACCGAGCATCGCACCCGTGGCCAAGGGCCTTGCTGGGTGCCGTGCCGAGCGCCTAGCCCGTGGCCGACCGCTGTGCCCGGGCGTGTGCCGAGCCACATTGTTCACCAGGATCATTTTAGGCCCGAATCGGTTTTCTCCGGGCTAAAACCTAGTAAGTGACATTCTAACCCCTATTTAGTACAATTGGTATGTTTAGACTTTGTTTAGGGTGTAATTTAGTATCGACTTAGGAATTAAATTAGAAGTGGATTAGTTAATTTGATTGTGCCCAATTTGTGGATTATTGTGGTGGTGATTGTGTGACTAATTTAGTGATTGATTGAAATGAATAACATGACTAAATTGTCGTGGTGCTTGTAATTGAATTGGATTAATTGAATGTGCCGACTTGAATGTTGGGTCAGTGGGCCGAGGTGAGGAGTATGAGTTGAATTGGGTGTGGTGGCGTGTCAGTGTGACATTTGTGGGATATAATATGGTAAACATGATTGAGTTTGAATTGTACGATATGTTGATTGGCGAATTGTGTTGTGGTGCATGTGCATAAGAAAAGCCCAGATTGATCGGAGGGCTGCCAACTTGAGGCGTAGGTTATGCGGGTGTGGCAAGAAAGGCATGACTAGACCTGAGGCGTAGGTTACACGGGTCATTGGAAGGGGAAAAATATCCTGAGGCGTGGTTACGCGGGACGGAGCTCGGCTTGATCTGAGGGCTGAGCTTGAGGCGCAGTAACGCGAGCTGTGAGATTGGGCCGGAGGCGCAGTGGCGCGGGCAGTGAGAATGAACCTAAGGCACAGTGGCGTGGGTCGCAAGAAAGATGTTTGACCGCACATGCGAATTGAGTGTGATTGAATCGACTGGTTGAATGTGTGATTGAATTGACTGGTTGAATGTGTGATTGAATTGGCGGGTTGAATGTGTGAGAATGGACGTGAGGCGCAATGGCGTGGGTCGTGAGATGGTTGGATTGGTTGGGTGCGAGTGTGGATGGCGCTTGAATGATTGTGTTATATTATTGGGATATTATTTCATTATCATGATTAACTAATGTGCAGTGTGAGCATGTGATTAGATAGCGAGGTAAGTCCATTGATGTGAATTATATATATGTTATCGATTAGATTGCATGTTAAAACTTGTCTGGGTTCGCATTGGCCTACGTGGGGTTTAGAGCGTTGCTTATTGAGACTCGTTCTCACGGTTATTATATAACCACTTTCAGATCCGCAACCGTGATCGATTCGGAGATGCCGCCAGAGTACTACAGGGATTGAAGGATAGATCAAATTACCCTGTCTTTTGAGTACCTTTTTGTAGAGGAGATAAGCTTGTTAACCACCGCCCTCTTTTGAAAATTGTGATTTGAATTTGGTAGTCCGGGTTATCATTCTGTAATAGTGACTACTTTAAGATGTTATGCAATTATTGTTTCGTGCTATCCTTTCGTCATCTTGTTAGTTGTCTGGGTTGTTTTATTTCACTTCTACTTGCGTAGTTCGTTTGGGTTGGCGACATGTCTTGAGACGTCGCGTTCAGTCTGACCGCTGAAAGGATGTCGCGGGCTCGGTGGGACCCGGAGCGTGACATTCCCGGTTGATTTGGTATCAGAGCAAGGTTAGCTCGATACATTTTGGTCAAAGTCTGGAGTGATAATGAGTAATGACTTTGGGGTAACCAATTAGGGAGTATTGTGGCCATGTGTTACCCAGACTGTTTGATTGTGATTGCTGAGTGACGTATGCTATGACATGTGAAGTGCAGGTACGTCAGGACCTGAGGTAAGTGCACAAATTATGTTGGTTGAGATTGATTGATGTATTTGATTGGCTGCCTGCTTAGTGAATTGCTGTTGTGATTAATTGCCTAGAGTTTTAAACTGGGATAGTTGGCCTAGGTTTCTAATTCCTATGTGGAATTATAGCAGGTGAGCTTTTGTGAGAATCGGTAAGATAAGTGGACGAGGTCGAGGTTGAGGTCGAGGTTGCGTAGTCCCACTAGCTGGACTTATGGAGGACCCTAGGGTGGATGAAATCTAGAGGGTGCTTGAGGAAGTGGGAATATTACCGGGTAATTAGACAGGGGAAAGAAGTGCTACTGTTGCCGCTGCAGTTGCTAGCGAGATTGTTGGGAATAATGGAGGCTAGGGGAATAATGTGATTGGTGAAAATCTCGATCCAGTATGAGTAAATATGATTAGGCCAATGTCCAAACTAGTAGAACAGTTTCTAAGGCTAAAGCCCCTGAAGTTTAATAGGAAAAGTGATCTCGAGGCTGCGCCAAGATGGGTAGAAGAGCTAGAAAAAGGTTTTGAAGTGCTGGGATGTACTGAAGAGGAGAAAGTAACTCTAGCAGTTTACTAGCTTCAGGAAAAAATGATTGGTGGAGGGCTACTAGAAGTCAAGTATTCCCCATTGGTATCGCGCTAAACTGGACCGTCTTCACAGAGACCTTCAATGGCAAGTACTTCTTGGAAAGCGCCTGAGAGCAAAAACTGGCGGAATTTATGAGACTTCGCCAAAGTCAAATGTCGGTGGATCAGTACAAAGCTGAGTTTGCGAGGTTATCCAAATTTGCCCGCAGGATGGTGGAAGACCCAACGGACAAAGCTAGGAGGTTCTGGGATGGACTGAAGCTGGACTTGCGCAGTCAGATGATCTCATTAAACTTGAGAGGCTATCATGAGATCTATGAGAGGGTCCAAGCAATCGAGTGAGATCAAACGGAACGGGCTACCGCTTTTGGCTCGCAGTATGCCTTAGCTAGAGACAACCATCAACTTGGGAAAAGACCCATGGCGGGAAATAGTCGTTTCTTCCCTCCCGCTAAGAGGAATATTGGGAAACCAAACCTTTATCAGAACGCCCCGTGTAGGCTATATAGAGGAAGACACGAGAATTGACATTGCCCAAATAGGGGCGGAGCATGTTTTACATGTGGTGAAAGGGGCCACCAGATGAGGAATTGCCCTAATAATAGGTAGGCCAGGTCACCTGCCCTACTACCGCTGCCGCCCCGAAATGGAAATCAAGTTGGAGCCACCCAGCCGGCCAATCAGAATAAGCCGCCGGCCCAAAGACGGGCGTATGCAATGGTAAGGCGGGAAGCTGAGAACGAGTTTGGCGTGGTCACAGGTACGGTCTCTCTATGTGATTATGCTGCATATGCCTTGTTTGATCCGGGGGCGTCGCATTCATTTATATCTGAGCAGTTCGTTAAATTATCTGGAATTGAGCCAAAGCTGCTTGAAATTATGCTGTGTGTGACTATGCCATTAAATGATAAAGTACTGATTGCGTTTGGATGCCCTGAGTGTAAGATAGTGATTGGCGATAGAGAAGGAAGAAAAGATTTGGCGGTTTTAACTATGCATGATTTTGATGTGATTGTCGGGATGGACTAACTAGTCAAACAAAGAGCCGTTATGGACTGTAGTAGCAGGATGATCCAATTTAATCCGGTTGGATACCCTAAGTTCGAGTTTGTAAGGAACTGAGGAGGAACCTCAATCCCTTGGATTTCGTCGCTTGAGGTAACAAAATTGTTAGATGAAGGGTGCCAAGGATTTCTAGCAAATGTAGTTGATTCGATGGCTGGAGAGCCAAGGCTAGAAGACATAGTCGTGGTGTGTAACTTTCCCGATGTCTTTCCTCAGGAACTACCGGGACTGCCACCTGATAGAGAAGTGGAATTCGTGATTGAGTTAGCCCCAGGGACGGAACCAATCTCGAAAACACCCTATAAGATGTCACTGTCTGAATTGAAGGAATTGAAGGTCCAAATGCAAGAACTATTGGATAAGGGCTTTATCCGCCCGAGTATGTCTCCATGGGGAGTACCGGTGCTATTCGTGAGAAAGAAAGATAGGTCATTGCGACTATGCATAGATTACAGATAGTTAAATCAGGTGACCATCAAGAATAAGTACGATACCAAGGATGGATGATCTGCTTGATCAATTGCAAGGAGCATCGATATTTTCAAAGATTGACTTAAGGACGGGGTACCATTAATTGAGGATTAAGAAGGAGAATGTACCAAAAACGGCATTCAGGACAAGATATGGGCACTATGAATTTACAGTAATGCCGTTCAAATTGACCAATGCTCATGCAGCCTTTTATGGATATCATGAATTGGATATTTAAGGATTTTCTGGACCAGTTTGTAATCGTGTTCATAGACGACATCTTAGTATACTCCAAGAGTTCCGCCGAACACGAGTTACATTTAGAAAAGGTTCTACAAACCTTGAGGGAATATGCACTCTACGCTAAGTTCAGTAAGTGCGAATTCTAGCTCCATTGAGTGGCTTTCTTAGGACATGTGATATCTAGAGAAGGAATTGCAGTGGACCCGACAAAGATTGAGGCCATTAGGAATTAGCCAAGGCCAGCAACAGTAACCGAGGTTCGGAGGTTCCTGGGTCTAACAGGTTATTATAGACTCTTCGTGGAAGAGTTTTCGGCAGTAGCGACACCGTTGACGCGGTTACTAAAAAAAGAAACGAGATTTGAATGGACGGATAAGTGCGAAAGGAGCTTCCAAGAATTAAAGCAGAGGTTGACGACCGCACTAGTGTTGATGATCTCGTCAGGTCCGGGAGGATATGAGATTTATAGTGATGTGTCGCTAAGAGGATTGGGATGCGTGCTAATGCAACACGAAAGAGTAGTGGGATATACATCACGACAATTGAGACCGCACGAGCTGAATTATTCGACTCACGACTTGGAATTGGCCACGATTGTTTTTGCTCTTAAGATTTGGAGATATTATTTGTGTGGGGAGAAATTTCAAATTTATACGAACCATCAAAGATTAAGGTACTTATTCTCCCAAAAGGAATTGAACATGAGACAACATCGTTGGATGGAACTCTTTAAGAACTATGACTGCGAGATTATGTATCATCCCAGAAAAAGCTAACAAAGTAGCGGATGCTCTGAGCTGGAAGTCGAGCATCGCGCATATGATGGTCAATGAACGGACTCTATTGGAGGGAGTTCGGGATTCAGAATTTAAGTTTGAAGTGAGTCAGGTCTCAAGTCTTCTTGCAGCATTGAGGATTGAACTGGAAATACAAACTAAGATTAAGGCTTTACAATCGACAGACCCAGAGATTCAGAAGATTTTAGGTATGGAGGTCACAAAAAGGAAATCAGATTTTCAGGTATCCGAGGATGGGATCCTGAAGTTCCGCGGTCGGTTATGTGTACCCAGTGATACAGAATTGAAGGAAAAGATTTTGTCTGAAGCACACCATAGCAATTATAGTATTCACCCAAGTAGTACGAAAATGTATCAGAACTTGCGACAACACTATTGGTGGAACGGCATGAAAGTGGACGTAGCCAAGCACGTGGCCAAGTGTTTAACATGTCAGCAAGTAAAGGCATAATATTGCAAGCCGGGTGGAATGTTGCAGCCATTGAAAATTTCCGAGTGGAAATGGGAACACATCACGATAGATTTTGTAATGGAATTACCGAGAAGTCAAAGGGGTCATGATTCGATTTGGGTGGTAGTCGACCGATTGATAAAGTCAGCACATATTTTGCCAGTGCGAAAGGACTTCGCCTTGGAAAGGTACACCGAGATTTACGTGCGACAAATAGTCCGTCTGCACGGAGTGCTAGTGACAATCACTTCAGACTGTGATCCTAAGTTTACTGCCGCCTTTTAGAAAAGTCTCCATACGGCATTGGGAACGAGATTACAGTTTAGCACGGCCTATCATCCCCAGACGGATGGCCAGTCTGAAAGGACGATTCAGACCTTGGAAGACATGCTGCGAGCATGTGTATTGGATTTTAAGGGTGGTTGGGAAGAACAGTTGCATTTGGTCAAATTTGCTTACAACAATAGCTATCAACAGAGTATTGGAATGGCCCCGTTTGAAGCATTGTATGGCAGAGTTTGTAGAACACTAGTGTGTTGGGATGAAATTGGTGAGAGGAGCATCGCGTGTCCAGAGTTGGTTCAGCAGTCAGTTAAGACGGTCAAGGTTATCCGGGATAGACTTAAGACTGCTCAAAGTCGCCAAAAGAATTATGCAGACCGGAGATGTAGGCCTTTGGAATTTCCAGTGGGGGATCATGTTTTCCTCAAAGTGTCGCCAATGAGAGGGTTGTCACGATTTGACAAGAAAGGAAAATTGAGCCCTAGGTACGTGGGCCCATTCGAAGTCTTAGAGAGAATCAATACTTTGGCCTATCGTCTCACACTACCACCAAATTTATCTCATGTTTACAATGTGTTTCACGTGTCTATGCTAAGGAAGTATGAACCGGACTCGACACACATGCTAAATTATAAAGAAATAGACGTGGACGACAGGGTATCATACGTGAAAAAGCCAGTTCGGATCGAGGACAGAATGGAGAGAGTGTTGCGGAATAAGACAATTCCGATGGTCAAGGTAATTTAGGAGTACCATGGAACTGAAGGTGCGACGTGGGAAAACGAAGAGTTGATGCGACACCAATACCCCCATTTGTTTGAATAGTTGGGTTGAATTATAAATTTCAAGGACGAAATTTTTGTAAGGGGGAAGAGTTGTGACATTCCGAATTACGGCCTATTTTTGAGATTTATAAAATGTGTAATTTGTCAGTGTGCTTATAGTAAAATCTCATCCGGGAATTGATCAATTTCGGTTAGTTTAATTTTTAAATTAGAGATTTCGCTAGAAACGCACTCGATCGAATTTGGCCATTATTTAGAGTCCAAACTTTAGTGTCGAATTTCTCAGAGTTTCGGGACGAAATAAATTGGACAGTATCGATATTATTGTGGCTAGCCCCGAAATTATCAGGAATAGTGGAAAAGTGAAATTTCGACCCAACACAAATTTAGACTAGTAGACCTCCCTCGGACTAGTTTTATTTAATTAATTTGGCCTTTGTCCATAATTATGTTCTAGGATTAATTTGGACCGTAGGATCGTTTTCATATTTGAAATCAGACCGTTGGATTGCACTCGAGTGCGCGTTGACTTTCTTTCTTTCTCTCTCTCTCTCTCCTCTTTGTCGCATTTGCCCCCTGCCCGTGCACGTCCCCTCACCCCCACGCCTATGCAGACCTACGCCCTGACACTCTCTCTCCCCTTTTTCCTTCTTTCCTTTTTCTTTCTTCTTTTTCTTCTTCTTCTTCTTCCTCTCTCTCCTTCTTCCCCTAACTAGTTCTGCTAGTGCGTCAGCTCGCCTGACCGAACGCTGCACAATCGCCCTCCACCTTCGCTTGACATTGCCCCACCAGCTGCCGACGCCCCCGTCCTCCTCACGCCGCTGCGTCACTCAGCAGCCTCGCCCGATGCTACCTTTCTCCTTTCCAGAGCGCGCGAGCTTGGCTTGCCGTTGCGCTTGCCGACTTCGACCGCTTCCCCAGTCCACCCCACCAGCTCACCTGTTTCGCTTGGTTCCCAGGATGCCGCTGTGTTGCCCCCCTCGCACCGCCGCGCCAACCAACCGGTACCCGGCTCGAGTATTATTCCCAGCAAAACAGAGCTCGCCCCCGTGCTCGACGAGTCCCAGCCGCCATCTAGCCATCCAGCCAGCTCCCTAGCACCGCCCCGACACTTGAACATCGCCATCGCCGCTGCATCGTCGTTGCCGTCGCCACCGCAGCCCAGCCAGCCAGCCCTGAGCCTTGGCCAAGCAGCCAAGGCCAGCCCAAGCCGTGGCCGAGCTCACCCAGGTCACCACCCGGCGCCTTGCCTATCCAGCCAGGTGCGTCGCCCATCCGGCTTGCCCGTGCACCCTAAGCACGTTGCACAGCCACCACGCCCGTGCGCCAGGCATGCTGTACGGCCACTGCGCCCGTACGCCAGGCACACCGTCCGGCCACGATGCCCATGCGTGGCCGAGCACCGCGCCCGTGGCCGAGGGCCTTGCCAAGTGCCGTGCCAAGCGCCTAGGCCATGGTCGACTATCGTGCCCGTGCGTGTGCCAAGCCACATTGTTCACCCGGGCCATTTTAGGCTCGAGCCGATTTTCTCCAGGCCAAAACCTAGTAAATGACATTCTAACCCCTATTTAGTACAATGGGTATGTTTAGACTTGTTTAGGGTGTAATTTAGTACCGGCTTAGGAATTAAATTAGTAGTGGATTAGTTAATATGATTGTGCCCAACTTGTGGATTATTATGGTGGTGATTGTGTGACTAATTTAGTGATTGATTGAAATAAATAACATGACTAAATTGTCGTGGCGCTTGTGATTGAATTGGATTAATTGAATGTGTCGACTTGAATATCGGGTCAGTGGGCCGAGGTGAGGAGTATGAGTTGAATTGGATGTGGTGGCGTGTCAGTGTGACATTGGTGGGATATAATGTGGTGAGCATGATTGAGTTTGAATTGTACGATGTGTTGATTGGCGAATTGTGTTGTGGTACATGTGCATGAGAAAAGCCCGGATTGATCGGAGGGCTGCCAACCTGAGGCGTAGGTTACGCGGATGTGGCAAGAAAGGCATGACTAAACCTGAGGTGTAGGTTACGCTGGTCATTGGAAGGGGAAAAATGTCTTGAGGCATGGTTAAGCGGGACGGAGCCTGGCTTGATCTGAGGGCTGAGCCTGAGGCGCAGTAGCGCGGGCTGTGAGATTGGGCCTGAGGCGCAGTGGTGCGGGCAGTGAGAATGGACCTGAGGCGCAGTGGCACAGGTTGCGAGAAAGATATTCGACCACTCATGTGAATTGAGTGTAAGTGAATTGGCTGGTTAAATGTGTGATTGAATTGACTGGTTGAATGTGTGATTGAATTGGCGAGTTGAATGTGTGAGAATGGACCTGAGGCGCAGTGGCACGGGTTGTGAGTTAGTTAGATTGGTTGGGTGCGAGTGTGGATGGCGCTTGAATGATTGTGTTATATTATTGGGATATTATTTCATTATCATGATTGACTAATGTGGAGTGTGAGCATGTGATTGGATGGCGAGGTAAGTCCATTGATATGAATTATATATATATATATATATATATATA
>CM062248.1:2894268-3196957 GCA_031216285.1 Syzygium syzygioides | reverse complement strand
TATATATATGTTATCGGTTAGATTGCATGTTAAAATTGGGTACGCATTGGCTTACGTGGGGTTTAGGGTATTGCTTATTGAAACTCGTTCTCTCGGTTATTATATAACCACTTTCAGATTCGCAACCGTGATCGATTCGGCGATGCCGCCAGAGTACTACAGGAATTGAAGGATATATCAAATTACCTTGTCTTTTGAGTACCTTTTTGTAGAGGAGATAAGCTTGTCAACCGCCGCCCCTTTTAAAAATTGTGGTTTGAATTTGGTAGCTCGGGTTATCGTTCTGTAATAGTGACTATTTTATGATGTTATGCAGTTATTGTTTCATGCTATCCTTTCGTCATCTTGTTAGTTGTCTGGGTTATTTTATTTCGCTTCCGCTTGCGTAATTCGTTTGGGTTGGCGACGCGTCTTGGGACGTCGCATTCAATCCGACCGCTAAAGGGATGTCGCGGGCTTGGTGGGGTCCGGGGCCTGATATTTTTTTTTTAACAAGTCAAGCGAGCTTCTTATTTTTGACTCATTCAAACTCATCTATTCAGTTGATTCGCGAAAATCAAGCGAAATTGTGGTGCAAAAGATCTGGCCAAATAACAGCTCATAAAGAGAGATTGGAGGGGGAGGTGACGAAAACGACATCCACTCCCGTTCTCATTCCGTCATGACTCCACCGCGAACTTTGTCATGCTGGTCATCCTCCAATACACACTCAAATCTAGAAGATTCAAACGCTTTAAATCTTACAAGGTCAAGCATTTCATATCATATAAAAATTTTGAAAAATGATATTAATATATATTTTTACAAAAATCGGCCAAACTTTGACTAGGCATAATTTTTTTATTCAACGTCTTATTGACTCAATTTGTGTACCTACGCGAACTTTGTGAGCCAATTGTTTAAAAAATATGATTCGGTTTAAAATAGATATTGGGATCACAATTTTTTATAATTGACTCGATTTTCTTAATTGAATATAATGATGATCAGATAGAGATAGTAACAACAAGCATTGAAGAGGCACTATGGAACCAGTTACTCCTTAGAGTTTGGCTAAAAAGAAGTGATTTCTCTAGTTTTCCGTAAACAGGTTGATCTGTATTTTTGTTTTTTTAATAATCTGATTTTTGGAGATTAATAGGAAACTTGATCGCCAGAGTTGTTTCCTTGTTGGGAGCTTAGGAAAGACCCTATTATCATAAATAGAAAACATGTCGGTGGGATTGAGCTGAATATTTTATTCATGGTACGAAAATAAGCTATATTTTGCAGTATGATTACTATTCATGTAATAGGACAAATTTCTTTTTTTGAAACTAATTTCAAATTAGATGGATAAATTATGCATTCCAATATAATTTATTTTTCCTTTTTTTTCAAATTTAAAATCAATAAACAATAAATCCGATAGAGATAAATGTTCGAGAATCATAAGTGATTTTTTTTAAGATATTTTTTCTTCATCTACTTTTTCATATTTTAATTAAAAGAGATAAAGTCTAAAAATTGAAACACTGCTTCAAAGACATTCAAAGACAAAATATTTCACCACAACTACAAAGAAATTAGTGAAGCGAAAAATATAAGTTCATGATGGTATAAACATTGAATATTTTATGCCTGATTGTTTGCGATCACAAACCACACTTAAATTTGCAAGTAACTTAGTTTCTCTTTTGGTCTAGCGATATTTTTATTCTCTACAGTAATCTATATTCAGGAATGACGAGCATCCTTCTCAAGATTTATCAAAAAGGTACATACACGATTAAGTAATAAGTCTCGAAATTATAGAAAATTTCTATGGTCGCGGTTTCTCAAGAAGGTACGTCCACTATAAAACTATTTCTGTGCCTCCATCTTGCCTAAGGTACTTTTAAATTAAGTAACTTCCTTTTATTGTTCTGGTTTGCTGGTTTTGCCGGTTGACAGGCCAGAGATGCATTCAATATTACTGTTTTTGTATGGTCGGAGCAATATTTCTTCCAACTGTTGGCTTTATGGGATCAAATCTTTAATTGCCAAATCGAGAAATGGTGACCAGAAGAATGGGAGGCAAACATAATCAAGTGGCGTAACTCCTAATGAGGTCAACACAGAGCTAACCAATTATTGTAGTCTTCAATTTCCAATTCTCACGGCAAAGACAAGAAATAATGCAGGAAGAAGGTTCCATGGTTGTGGAAAGTTCGATAGTCCAAGTTGCTGCGATTTCTTCATATGGGTTGATCTGAAGATACTTGATCGAGCAAGGCACATGATAGTTGACTTCCTTGAAAGGAATCAAGTACTATGCACATCATGCCAATCGAGGTGCAACCATTGCTAGTTGAAATCAAGAGCTCGCACCATGAAGAAAGAAAAGAGAATATGACAATTGTAGGGGTGTGCAAAAAAATCAGAAACCACCCAGGTTGCTTGGGACCGCCTGGTACCGGTAGTTCCTAGGGAAACCGATCCAGTTCCCGATTCCAATTTTTGGGAATTGATGGATACTGGTTCAGTTCCCGGTTCCAGTCGTGGAACTGCCTACCCACCCACCCGAATTGGACTGGTAATATAATAATAAATATAATATAATTATTTAATTTTTAATTTTTTTAAAAAAGAAAATTCCTAAATTCCTAAACTAAACCTAACACGTTCGACGTTCACAGCCTCACATTGAGTCGAGAAATACCTTCTGTCGCTTTTGCTTAACACTCACTCTTACTGTCTCACTCTTCTCGGTTGATGTTCACCTCACCATCTCCGACTTTCCATCTTTGTCTCCGTCTTTGGCTAATGGGACCGGTTCCATGGACTCACTTGGGAACGAGACCAGACTGATAGTTTGGTTCTCAGGTGGATCCATGGAACCAACAGGCGGTTCCTGATTTCAATTTTTCGAAACTGGTCCTTAATGGGCAGTTTCGGTTCTAGGGTGGGAATCACCCACTAGGACCATGTTCACCCCTAATCAATTGGCATTTGTTTTGTGCATGTGTTGTAGGGTATCCAAAACAGATCGCACTACTAGGAACTGCTAGGATCGAATTAGACTGGTCGGCTTGATCCGGTTCTCGGGAATATCAGTCCGGTTGTGGAACCGGTATTCAGGTGTTCCAATTCCCGGTTCTAAGGGAGGAACCGAACCGACCGGATTGGACCGACTACATATCTTTTTTTATTATTTCTTCAAAAAAATTAATAAAACGTGAACTAAACTTTAAGTGATCGGTTCCATTGGACCGGACCAGACTAGAGCCGGTTCCCTAAATTGGGAATCGATCCTCCCAGTCCGATTCTCGGTTCCACCTTAAAACCGGACCAAACCGGAATTGATCACCCCTAATGTGTTGTGTCTTTGTAGTGGATTATGTGTAATGTGAGAGTTGGTGGTAAGTTTCTAAAAGTCTTCCACATATCACTGTTGTATTGACATATTTCAAGGTGTAGAAGGTAGACAGTTTGAGGAGTCCATAGTTCTCTAGTCTGATGTGAATGAACACCGTTCTTTTCGAGATAAAATTAATGAATTTTTTCAAGAGGAATTCAATTTTAGGATTGGATTTGACAGGGAAGTTATGCGCATTTCAGTTTTGCTTAATTAGTGGGTGAACTACTGCTCGACTTCGGAACAATCTGCATAAATGTTATATCACATGTCAGCACAATCTGTATAAATATTTCATAGGTTATCAAAATGTTAAAATCATTCAAATAGAAGTTGACCCTACACATCGGGGCTCTGGATAAAAAAAACATTTGCTTATTTGAAGGTATGGCGAACTGAAACTTTGCTCCCGCATATGTCTTTCACATTCAACAGATTTTAGAATTCAATGTGTATGGTCCAAGAAAGAGCAAACCGCTCAATGCATGGTATTCGAGCTTGACTTCCCAAAAACATTTTATTTACTTGCGTTTCAATTGATGAACAGAGCTGATTGCGCAGAACATCAAAACACAAATAAATAAAAAGAATAAATCTAGAACAATTACTAATTGTAACATCTCATAGCTCTATCTCTAATGTAAACACCGAAAAAACAAAAGAAAGAGCAAAATTAAACAAACTGAGGAATCCTTCTCCAGAAGTTACTGAAAATTTGCACATAGAATATCCGCCATGTCACATAAATTATAAATGGAGTGGTCCAATATTCGTACATTATAATCATTCAACAAAAGTTATTGTACTATAAATCAAGGAGGCCTATAATTGAGTTTCGAAACATCATCCATTCGTTTAGAGCCCGGATAGCCTAACGATGGGGGCTTTTGTGATGGTAGGAACAGTCACATGTTAGCCACGCTTTTTATGAAGGAAACAGGAAGTTGGTTCCCCCAGTTTCAATTATTTCTTTTTTGACTTCCCATGCTTCTTACTTTCTTGGCTCAATGTAGGATTAGATTAGAGGATTTAAAAAGGCCCAAAAGCACTAATTTGAAATGGAAACTCTCTTGTCCAAAAAAAATATAGGAAACTCTCATAAATTCCAGTAAGTGGAATTTTTTTGAATATAAGGATGAAAAAATAAATTAAATACTGAAATAGATAATCACAAGTCGAAAAATATCATCATTAACTAAAAAGAAATCATTAATAATAAATTAGTAGACAAAAAAAATTACCTTATTGATTCGAATCTCGTAGATGAAGATATGCAAGAACCTGCGAAAAGTGCCAAAAAAGTCCTAAACCTTTTGTATTAGTGCCAATTTAGTTCTAAACCTTTTTTTGGTGCCAATTCAGTCCCAAACCTTTTGCATTGGTGCCAATATAGTCCTAAACCTCTTTTTAGTGCTAATTCAGTCCTGAACCTTTTAAATTGGTGCCAATTCAGTCCTAAACTTTTTGTTTTTGTGCCAATTTAGTCCTTCCGATCAATTTTGACCGGAATTTGCCGACGTGGACGCCATCCGGCCGGTGACTGGTCACTAGCGCCGACGTGGTGCTGACGTGGAGAACTTCAGTAATATTTTAATATTTTTTTGAATTTTTTTCCTTTTTTTTCCACTTTTCTTTTTGTTCTCCTTTCTCTGGCCGGTCGCTGATCTGGCAACTGGCCAAAGGCTAGAGGCCAGCGAGCTTGACCTTGCCGGCCACTGGCGAGGGCGGCCTCGCCCGGCGAGGCTGAGCGTCGCCCAGCCGCCGGCAAGGCCCGACCTCGTCGGATCTGGCGAGGTCAGGCCTCACCGGCGGCTAGGTGACGTTCGGCCTCATAAGGTGAGGCCGACCTCGCCCGTGGCTAGCAAGATCGAGCTCGCCGGCCTCTGGCCTCTAGCCGGTCGCCGGATCGGCGACTGGCCAAAGGAAGGAGAAACAAAAAAAAAGTGAAAAAAAAGGAAAAAAAATTCAAACAAATATTAAAATATTATTTAAGTTGTCCATGTCAGCGCCACGTCGATGCCGGTGATCGGTTGCCTACCGGCCGATGTCCACATCGGCAAATTCCTATCAAAATTAACCATAATGACTAAATTAGCACAAAAATAAAAAGTTTAGGACTGAATTGGCATCAATTTAAAAGTTTTAGTACTGAATTAACACTAAAAAAAGGTTTAGGACTAAATTGGCACCAATGCAAAAGGTTTAGAACTGAATTGACACCAAAAAAAGGTTTAGGACTAAATTGGCACTAATACAAAAGGTTTAGGACTTTTGGCACTTTTCCCGCAAGGACCTAAAAACAGTTACAAGATCAATCTTAGGATCACATGAGCCAAAGCTAAAGTAAAAATAAAGAAAAAAGGATTTTCGATCGAATTCCATATTAAGTTTATATTTGAGTTATTAATGTTGCAATTTAAAACCGTTTAAATTCACCTTAAATCTTTTTTTAATTGGTCAACCGAGTTTCTTATTTTTGACTCATTCAATCTCATCCATTCAATTGAAAGCCCAAAATCAACGGAAATTGTGGTGCAAAAGATCCGGCCAAATAACCAATTAAAATTAAACAAACTGACCAATCATCCTCTTGAAGTTACCGAAAATTTGGACAAAGAATATCTGCCATGTCCAATAAATTATAAATGGAGTGGTCCAATATTCGTACGTTATAATCTTTCGACAAAAGTTAATGTACTATAAATCGAGGAGGCCTATAATTGAGTTCCGAAACATCATCCATTCGTTTAGAGCCCGGCTAGCCTAACGATGGGGGCTTTTGTGATGGTAGGAACGGTCAAATGTTAGCCACGCTTTTTATGAAGGAAATAGGAAATTGGTTTCCCCAGTTTCAATTTTTTCTTTTTTGACTTCCCATGACTTCTTATTTTCTTGGCTCAATTTGGGATTAGATTAGAGTATTTAAAAAGGCCCAAAAAGCACTAATTTGAAATGAAAACTCTCATAAATTCCAGTAAGTGGAATTCTTTTGAATATGAAGGATGAAAAATAAATTAAATACTGAAATGTAGATAATCACAAGTCGAAAAATATCCTCACTAACTAAAAAGAAATCATTAATAATAAACTAGTAGACAAAAAAATTATATATCCTATTGATTCGAATCTTGTAGATGAAGGTATGCAGGGACCTAAAATAAATTACAAGATCAATCTTAGGATCACATGAGCCAAAGCTAAACTTAAAATAAAGAAAAAAAGGATTTTCGATCGAATTTCATATTAAGTTTGTTTTTGAGTTATTAATGTTGCAATTTAAAACCCTTTGAATTTATCTTAAATCTTTTTTTTAGTTGGTCAAATGAGTCTTATTTTTTACTCATTCAAAAACTACCCTATCGATTCGAATCTCATTGATGAAAGTATGTAAGGACCTAAAAAAAATTACAAGATCATTCTTAGGATTACATGAGCCAAAGCTAAAGTTAAAATACCTTACCAAAAAAAAAAAGCTAAAGTTAAAATAAAGAAAAAAGGATTTTCGATTAAATTCCATATTAAGTTTGTTTTTGAGTTATTAATGTTGCAATTTAAAACCCTTTGAATTTACCTTAAATCTTTTTGTTTAATCGGTCAAGCGAGTCTCTTATTTTTGACTCGTTCAAACTCATCTATTCAGTTGGATTGCAAAAATCAAGGGATATTGTGGTGCAAAAGATCCGGACAGATAACAGCTCGGAAGGAGAGACTAGAGGGAGGTGATAAAAACGATACCCACTCCAGTTCTCATCTGTGCGCGGCGTTCTTCCGCCGTGACTCCACTGCGAGCTTCTTCTCGCCGATCATTTTCCAATGCACACTCAAATCTCCATCCATCGCCGTGACCATCATCTCCATCAAGTCCAGTTCTCAGAGAGCTCTAAAACACTTTGTTTTGTGGATTTCTTTCGTTTGCGAACCATCACACTCGCTATCGAACGTTGTCTGAAGTCATCGTCTGCTTCACCTTGTTCTTTGATCTTTGGTGGAGAGAATTCGAGGAGATCTATTCTCGCTAGAAGTTTCTGGCGGTCATCTTCCCCGGGGACGCAAAGGTTAGTTTGAAGTCAGATGATGATGTTTTGTCTGGAAAGCGATTAGGGTTGGAACTAATTTTCATTGATAGGAATTAAAACCTTTTCAAGAAATACTTTGGATTGAAATGTAGACTTAGTATGGCATATGGAATTGTTTTCCGCGATGCTCACCATTTTGTTCGATTAAATGCACGAGTTAGATCCGTGGCTGTGACTATCAGCTCCTGTTATTTATAGATTAGAAACCAATCCGGCATACCCTAGATGATTTTATTAAAAAATTGTTGATTACTGGATATGTTTGCTAAGTCAATTTTATGTCAATCCAGAATTTCTTTCACATTTGATTTCCATTACATTTCGTCGTCTTCGAGTGCGTTACTGATTCCTTGTTTCTGCTGTTGTTGTATTTGCATGGTTCATGTTAAATGGTGACTGTTTGCGATAAAACGGCCGGAGTGGAGATCGTGCTCTTCCTTGTGAAGGTTTCACTGCTGTCTCGGTAAGTCATGGGTGATTGTTGTTGAAATTGCGGCGCGGTAAACGGTGAGGGGGTAGTTCTTGCTATAAAATAAGAAATCGGCAAATGAATATATGGTTGATATCTTGACGTTCTGGTATGATGAGCTTTGAGTTTTGATAATCTGGTGTAGTGAGCTACGTTTTTTTTGGATCTGTGTATTCCCAGTTTGTCTTGAAGAAGAGGATGAAAGGAATACGCTAAAACAAATCAAAAAAAAAAAATCAAAGAGAAAAGAAAGAAAAATGAAAAAAAAATTACCATGGGTTTAATCTGTTCATAATAAAAGATGACCTAAGTTGAGTTTTTTTTTAAATTGAGCTTGTTACGATTTTAATTGAGTTTGGGTTTGGTTTGGTCTTTAGAAAGTTTGCGCTTAATTTCACTCAAATAGGTTTGGACTGAATTAATATTTCTAGTGAATGATTCTAGATAGATTGAAAGGGCCTAATTAAAGAGTCCAAATTTGCATCTGTGGCCCAGACCCGTAGGATCAGATCAGCCTATATCCGAGTCCGGCCTGAGTACTTGTTTCGAGAAAATAAAAAAATAAAAAAAATCCGAAAAATAAAAAATTTGGAAAAAATAGGTAGAAAAGTAGACCTTGATTAGGTTGTTAGATTTTAGTGTAACAGTCTGAATTTTCGATCATTTTCCCGGGATTTAAGAAATGAAATTGATCAATACACTATAGTGAGATCTCACTCGGGACCCGCGCATTCTCGGGATACTAACCTTAGGGGTAAGGCCAGTACGGGATTGAGTTCGCACGACTAAAGAACTTGACCTTGGTTCGATCTTCGACTATATCGATTGACAAGGGAATGTTTTGAGCCAACCGAGACCGATCTATTTGATTGATCGTGTCCGAAGGGCACTAGTGACAGACCCTCGCAATTATATGACAATCGAGGTTGCCTTGGTTCGAGCAAACTTAAACGTGATTTGACTTAGTGTCGGTCACGGGTCGAGAGCGCGTAATCCTAATGAGCCACCCGTTAGCCAGAGATAAGCTAAAGTCGCGATTGGTCAATTTTAGTCATTTCTTGGAATTCGGGCTTGGGAATCGAGAATTTTGAAAGTGACAATTTTGGGAGGCCGATGATGTTTTTGGCTTGGCCAACCTTGGGGCCACCCATTTCTGCAAAAAAATGGATTTCGGTCCGGGGCCGGAAAAATTACGGTTTTGCCCCTGTGGGTACCGAGGCTGGATTCGGAGGCCGTTTGAGGTTATTTTTCGCGGCCAAGGTTATTTTGGGGTGGCCACCCACATTTAGAGTGGTTTTGGACAAAAACGGGAATTTCGACAAAAATTGAAAAAATAATATTATTTTATTCCCGGAAACTTCGCAATCGATTTTCGAGGACTTAAAAAGTGAATTTCGCGATTCCGATGCCATATTATGTTGGCCACGCATATATGGAACGCATATGTGCGAAAATTGGAATTTCGCCTCGGGACCGGAAAATTACCATTTTGCCTCTAGATCCTCTACTGGGAATTCCGAATTTTGGACAATTTTGGGCAATAATTGAGGATTAAAATAAGTGAAAAAGAAATTGAAATTATCGATTTACCACATTGCCCCTGAATTATTGGATAAAGACAAACGAGAACCGTCGGATCAAGGGCAAAATGGGAAATCGCGTAGGATCGCGACACGTGGCACTTTTGGGGCTGATATTTTTGACCAGCTGACCCTCTCTCTCTCTCCTCCCCATTCTGGCCAGAACCCCCACGATCACCCGCCCCCCCTCCTCTCCCATTTTCTTCTCCTTTCTTCCTTTCATTTTCTCCCTTGCTGTGATCATCACTGCTGCTGCTGCTGTTCCGCACTGTTCTAGCCCGTTTGTCTCGCCTTTCTTAGGTAAGTGACCTCCCCAAATGTCTCCTAGGACCTCGGGTATTGTTAGTCTCGTTTAGGGCTCGGTTTAGGGTGAATTTCGTGGCTGGATGTGCTCGGTGGTGCATGTTGGTTGATTCCCGGTTAGGTTTCTGCTGCGTCGCTGGTTTTTATTATTTTTACTGTGACTTGTGTAGTCCGAATTTGAAGAAGTGTTCTTCATGAAAGTTATTCCCAACATCTTGAAGTATAACATAATTTAATTTGGGAAGTTTTGGATATCATTTGATGCCATTTGGAAGTCCATCTTTGGACCGAAATAAAACTGCCCGATTTACTGTTCATCCGACCTTCGGGTCTGTTCGAATTTTTATAAATTTTTCCAGGCCTATTTTCAAAATACTTCCTTCACAAAAGTTGTTGGGGACATTCGTGGCTATAATATATAAAAATTTCAAAACTTTTCAAGGTGATGTGGGTGTTGAAATAAATGTATTTTGAGGACAAAATGGTCTGTTTGAGCGAACTGATTTTTGATCTGATTTCAAGGGACAAAATGGCATGGTTACAGATTGAACCGGATTTTGTGTTCTTCATAAGAAATATTAATCAAGATGTTTTTTATGACATATCCAAAATTTATAATTTTTGGAGTTCGTTTACTATTTATTTTGTTTGGATTTCGGTCACTGTGTAAACTGCCCAGTTTAGCCCAATTTTACATATTCTCGGTTTTTCTCTCTTGAAAATTATTCGGTGTTATCGTGGCATTTTGACGGGTAGTTTGCTGCTTGAATGAGCTCGTATGTGTGATTGTGTGGCTGTGAGGTGTGGTAGTGTGATTTTGTAATGAGCATGTGTGCTGGAAATTGCTGTGGGCTGATTATGCGTGACTGTGTATACTATGTGAGTAGCTGTGAATTGTGGTGGGATGTCTTGTGTAAATGGGAAATGTGTGTGAAGTGTGTATGTTTGGCAGTGTGTTTGTGTGGTGACGTGGTACATGTGGAGAGTGTGGAACGAAGGTTCGTGTGTGTAAGATTGGTTAGAGAGGATCCGTCCTGAGGCGTGTACGTTTACGCGGGACGATGCCGTCCCTGACGAGGTGACGATGCCCGGCCTAACGAGGTGTCGATGCCTGACGTGGTCAGAAGACCGTTGGCCTGATGCGTTTTACGCGGGCGCGGTAGAAGGACAGTGTGTGTAGGATTCTGTCCTGAGGCGTGTACGTTTATGCGGGACGATGCCGTCCCTGACGAGGTGACGATGCCCGGCCCGACGGGGTGACGATGCCTGACGAGGTCAGAAGACCGTTGGCCTGATGCGTTTTACGCGGGCACGGTAGTGGTGGAAAGGTTGAGAATGAGCAAGAATTGGCGAAACGAGTGAAACTAAGAAAGTGACGTGTGGTGTGAGTTCGTGTGCGAGTGTGTTTGTATCTTATGAGGTGATGCTTAATTATGGGGTCAAAACTGCTAGACACGGTATGGGACGTGCCCAAGTGGGTTTTATTTCATAATTGAGACACGTGCGCGTCTGTGATTCATTACTGCAATATGTTGGCTGTGTTATTGTCTAACGTGCAGGGGCATGTATGTTGGATTCCAGGTAGGGTCGTTTGTGGTTGTTAGCTTAATTGGTGGTCGTGTGTTACGCGTGTTTTCGTCTGGCGGTACGTGAGTGCCTACATGGGGTTTGGGGTTGTACGCTTATTGAGATTCGTCTCACGGTTGTATAACCGCCACTTTTAGACCCCCAGCCTTAGACCCCGGAAGTCTGCCTCCTTTTTTTGAAGTTCGAGGAACTGTTTTTGGTGCCGGCGGGACTGCAAGTGAGTGTCCGGAGGCTCAAGCCCGAAGAATCAGGAACAGATTGGAGAAGGGCGACCCTTAGGTTTTTCCCTAGGGCATTTTAGGGGTTGTATAACTTGGGATATCCGATAGGGAAGTTAAGTTAACCAGACCCTGATTTTGTGTTATGACGGTAATTTCGGATGTTGGTTTGTTGTATATGTCTGTAATATGATGTTGGTATAATTGCTGTTGTATGAATATGTAGTTGCTGGATGGTTCTGCTGTTCTACCCTGTTGCCGTCATTATTTGTCCGGGGTTTTGTTATTCGCTTCCACATGTGGCTCTGATGTTTGGGTTGGGTCGGCGACGTTCCTAGGACGTCGCACAAATTCGACCGGAGCAGGGGATGTCGCGAGCTCGATGGGGGTTCGGGGCGTGACATTTAGTATTAAAATTAGTATAGTTTTGTTTAGTTATAGTTTAGGAATTAGGGAGTTTTGATTTTCTCTAGTTTAAATATAGGAAACTTAGTTTATTTAGAAAATTCAATTTGATTCGAACTTAGCTCACGAGGGTTGCTGTTCAGGGCTCAATAATGAGGTTATGTAATATTCTTTGCCCGGCTTGTAGTGGCTTACTTTACCGCACTTTACTTTTTACTCTCCTCTTTTTATCGCTTTTGATGTGTTTGCTTTAGCCTTCTATGTTGTATCCTTGATTGAGTTTCTCTAACTTTCTTTGTCCTAGTTGGATGGTTTGGCCATACACTGGAATCATAATAAACACATAAACATTTGTATGGACACTTAGCGTGGCAAGAACCTTAGCATTCATAATTTCATAAAAAGATTGGACATTTTAGTTGACATATAATCAAGTTTGGGTACCAAAAGTGTGATGACCCAGGCGGCAGTGCACGGGGAGGAGGGATGGCGGTGCGTCCACACCGTGGTCCTTGGATGTGTGCAAGGAAGGAAGGGGGAGCCTCTTTTGTCCCACATCGCCTAGGGGGAGTCCTGGACTGGTTTGTAAGACTTAGGGTTCTATATTTGTGTAACATATTTTAAAGTCGTGAGAGTCAGTGGGCCAAAAACGGACAATATTACACAGTATAGACCCGGCTTGGCTTTCGAGTGAAAGCCCAAATTGGGAAGACCAGCATTGTGCTTTTAGCATTTGGCCAACTAATTTTTGTCTTCCAAACCTACCCTAATTAATTCTTTAATTTTCCAGTTTTGCCTCTCATTGTTACTATTCATCTTCTTTGTGCAAGGACAGCCGGCTAGAGTGGCCGACCAGAGCTGACGAGGCTAAATCAAGACAGCAAAGAGTCGACGAGGTCACCCGACCTCAGCAATGGCCGCCTAGGGTCGTGTGACCCTCATTGGCAGTTGCACTACCTTGAGTGACGGCTGCTGGTGCTAAATTTGGCTCGTTGAAGCCACTGAAGGGTTCACTTTTACCCTTTGGAAAAAAAAAATGCCAAACACTATTTGAGCCAAAATAGCTTTACAAAGGATTTTTTATCAAATATAATTTGCATTTCCTAAAGGGGCTTTAAGTCAAAGGCAATTGCATTTCCTTAAAGTGTTGGGATATGGTTCTTACTACCCAGCGACTAGACAACACAGAGGTCGCGAGGGCAGCACCCCCGAGTCACTAGAAGGCTTTTATAGTTTGAGCCCGATAAAGAAAAGTATCTTAATTCAATTAAGTTTCCTACTTTGAATAGATTTCTTAATTAAATGGTTTCCTAGAAAGATACTTTTCTTTCTAGGGCAGCCGATGAAGGCAGCCGACTAGAGCCGACAAGGCTAGATTGGGATGTGAAGAGCCAGCGAGGTCACACGACCCCAATGAGGACCAGTTGGGGTCATGCGACCCTCGTTGGCAGTTGCACGATCTCAAGCGATGACTGCTGGCGCCAAATTTGGCTTGCCAGAGCCGTCGAATGGTTTACTTTTTTTTTAATAAAAGAAAAAAGAAACCCAAGAGCCCTTTGCAAAAAAAATTGCCAAATATTATTTGGGCCAAAATAGTTTTATAAAGGATTTTTTATCAAACATAATTTGCATTTCCCAAAGGGTCCTTAAGTCAAACGCATTTAGATTTCCTCAAGGTGTTAGGTTGTGGTTCATACTCCAAGGGACTAAAAAGCACGGGGGTATCGAGGGGAGCGCCCCGAGCCTCTAAAAGGCTGTTATAGTTTGAGCCCAATAAAGAAAAGTACCCTAATTCAATTAGGTTTCCTAATTTGAATAGATTTCCTAATTGAATGGTTTCCTAATTGAAGTAGGTTTCTTAAAAAGATGTTTCCTATTTTGAATCAAGCTATTGCCTATATATATTTTCTTTCTCTTGTAATTGAGAGATGTAACAGAAAAGTACGAGGTGCTATATGTAGCCTTGATTTAAGGATGAACTAGGATAAAATTTTGCATCTCAAATTCTCTTTCTCGCTTTTACCCTTCATTTCTTTGTGATTATTCAGCAAATACTAACACATTGCCGATTTGCAAAGCCAAGCCAAACACAGTCTCAGGAGTCTAGTGCCCCAATGGTAAGATCTCAGATCTAGCTCACGCTTGCTTACAGCTGACTCGTAATTTTTGCAGTTTTTAACCCTCAATTGGTGTCCATGTCCTGCTAATTCCTGTGCGAACTATCTACCTCTTTTATAGGAAGATAGACTTTTTCTTTTTCTTTGTCCTTTTCCTTCTCTTCGTTCAGTACACGAGACACTTTGAATTTTTTAAAACTAACCTGTATTTGCATATGAGAATCACAAACCAAGTCACCGCTAACTATTCAATCTATTACAGAAGAAAACCTTAGGCTAAATGCTGAGAATCACAAACAAACCAAGTCATCGCTGACTATCAACACGTTTTGACAATCAATTAGGACGATAGATTTTCACGCTATGAAAGAAGTCAAGAAAAGAGCAGGATACGTCCAAGACGAAATGCAATTTATAAGAGATGTTCCGGGAGTAAAAGTGGGATGCAACTTCTATTACACGATGGTGTATCCCATTTTACAGCAAGTTCCATTCTGTAATTGAACTTGTCTCCCAGTTTCACTCCCGGAAAATCTCCTGTATATTGCATTGCGTCGTGCACCTATCCTCTTCTTTTCTTCACCTCTTTCGCAGCATGAAAATCTATCCTCCTAATTGATTGTCAAAACCTGTTCATATCTGTTCTCTAACAAAACAATATGATCACAGAAGTCCAAGCCAGTTTCATTTGTCATTTTCCTCACCTGCAAAGGACCATATTTCGCAATTTTCGAAAGCAATCATCTCACAGCGAGGTAGTCCCTCAATGAAACGCACACGCCCACATGATACAATAAGCAACTCACGTCAATGATTTTCTTCTCTAGCTCGACGGATTGGCAGTGGACTTAAAGTTGAGAGTTTTTTATAAGATAAAAAAAGTTTATAGTAGAATTGGGACTGAACCTAAAGTTTGAGATTTTTTATGAGAAAAAAAAAGTTTAGAGTAAAATTGGGATAAAACCTAAAGTTTGAGGTTTTTATGAGACAAAAGGTAGAATTGGGATAAAAGCTAAAATTTGAGGTTTTTCAGGGTATTAGGCCATCCAGAAATGATGAACATTAGGATAAAATTGGAATAATAATAAGGGAAAAAAAATAAAAGAAGCTAGTAGAAACCAAAAAAAAAAGAAAAAAGTAAATAGAAAAATGGGCTTATTTTGACTTAAAAAAAGTAACTGTAGCATTTCATGTTAGGTCTTCTAAAGTCACGCTCCATTCATTTCATGAAAAATAGCTTCCGAGAAAACGTTTTTCGGGTTTTCCGGTGTTCATTTCATGGTAAATGAACTAACCATAAAAAATATTTTCCCTCGATGGACAAAATACCTTCAAAAGTGCAGAAAATGTTTTCCTCTGAAAGAGGAAAACAACATTTTCCCCTTCCATTTTTCACCATTCATTTTAATTATTTTAATTTCTTTTTTTTTGAATTCTAATTTTTAATTATTTTTTCTTTTTCTTTTTCTTTTTTATCTTGTCTTTATCTTTTTCTTTTTACCTTCTTCTCCAGCCGGTCACCGGCCACAATGAAGGTCGGCGATCTACCACAAGCGCTGCTCAAGCTTGCCAAATCCGCGCCGCTTGAGCTTTGCCCGAGGATGATAAGGCTCGAGCCCTCTAGATCGATGCTGCTCAAGCGTCGCCAGAGGTCAGCAAGCTTGCAAGGTGGTGGAAAGCTTGCTCGCTAGAGATTATATTAAACATTTTTATATAGTTTAGGGACTAAACTGAACATGTACCAAAAGTATATAAACTACATTGAAAAAATTAAAAGTTCAAGAACCACATTGAACATTAGGCTAAAGTTTGAGGACTATATTGAACAAATTAAAAGTTCATAGACCAAAATACATATTTAGTCAAAGTTTAAAGACTGTTTGTATCATTATCCCAAGAAAAAACTAGTTCGATGGATGTGCACATGTAGCAGAAAAGGCAAAACTAGAGATGAATCTATTGGGGAAAGAGTAGACCTACCTTCCAATAGAGGAAAAGTCAAGAGAAGCTTGTTTAAATTGGTTCGGTCATTTCAACCAAATAAAAAACCAATTTGGTCATCAAGCTTATTGGGAAAGGTGAGGATATGGAGTGTTCAAGATCGAGGCGTGAATTTCCTAAGAGGTTGCACACTCGAGTTTTATTCATAGTCATGAGAGTATGTTTATTTTCTATTCTCCCCATTGTTTTGTCTTCAATTGATCTCTTTTCTATCATCGATGACTAAGTGGGTGTAGCTAGGTTTATACCCGTGTTCCTTAAGCTATTGTATTGGCTTGATGACACGTTCTAGAGGAGCGAGTACAACAGCATTAAATGGGTGCAATTGTCTTTGGTGGCATGCATGTCTTATCTATGTGCCTCATGCTTGTCCTCACCGTATACATCAGAGACTCCTTCCCTGACGCTTCGAACAACTGAGACCAAAGACGTGGGTTTAACTATGCTCCATCCCAGGACGATCTCCGGTTGAGGAGATAAACATCGGAGAGGTAAAGGAGGCCAATAGAGAATTGGAATACGAAAGGAAAAAAAAGGTACAAGATTTATTCAAGTTCCTTTTTTGAGTTACACGAGTCAAGGGATCGGGTTAGAATCTGAAGACTGTGCCATTTGCTTGGGCGCTCATTGAAGGCCAGTTCTGTTGGGTCCTTTTTTAATGTAAGCATATGTTTTACTCTTTTTACATTAATCGTTGATTAATGATTCGTTTCTGTTCCCCGTCGAAACTTTATTTGATATGACTTTCTAACCATCAATAAATCAAAATTCTAGGTGGAAAACTCTTATTAATCATTTGCCATAAGCCTTTCTAGAAAATGTGCATGGAAGATGCACAGCACATGCACAACAAGGGGATGAAATACTGGTGGCGCAGGCGCTGTGTACCTTCCATACACTTCTTCTAAAAAGACTTATGACAAAACATTAATGAGAGTTTTCCACCCAAGATTTTGTTTTACTTATGGTTAAGTAGTCATGTCGAATAGAATTTTGGCACACAGGACTACAAAAACAAATCATCAACTAACAATCAATGCAAAAAGAGTGAAACATATGCTTCCACAAAAGGAGTACCCAACAAAGCTCACCTTCAATGAAATCCCCAAGCAAATCGCACAATCCTTAGATTCTAACCTGATCTCTTGACTCATGTACTCACAAAAGGAAACAACTCGAATACGTATTATACCTTTGTTCCTTTCATCCTCTAGTTCTCTTACGAGGCTTTTTTTCCTCTCCGATGTTTCTCTCCCCTACTGGAGATTGTCTTGGGACGGAACATGGTCCAACATGTGTCTCTAGTCCTAGTTGCCTAGAACATGAGGGAAGGAGTCCTTGACGTATCAGGTGATGACAAACATGAGGTACATAGATAACATGAACATCTATCTCAATTAATTATTAATGGATTAATTGGAATACAAAAATTCATGAGAAAATCAATTTATGATGAACTTCTTACGTTGGAACGAATTGTACAATGTCTATTGTGGCTACATGACCAATAGAGCTTTTTGATCTAAATCCATAGTTAGCACCAATTTTTCGATAGGAGAAAAAAAAAGACTATTATGTTCTCTACATCCTCTCTACAAGAAATATATCGACGTCACGCAAGAGGAAAGACTAACTTAAATGACAAAAAACAAACCCACCACCATTTGTGTAATTTTTGTACCTCCAACTCCAACTATTAGAATTGGGAGTGGAAGATCCAATATCCTCACTAATGCATCTATATCTATGGTTTCTTGTTGATTGATTAGAACTCCATCCTAAACAAGAAGGAAAAACTATTATTAACTTCACAAAAGAACATACAAAAGTTAAGAAAGACTGAATGTTTGTTTCCACTTTACGTTATTACGAGCCGAACCTAGTACATGCTATGGTTATATGAAAGTGATTGGCCTGCAAACTTGAGCAGCTTTATTGATCACTGGACCATAGGTCCCACAAGAGCAACATTGTGCAAGGCACCAACATAATAGCCATAATACCTTCAACTCCTTCAACCTACCAATAAAGAGTTCTAATTATGAATTATAGAATTAAATATGATGTCCCAGAGGTTTTTCTATGACCATCCCTGCTCCAAAAGCAAATATATATTAATAGGGTTGTGCAAACTCAGTTTACCTACGTCAGAGCCATTTGGAATTCCATTCAAGTAAAATAGTGTGATACATTACCACATATGTCCTTCCTTCACATCTTCACGTAGAAAATCATCTATTTGAATTATAAAACCATGTCACTTCTCCAATATCCATTATAGCCTAAAATGTTGACAACATGAATTTCTAAATGTATAGTCTTGTGATATCAATTGATTATAAGGACAGAAAAAGCATATCAATTGATAAACGACCATGCTTAGGAGGCAAATTGAACCTACCTACTAGTAGAAATTGAAAGGTCCATAACTCATTTGGTTATGATGCTATGGATTTTTCAGCTTCAAAGGAAATCCCAGAAGTCCAGATTCCTTGCATTACAAAAGTCTTCAAGAAGATACAAGTCCTACCAGCGCGTATGTTAATTTGCCTCTTAAACATGGTCAGTTGTTAGTTGACATGCTTTTTCAGTCTTTATAATCAATTGATGTCATAAAGTCTATCCATTGAGTAATTCATTGTCAATATTTTTGGCTATAATAGAAGTTGGAGAAGTGATACAGTTCTACGATTCAAATAGATGATTTTCAACATAGGGATGTAGCGGAAGGACATGTGGCAGTACTGTATCACACTATTTTTACTTGAATATAAGTCCAGATGGCTATGAAGTAGATGAACCAAGTTTGCACAACCCCATTGGTATATTCACTTTTGGAGTAGAAAAATAACAGAAGAGTCTATGGGACTTCATATCCAATTTTACAATTCATAGTTAGAACTCTTTATTGATAGGTTGAAGGAACCGAAGGCATTATGCCCTTTTATGTTGGTGCTTTGCACAATGTTGCCTTGGCATGACCACTTTATTTGGTCCAGTGATCAATAGGACAGCTCAAATTGTAGGTCAAACACTTTCATATAACCTTACATTCTGCTCACAAAAATGGTAAAGTGAAAACAAATATTCAATCTTTCTTAGCTTTCATATATATTTTTTGTTTAGATGATAGTAGTTTTTTCTTCTTGTTTAGTATGGAGTTCTCACCGATCAACAAGAAACTTGGACAAATTAGTGAGGGCATCAGATCTTCCACTCTCAATTATGATAGTTGGAGTTGGAGGTCAAGATTTTACACATAGAAGTAGGTTTATTTTCCGTCATTTAAGTTAAACTTCTGATTGCATGGCATCGAAATATTTCTTTTAGAAATGATGTAGAGAGCTTAACAATCTATATTTTTTTCTCTTGTCAGAAACTTGGTGCTAACCGTGGAGTTAGATTAGAAAGCTCTACTGGTTGTGTAGCCACAAGAGACATTGTACAGTTTATTCCAATGCGAGAAGTTCATCGTAAGTTGATTTTCTCATTATTTTTTTTGTTCCAATGAATCCATTAATTTTAATTAATTGGGATAGATGTTCGTGTAAGGCATATTGTTGTAAAGCAAGCCGAGAGAGGTTGAAAACCTGGCATTCATGGTAATGTTGTCATGGTATATAGTTGGAGGATGTTAGTGTTGGACTCAGTCTTGAATTTGTAGTTTCCTCAGTTTCCATCGGCTTATTCATTTGTTTACCATCCTAACTTTATCATATATTGGCATATAATCTTAAAAGCCAATCAATACACAACATATATTTCAATTGATTAAATTGGGATCAAAGAGGGCAATATCATATCTGAAAGTTCTAGTTGACTGATTCTTTATTTCTTTTTCTTTTCTTTTTTATTTTGGTGATTATAAGAAAGGTTTTATAATCAGGTGTAAGTTTATCAGAATAGTCTTAGAGATCCTGATAATTTTTTCGTTTGTCTTCTCTCGATAATAACTTACACAAAATTAAGCTGTTGTTGGGAGGTTGGAGTATATCAGTGGTTCGAGCTCTTTTAAAGGAGCTTCCTGGACAATTCCTAAACTACATACAGGCTAGAGATATAAATCCTTGTCCTAACCTTTCTAAGTTTCCGTTCGGGGGAAAAGGGAAGAAGAAGAGTTTTGAGGTATTGCCTAAAGGCGAGCCAACGGCCCTCGATTAGGCGTGGGCTCTCCCAAAACCCATACCTTGCGCTACGTTGGATTTTGTTTCGAGTTTTGTTTAGCCTATGGGATTTTAGGAGTCGACACTAACCTTATGAGATCGGCTAGAAACCAAACGAGATATGAGTTCTGTCTCATTTTCTGGCACTACTAAGTTACCAAGTCCGGGAACTTGATTATACTAATCATCTAATTAGCGCCCTTTTGGTAACCTAACTTAATTAATTTCTTGATCAGATGATCGCCTTTGTTTGTCATCTATGTAATACTATAACACATCCTACAGTATGCATGTGTTTTTGCTGCCTTCGCTATCCATATGTGAGTTGTTGCAATATTGTGTGCTTAAAAGATAATGTTTGTGCTCTATTCATGTATACCATCAAAAGCTGACTGCTGTAGTAACTTTAGTTACTATCCTTCAAGTTCAGATGTTCCAGACTGGAACAACATATCCAAGTTTCAAGTAAAATAAATGGTATGACTATAAATGATGACTTTTAAGGAAAACAGGTTTCGGACATATGTGGTTTGAATAAGATCAATGTCTATTTGCTAAGATGTTTGGAAGATGAAAAAGATTAATCAGAGATGAGTTGAAATTCAGGCGTGAGCTGCATTCTTATTTTGGATGTTTTGGCTTTTTCTGTTTAGACATTAAAATGATGTTAGCATACATCTTCATCCCTTTTGAGGATATTGATATCATGTATGATTAGGGAATCTCACCATGTTGGGTTGGGAAATTTCTACATTGACCGGTTCCATTGGACCGGATTGACCGGATTCGGTCTGGTTCCCCGTTTCAGGACCAACTGATCCGATTCCCAGTCCAAGAAATTGGAAACCGATCCTACTAGTCTAGTTCCCAATTCCACTTAGAACTGGACCAGACTAGGAACCGACCACCTCTACTTGAAATGAAAAAAAAAATGTAATGAGCAATGTATAGAGCTAGAATTGTGGAGGATGGCTTGATTCAATTGAAAAATCAACTTAAAAGCGCTCCGGGGAAATAGAGCCGAGAGGGAGGACTAGTGGCTATTATGGGGTAATGGAGCAAAATTGGAAATACCCATATGGACCCGATCTAGCATTATGTCTATATTCTCAATCCATAATTGCTTTTGATTGAAAGAAAATGCAGATGTTCGTATATAGACATTTTCAGGAGCTCAACAAAAGGTGCCATAAGATGTTGGAGATTATTCAAACATCAGCTAACACTGCAAAGTTGGTCTTAGATGCCATGGAAGGGTTTAAATCCCAAAATTTAAGGAGCAGAGATGGGTTACTAGGTATTTAGGTGATCAAAAGGAGTTATATCTTCCCGTTGGAGAATTTAATGCGATCTTCAAAGGAGATTAAGCCTCGACAAAGGGAACTTGTGTTGGAAAACATCCCTATGAGATTTTGGTGATCACCAAACTATGCACTAATGGTTACAATGATGAGTGCAAATGGTGAAATAGATTATATATATATATATATATCAATGATCCTTCATGTCAGCAATAATGAGATACTAAACTTTGATGTTTAGGAGAACAAGTACCAATGAGGGTATATCATGGTAACTTGGAAGGACTAGTCAAGCTAGTGATATTGGATGTCCTTAGCACTGATGAAGATGGAAAGATCACTAATCACAATATCATGTGACATTCAGTTGACATCATAACTGAAGATCGTCAGCCTAGTCACTTAGTATTTGCACCGGTGATAGTATGCATTAGATGGATATAGTGATGTGTTGAGCCTGATAATAATGAAATACACATTGGAAGAAGATCGTTGATGGTTTAGAATAAAGTCATTGAAGTCTGGATTCCGTAGCTGAAAAATCGGGTTAAATAGCAGAAAAGCAGGTGATAGATTTTAGAGACAAGACAGCCGTAGTGTACATTTTGGGTGATATGCTCAGACGATGAAGCGACCATGCAAGCAATCCCAATACTAGCATAATAGCTCCCAACATCTCTCAAACGGCAAATAGTCCTTAAAGTTCTCCAATGGACATATTGAAGACCGAAGTATATAAGGAGTAGTGATGCTGTTAGAAAAAAAAAGTTGGATAATAGATTTCTCGATACATTGTACTTGTTGTCTAAACTAGAAATTGTCTTTGATCCTTCTCTATATAAGGTTAAGCACTGTAATAACTTATAATCAAGTTTACAAGAGTAAGTGCAGTGATCGTGTATCCTGATAATGTGATCTATCAAGTAAAAGGGAACCACACTAGCCAATTACTCTAAAGTCAAGACAATGGTCCAACATATCTGTAACTGACTCTAAAGGAAGCTAAGAGAGGATTGCGAGGTTTATGCAGTTGGCAGCAGACAAGAAATACATATACTGTAAAAGGCCAAAACAAAGAGAGAATGAAAGACACCCGCCAAACATGAACCTTACCGAAAGTATATTAATTAACATTAGATAAAGTCAATTACTTACATGTAGGGAGATTGGAAATTGTTAGTAAATTTGAAATTGCATAGAAGTATGGCGTTTGATATCGATGATAGTTTGTGTTTTGTGATGTGTGCAAGTGTATGTATGTATGGCATGGTTGGATGTAGGAATGGACAAGGGACAAGGTATATGGGACAAGCATGGTTTCACTAGTTGATAGAAATGGTTTTACAATAATTGGAGGAGGTGTTGTGATGGAGGAGCCACGTGATATGGCCTTTTAGTTCATACTCTACCCCCCTCTTTACTTGAATGGGTTATGGTCTTTTTATAGGCATTTCCACCGACTAAGTACAACCACCCTAGAGGATTCTGGACTTCCTCATCTCTTAGACAATTCTCAATCTGGATTCCTCTGGAATGTTATCCACGTCCATGTTTTTCTTCAGCTCATTAATTTTTACTTTAGGTCTTCCTCTTCAACTTAGACACTTCTTGTTGTTCACGTTCATGTCTTCAAGGTTTAGCTAGCCACCATTCTCAACAATTCTAGACAAATCCATTTTACTTCTTGCTTAAGCTAGCTGAACACTTCTTGAGAATTCTAAAGAATGTGAAAAATGGATCAGAATTTCCAACACTCCCCCCTGATCCATTTTCGTGGTATTCCAAGCATATTTCTTGGTGTCTTAGACATGCCTTGAAATTCTTCTTGCAGTTTGTCCCATGCCTTTTCATGATCTTCATTTCACAATACCTTGTATCGTCTTGCTGGACCACTAGCACTTACTTTCAAATTTTCCAATGATGTTGCTATCAAAATTGTTTCTAGTTGTAGTTGTTAGCTTTGGCTCAGGCTTGGGCTCTAGCTCTAAATCTTGTAGGCTTTGGCTCCAGCTCCGGCCCTAGCTTTGGCCCTGGCTTTCGCAGGCTCCGGCTCTGGCTCTGGCTCTAGCTCTCTTGGCTCTCGCTTTGGGCTCGGACCTTGATTTTAGTTGATGATGGCAAGGAAGAAGGCCCAAAATCATCTCACATGCATGGCTTTGATTTCTTAATTGGTTCGAACAAATGCTCAGAACCAAATGATTATGCCTAGCTTTGATACCAATTGTAGAATTTGGCGCTCTGATATCATGTAAAGTTTTAGAGATTTCGTGTGGAAGAATGATGTTGATATCGATCATAGTTCATGCTTTGTGATGTGTGCAAGCGTATGTGTGTATGGTATAGTTGGTATAGGAATAGACAAGGGGCAAGGTATATGGGACAAGGATAGTTTCCCTAGTTTATAGAAATGGTTTTACAATAGTTGGAAAAATATAGTTGATGGAGGAGTATGGGTGGAGGAGTACAAGGGTATGTAGGCTATAAGAGCTCTACTCTCCACACACCCTACGTGAATGAGCATTAAGCCTATTTATAGAGGACTCCACCGCCATAATCAATTACACTAGATACATCTACACTTGTCTACAAATGTCTATTCCATAAATATCTTGTCCATGGTAGATATTTCAAGACTTCACTAGTAAATGACCATTCTAGAAGCTTCTAGAAATTGGATCACAAATTCCAACACTCCCTCTTGATCCAATTTCGTGATATTTTGAACTTGTCCTGAAATTCTTCTGGTGATGTCTCATATCTTTTGTGTCGTCTTCATTTCACGATCCCTTGTATCCTCTTGTTAGACCACTTGCACTTGTGTTCGATTTTTTCCAACGATGTCCCATATGTCTCGGGCCATCAAAATTGTTTCTAGTTATAGTTGTTAGCTCTAGCCTTGGCTCGGGCTCTAGCTCTAGCTCGAGCTCAGGCTCGGGCTCGAGCTCAAGTTCGAGCCTTGATTTTAGTTGAGGATGGCAAGGACAAACACCTAAAACCATCCGACGAATCAGGCTGTGATACCAATTATAGAATTTGAAGCTCTAATACCATGTAAAGTTTTAGAGATTTCGTGCAGAAGAATGATGTTGATATCGATGTTAGTTTATGGTTTGTGATGTGTGCAAGTGTATGTGTGTATGGTATAGTCGGCATAGGAATAGGCAAGGGGCAAGGAATATGGGACAAGGATAGTTTCACTAGTTTATAGAAATTGTTTTACATTAGTTGGACAAATATAGTTGATGGAGTACATAAGTATGTAGGCTACAAGAGCTCTACTCCCCACACACTCCATGTGAATGAGCATTAAGCCTATTTATAGAGGACTCCACCGTCATAGTCAATTACACTAGATACATCTAGAGTTTTCTACAAATGTCTATTCCATAAATATCTTGTCCATGGTAGATATTTCTAGACTTCACTAGTAAATGACCATTCTAGAAGTTTCTAGAAATTGGATCACAAATTCCAACAATCCCCCTTGATCCAATTTCGTGATATTTCGAACTTGTCCTGGAATTCTTCCGGTGATGTCCCATATCTTTTGTGTTGTCTTCATTCACGATCCCTTGTATCCTCTTGTTAGACCACCTGCACTTGCCTTCGATTTTTCCAACAATGTCCCATTTGTCTCGGGCCATAAAAATTGTTTCCAATTATAGTTGTTAGCTCGAGCTCGGGCTCGGGCTCTAGCTCTCGTAGGCTATGGCTCTGGTTCGGGCTCCGGCTCTAGCTTTTGTTCTAGCTCTAGCTTCAGCTCTGGTTTTGTTGGCTCTAGCTTGGACTCGGGCTTTAATTTTAGTTGAGGATGGTAAGGTCAAACGCCCAAAACCATCCGACAAACCTGGCTCTTATATCAATTGTAGAATTTGGAGCTCTAATACCATGTAAAGTTTTAGAGATTTCGTGCGGAAGAATGATGTTGATATCAATGATAATTCATGCTTTGTGATGTGTGCAAGCGTATGTGTGTGTGGTATAGTTGGTATAGGAATAGACAAGGGGCAAGGTATATGGGACAAGGATAGATTCACTAATTTATAGAAATGGTTTTACAATAGTTGGACAAATATAGTTGATGGAGGACTACTGGTGGAGGAGTACAAGGGTATGTAGGCTATAAGAGCTCTACTCCCGACACACCCCACATGAATGAGCATTAAACCTATTTACAGATGACTCCACCGCCATAATCAATTACACTAGATACATCTAGACTTTTCTACAAATGTCTACTCCACAAATATCTTGTCCATGCTAGATATTTCTAGACTTCACTAGTAAACGACCATTCTAGAAGTTTCTAGAAATTGTATCACAAATTTCAACAGAAATATCTGCTGAATCAGCACAAGGAATCCCCAAAGTTTGAAAGAGTCCCTCTTATGATTCCACAAGGGAAATAGAGATGCGTGCTCATTACTTCTGTTGCCTTGCAGTCACCCTCTTGACCCATTTCAAGTGATGGCACGATGGACATGCGAGCAAGCCAACGGAAACGATTATCTTGCAGCAGAAATGTATCTTACAAGACAAAAACAATATAAGCCATTGATATTCAACAAACAACACTCTCCAAGAGATATAATGCAAGTAAGAGATTCGAAAAGTTTCAATACTCTATGATTAGTCTTCAAATTGTCGATCTGTTTCTCGAAAACCTCCGACCAAAAGTCCTTGCATATGAACTTGATTGCTTCCAAATGATCACTAAAACGAGGTCGCTCCATGGTGTACCTATTAGCAGAAGGAGAAACACATAAGCCACATTTCTAGCACTAAATGGAAGTACTCAGCACATAGTAAGAGATGAGCTGTCAAATCCACACTACCAATACAAACTTGGAGCAAAAATATTACTAAAACTAACTCAGGGACCACCTCCTATTCTCATTCTATCCAATCTATCACTGAGAACACTCGATCCTCACTCAAAGTGCACAGACCTAAGGACTAAAGTTGTAGACCCACGATAAACATACCAATTCACTGACATATCCAGAAAAACACTGACTTTAGGGCACTCGATCTCACCACAAGAATCTCACTTGAGCAAACAGAAACAGAAGGAAACATGAATCAGCACACTGACGCATCAATGCAAGAAGCAATTGAGATCACCGTAGCTAATAGTAAACCCTATCGGATACACTGTTCGAGGCACTAATCAAATCATTCGTCGGGAAGCAAAAACCGATCAAGATCGTACCTTTCGGAGAGCTGATGACCAACCTGATAGCCAATGGCCTCGATCCTGCGAGCAGCGAACTCGGGCTTGTCGGGGTAGAAGCGATTGCAATAAGAAGACGCCATTTTGGTCAGGAAGCTGTCTGTGCAACTCTCTGAAACTTCTCTCCCCATTCTCTCTCTGCGCGCTTGGGAAGACGATGAGAATGGCGTCCATGTTAGTCTTTGGGCTGGATACATTTTTCTTTATTTATTTTAACATATTTACCAACACAAGATTTATGTTCGCATGCCAAACCCTAATTCACTGTTCGACCAGAAAAAAATAAATCTATTTCACCTATTTAATAGAGACTTTAATCGACTTTAATTCAATAATTTTTGGATTTTCGATTTTGGTTGATTCGATCCCTATCGATTTGGATGGATTATTCTGTTCAAATTCACCCATTTAACTCACATTAATCTATTTATTTTCTAACAATTTAAAAGGTCCATGTCCAACTTAAATCCACCCGTATAAGTCACTCCCTTTTTTTTTCTCTTTCCCCGGGAGATTTTAAAGAGAGAGAGAGAGAGAGAGAGAGAGAGAGAGAGAGAGAGAGAGCGCGCGCCTCTTTTTACGTGTGAAAGAGACCGTGCGCTGTGGAGATTGCGGCTTTAATGATGAGCAGGCCCTTGTAAATCACCAGATACCATTTCCCTATCCTCCGCCATTCAATCAGTACATGTAAGCGCTGAAACTCATCTCGCCTATGTTCGAAGCTGCTTCCGATTTTGCGCTTGTTCTTATGCTTTTTATGTTTGGCCCTTGTTGTTGCGCATCCGGAGGCAATTCGGATGTGGCACAGTATTTCTGTTTTTTTGGGCGTTGGCCTTAGTGTAAGTTATAGTCGGAGACAATTCGGCGCCTATTTCCCATGCTCCTTTCCCAGGTCCAACCTTGCCCGCCGGACATCTCCGACCTCCTTCGCTTTGTCTAAGACCTCCACGAGCATGTCGCTCCTCGAGCACAAGCTCGTAGGAGAGATGGCCCCCCTCGTCCCCATGCTTAAGGGCCTGATTTGCTCCAAGAATGCCGAGATTTCCAAATCGGTGAAGCGGATTGAAGAACTCAAGCGTCAAACAAGAGACCGAGGCACGAGCTGGAGGCATCTGGAGCTAGGTTGGAGGAAGTAAAAGCGAAGAGAGAGCGAAGAGGGAGAGAGACCGAGGGAGAAGAGAATCTGAGCCCTAGCAGATAGAACCCATTTAGGCACATTTATTTTAGACTTTAAATTATAATCCATTATAGTTAGGATCTTCAAATTTGAGGTGACTCGTATATAATCAATTCCAATAAATTCGGGTCATATATTGATTTTAGATTTATTTTGATATGTCAAAGTACGACACTTAGTTAACGATAGAGCTAGCAAAATGGGCTCACGACGCATCTTGAAAGAAATTAGTGATAAAAATACACCGTGCAGTAAATGTGGAAAAGAAATAATATTTTAGTATTCGACATCTTTTATGGAAAGTTGTAGTAAGATAGAAGATATCCAAATTTTGACATTGAAATGTGTGGGGATAAAATAAAAATTAAGTACTTTGCATTTTCTCCAGGTTCAGAAATGTTTGTAAAATAAGTGATTAATGATATTCTACGGAAGAAAAAAATCGATTGAATTTTTTGGAAAGGAGGAGATGCTCCAAGATAGATGTATATTATTTTGAGTCTGGCTAGCCGAACCACCATTATGCTGAATTTGTAATGGTGCTCTTGGGACCAAACATCTTTTGTCATGGTAAATAGGTAATCGGGATTATAAATAATAAAAAAAGCCATGGGATGATGAGATCCACCTTACATTAATCTATTTGTTATATTTCCATTTTTTCTTATCTATTTCTTATAAAAAAAAGTAATAGTGGAATTTGCTTGTGAATCCCATCCCTTATAATGCTGCAAGCTCGAAACCGTACAAATATAATATCTGGTTGTCCAATCTGTTTCATGATATAAATTGATGAGCCCCGCCAGCATACGGTATGGTCATGCTGAATTTCCAGCGGTCGCATGTTGACCACAATTTTCACTTTGTGAGAGGTAGGCAATTGGATTTGATAATTGTGGAAGGGAAGGTTTTGGTGTCTTCATATAAATAAGAAATAATGTCACATGTTATTCCTCTATTTTTGTCCGGAAATTAAAATTGATCTCTATCTTTTTTATGTTAAAAAGCCTCCTTTAACTTTTTAGGAAATGTCTCCTTATACTTTTTCTCTTGTTAGTCGATTTTTGTAGACATTTATAGTAAAATTGTTGACGCAAACACCGGAGTATACGTTTCATGTTATAATTCACTCAAAGATATTATACGATGCCAAATAGGCGCCACATTAAACAAAATAAATAAATGAAAGCAGCATTAAGAGTTGGAGACAGGGTTTCTATCATAGCTACCGTATCACAGGCTCAAGCTCTAGCTTCCAACAACCATAAAGGTTCAAGTTCAAGTTTGTGGACTCTACAGCCGCTCGAGCTCGTAGCCATGGCCGCTAAATTTGAGCTCGCAATGGCCATGGGCTCGAGTCACAAAGTTTGTAGCCATCATGTCCTATAAATCTTTTCGAGCCACAAAGCTCGAGGCCACAGTTGCTTGATTTGAACTCTTGATCATGGTCACTCAATTGGTTATAGTGTGAATAGTTACCAATAATAAAATTGGTATTGTTGTAGAATCTTATTAATTTTCTTCACGTTATTCACTTTCTTTATTTTATTTTTAGCATATGAGGAATCTCACTGTCATCCCATTAAGGGATATTTTCCTTCCAAATTTTCAAGAAACCGGCTAAACAATTTATCCGGGTTTTTGAGAAAGTGAAAGGCAGGGGAGGCACCGTCTCTTTTTTAAGAGGGACGGTGCCGTTACCCAAATCGTTCATCTTTCATTTTTTGGCTTTGCTTTCTGTCCCTCTTATCAATCGAAGATCTGGTCCCATCTCATTGTGTTTTTCCCCTCAAAACATTTTAAAGTACACATGCACCTCAAAATTCACTTCATAAATTTAGTTTAGCTTTGTGTTTGACCTCAAATGATCATGGCCAAAGTTCTCCACTCAGTACCTTTCTCTTCAATCATTCTTCTGGGCGCAACGCCGGCTCCTTGTTCTTTGTAATGCCCACCAGCCCCGTTACCCATGTCCCCCCCCCTGGCTCCGTCGCTGGGGGCAATTTTTGGCGGATATATGGAAAGAGTGAGAAGTCCAGAGTTTGATGAACAAGGATATTGAGAAGAATGGCTTTTCAAGGGGAAAATTTCAAAAAAGGATCCAAAGTGGAGCCATTTTCTCAAAAAAGGACCCAAAGTAGATATTGTTTCAAATAAGGACTCGAAGTGGCTAACTTAGTCTCAAATAAAGACTCGAACTTCCAATCTTATTCACAGCTAGGGGTATTTTTGTCAAAAACACTTTTTTCTTTATTTTTTCCTTTTTTTTCTTTGGTTATCTTTCCTTTGTTTCTTCTTTATTCATCTTCCTTATGCCTCCTCACTCTACATCACCTCCATTTTCAGCGCCATCATCAGCCCCTCTATCTCTCTGTGTCATCTCGTTTTATGACCAAGATCGAGTTTATTTCAGCGCAAGCCATTACAACATAGCCCAACTCGTTGAAGATTCTAAATTTTGCTCATCGAAATGGTACATAGACAATTCCATGAAGCCAAAACAAGCTTACAAAAATAGGTTATCTTTATCCCAACATTCATCGTTCCAATCTCAAAGCCATAACATGTTCCTGCTTTTTCCTAGATTCCAACTTCTTCCTTCCGTCAACCTAGCAACTGCAATTTTTTGTGCTCTTTTCGGTCCTTGCCAACAACAGAAGCAGCAATATCCAAGCAACGCTAGATCATCTTGTTTAACTAACTTATGCCTCCAATCAATTGACTCTTGCTTGGTGCTCAACAGTTCCACGCCAAAGAACAATTTCATTGTAGCAGGCGACTATTTCAACCTCGGCAATAATTTTGCCCCATCAATTTCAAATTCGGGTTTGCCCTCTTGTGTGAATTCGATTTTTCGAAGATCCTCCTTCACCTTTGCAATGACAATGGCCCCCTTTCGGTAATCCCTAGTCTGGAGACACCCACTCACACTTTTGCCGTTCTCATCGACACAGCTCTTCTCCTCAATCGATACCCCATCCTCAGATTGACCATCAATCAATCTCACATCATTAACCGTAGAAACTGCTATGTTCAGTTGCCACATTGGCCATTGACAAGTCCTGTTCGAGCCATCGACCTCGTCGGCCACTGCCCTCGACGGAAATTCCAGCATCTTCGTGTTGTCAGACGGAGGTCAATCCGAGCTTTAGATTGAGCATGAATGAGTCGAGATCTGATGCATCTTGAGGAATTGACAATTTTATCGTCGGAGAAGGCGGCCGGCAACAAATAACTCCAATCCGACTTCTCGTCACCGAGATTGCTCATAGCGTGTGTGACGATGTGAAGCTCACGAGCTCGCTGGTGGGGGAGCCTGATGATGGTGTCGAAGACGGAGGTGATGTTGAGCAAAGATGGAGACGTGAGGAAGATGAAGAAAGAACAAGAAGAAGAAAAAAACCAAAGCAAAAAGAAAGCGAAAATGAAAAAAGAAAAAATATCCTTGGGCGAAAATACCCCTAGCAATGGATAAGATTTGGAGTTCGGGTCCTTAATTGAGATTAAGTTGGGCACTTCAGGTCCTTATTTGAAATAATGTCCACTTTGGGTCCTCTTTTGAGAAAAGGGCTCCGCTTCGGATCCTTATTTGAAATTTTCCCCTTTTCAAGTGGACCCGATGGCAAGCAAAAGGCAGGGATGGTGCTTATGGTGTTTGGGTGGGTCTGGCCTTTTAGTTTATGGAGGTGGGGTGTTGTATGAGAAAGTAATGGATGGGATAAGATGACATTACAATTAAATTCCTTAATTACATAAATAATTTCCTTATGACATGTGAGATATATAGTTTTTGAGTTCCTTCGCGCTTTTTCTTTTTGTCCGCAATCGAGCAACGATTAGAAATGTTCATATTTTTAATGTAAGAGTTTTTCTAATGTGGGCTAAATTAATTAAGATTGTAATTTTATCGTTTTACGAAATTGTTCTAATAAGGTAAGATATAAATATTTTTATCTAGTCTAATATGGAACTAACTAGTATGGCCTGGCCTGTGATGAGAGGGCTTGGTTTAAAACTTTCTAAATAGAGCTCAAGTCCCCACTCTAATCTTAACACACATATTATCTCACATAAGGAGCAAACGCCATCTATGAGAAGCAGTCTCATTAAGCTAGTGATACTGAGGGTAATAGAGGAGAAGACCTTACGTGAAAATCATCGCTATTCCGTATCAAGTACAGTGGATTCCAAAACAAGTATGCAAATCTTTTTTACTCGATTAATGTATTATATATTCTAGTTATGAAGATCTTGGGTGTCAGTTTTTCACAGTTAACATTTAAAGGACAATTAGTGGCTCTTAACAAGCGATTCTAGAGGCACTCTCTAACGGTAATCTATTTCCATTTCTTTATATGATATTTTTTGAAATATTCTCTTATCAACTATTGTAATATTTTGTTTGTCATGCGTTTTTTTTTATTGCTTCACATGGATCTTCGTCGGCATGATATTGTAGTTCTTAGTTCAATTCAGTTAACTCTGTTATCGCAATAGTTTGATTAGGAAAAATAGTCCAGTTTTGCTTTATCTCGTAATTTTCTTAGAAATAATTGAGGACATACATAGAAAAGACTCATTTATCTTAAAAACGTGGAAAAAAAAATGAAAGACTTGCATTGCTTTGCTATCATGAATGCACCGCTTGAGTATGGGGAGTCATTCTTAAGATCGCACGTAGTAGCAGATCATTAAGATGCACCAACGTCAGTTCGTACACCACCTGATCATTAAACGGAAAAAATAGAAAAAGAAAAATAATCTCCGCCAGAGGTGGTATGGTTAAGTTTATTAAACAACTCTTTTGATTTTCAAATTAGAAAAATAAACTTTCATCTAAAAACTGTTTAATTAATAATGTGCGAAAGCAATTATTTCAAAAATAAAAACTAACAGATAATTATTGTTTTAAAATAGCAATGTTTTTATTATTGTAATCATGAAAGTAATTCTTAGTATATGTAATTTAAAATTAGTGGAGAGAAGTTTTTTACGCCAAAATAGTATTTTATTTCAAAAATTATATTTTCTTCTTTTTCTTCAAAATATAAATAAGAGCTATTAGCACTCAAATTTTTGTGTGCGGGATAAAACAACAAATTGAATCATAGTTGCATATCATTACCAGTCGTAGCGATCCCTCTCATGTAACATGGTAACAGTTATTGGTGTATTTGAAAATTTTGTTCACCTTTTAATAATTATAATTTTCTTGTGTCTAATATTCATTAATGCTATTGTTTTAAATAGTGCTACTTTGGTTAGTTGTAAGGTGTTATTTATTATGGCTATATAACTTACGGCTGAATTATTAAGCAATAAATTACAAAAAATATATATAATTAGCACTTAGATACGAAAACCGTTATGAATTAATGAAAATGATGTTAAACAAACCTTACTATGTGGTGTAAGCAAAAATCGTTTTTAATTGAGACACCTTTCATAAGTTAAAAACAAATTAAACGATTTTATGAGTCGTAGATAAAAAAAAAAAAATTGACTCCAAGCGACACCGCATAAGTGAACTAAGTGTAATAATATTGTTGGACAAATAGAGAGTGATCTATAATTAGTTTATAAAAAGTCTTTGGTGATGAGTGTTCACAAAATAGTTTTTTTTTTGTCGAACCTTATCACATAATAGTTAACGAATCATTGATCTTTTTCATGTAATGATGTAAGTGGGTTTGAACTCACTCTTTTTAGGTTAAATTCCTTATTTTAAGTTTTACTGGACTATATAATATATTTGATATATATAATCTATACTGTTAGATAAAACAAAAGGTAATTCCTATTTTTATGGGACATCGATTTTTTTTTCTCAAATATCCTCATTTGACTTATTTTAAAAATATTTTGTTCATGAGCAAAGGCATAAATTTATCGTATTATGTTATCACTCACACATATAAATTTCAAATTCTATATTCTCTTCATTATAAAAACCTACTAAACAAATTTCGAATCTCAAAATGATTTTCTTTTTTTCTCTCTCTATAAATGTGTACAATTTCAACTTATCATTGTGTGTTTTTATCAATTTCTTTGATTCAAATATTTCTTAATAAGGGTGATTTTACGTAATTTTGGAATAACTCTTTCTTTTATAAATGCAATAAGTGTGCAGCTCTGTGGCTATACTTTTAAAAGACATCAGGAAGCACACATTAAATAGAAATCATCTCACATATAGTATTATTAAAAAAAATCGAGAAACAAAAAGAGTATAAGTCAATATTAAGTGCTCTCTGAAGTTTCTCAAAGTGTCGCGATCAATAATCGAATCTTGACCAAACTCGATTCTTCAGATACTCTCTTTCTCTCTACATCTTCCATTTCTTAGTAGCGTTTGCATCTTCCTTATTTCTCAGTAGTGTCTGCTAGTGACGAAGTATCCAACCAATCCAATCTCAAATATTTGGTAAACTCTGAACTAGGGGCCACTTCATACTTGAATATACGATTCAACTGATCTTCCTAATCAGTGTGAGCATCCTCTATATCGATATCTAGGAGATCTCCCAATCGTTGAAAGGTTTTCTGAAGGAGAAGATCTATCTCATGTTGCTTTTTGTCTTTATAATCCTTGTCGGTCAACTTCCATAACTTCTTTTTAAAAGTGTCATAAACCTGTTGCACTATGAAACCAGGATTTTGTTTTCGATGAGGGAGTTGCTTGTGGATTGGAACGTAGTGCACCACACACTTATGCATCACCAAATTTGCAGGAACCTCGTCCCGATGGAAACTATAAAAAAGCTCTCTTATGTCACGTGACTGCCAACTCCCACCTCCTTTTTTCTTTGCCTCTTCAGGTCTGTAGAACCATTGCACAGTAACCATCGTGCATCCAGTTGTGGTTTGTGCAATATCCTATATAATCAAATCGACAATTATCAAAGAAACAAAGTTTTTACAATATAATAAAGAGAAAAAGGTTAATTCAAGTAATAAAAAAAATCAACCATCATAATGCATAAATATTTACCTAGGAAGAAGACCAAAGCTCACGGAACAAAAGCCCCTACGGAGGGAGCTGACGAATAAATAAAGGAGACAGAGAGATATATATCATCATTCGTTATGGTTGAAAGTGGGAGAAACTTGAACACCGCCAATGCAGCAAGCATAACATAAAATTTCACACTATGCTTCATGATATAGCAATCCCTGGACGATGAAGTTCTTGAACAAGACCGTAGTCATAAGGATGACCAAAAGACCCGACATCCACTCTTCTGATTGAACTCATAGGGAATTCAAAACCCAATCCTTAACTAATATGTTCTATGCTACCATTAATCAGATTCTTCAAGAACCAAAAAAACTTGCAGGTTGAACCTAACTCAGTACCTGTAGAACTCCTTGATACACACCTAACATCCAAAGCATCACGAATCCTTATTGCATGATAATGTTTGACATTGTTCAAGATTCTGTATTGTTGCTCAACAAGGTATCGCTCATTAGAACTTCCAATATAATGCTAACTCACAATGATAACCATTCAAAAGGAAAGTGGTGAAAATTTAAATTGGATTAGCACGATCCCTAATACTGTTCACATAACTTGGAACAAGTTTCTTAGCCTACACAGTAAGATAGGGAGGCACTGAACAAAAATGGAGGCACCGAACAAAAATGGAGGCACCATACAGTTACCTTGATGATAGCCACATACGGTTTTTCATGTATATCCTCGGGGACCAGAAGTACAGTATCCTCCTGATTGATAGCCATAGTATGATAACAAGAAAAGTTAAACATAAGTTTGGAGAAGAAGGAAATAAAGAATTCCAACTTTGCTTAAAGGGGAGAGTTAAGGATTTTTCCAAAGAGGATCATAACATCAAGTTGTCTAAGCATTAATCCTGGATTAGATCCTATGGAAAAGGAGATGGAATTCAATTGCCAATTCATTGGGAATATTTTCTTGGCGAAAGCCGAGCATGCATTTGTCGACGTTACAATGTCAAACAAGATTGAACGAACATGCAAACGAATGCCACCAGGTGTTCTGAAGTGAAAACGAAAAACACGAGAACAATATTTGACTAAATTAATGACAACAAAACATATATCTTTCATCAAATTACAGAGCCTAAGTGATCATAGGAACCCAATAAATCATAGTGAAGCAATATTTTCCACTAAATCATATATCTTAAACATGGTCGGTTATTAGTTGACATGCTTTTTCAGTCTTTATATTCAATTGATGTCATAAAGTCTATCCATTGAGTAATTCATTATCAATATTTTTGGCTATAATGGAAGTTGGAGAAGTGATACAATTCTATGATTTGAATAGACGATTTTCAGCGTTGGGATGTAGCGGAAGGACATATGGCAGTACTATATCACGCTGCATTTACTTGAATATAAGTCTAGATGGCTACGAAGTAGATGAACCAAGTTTGCACAACCCCATCGGTATATTCGCTTTTGGAGTAGAAAAATAATAGAAGAGCCTATGGGACTTCATATCCAATTTTGCAATTCATAGTTAGAACTCTTTGTTGATAGATTGAAGGAACCGAAGGCATTATGCCTTTTTATGTTGGTGCTTTGCACAATGTTGCCTTGGCATGACCACTTTATTTGATCCAGTGATCAATAGGATAGCTCAAATTGTAGGCCAAACACTTTCATATAACTATACATTCTTCTCATAATAATGGTAAAGCGAAAACAAACATTCAATCTTTCTTAACTTTCATATATATTTTTTGTTTAGATGATACTAGTTTTTTCTTCTTGTTTAAGATGGAGTTATCACCGATCAACAAGAAACTTGGACAAATTAGTGAAGGCATCAGATCTTCCACTCTCAATTCTGATAATTGGAGTTAGAGGTCAAGATTTTATACAAATAGAGGCAGGTTTATTTTCCGTCATTTAAGTTAAACTTCCTATTGCATGACATTGAAATATTTCTTTTAGAAATGATGTAGAGAGCTTAACAATCTATTTTTTTTTCTCTCTTGTCAGAAACTTGGTGCTAACCATGGAGTTAGATTAGAAAGCTCTATTGGTCGTGTAGCCACAAGAGACATTGTACAGTTTATTCCAATGCAAGAAGTTCATCGTAAGTTGATTTTCTCATGATTTTTTTTTTGGGTAAGGGTCTCATGATTTTTTTTTTTGTTCCAATGAATCCATTAATTTTAATTAATTGGGATAGATGTTCGTGTAAGGCATATTGTTGTAAAGCAAGCCGAGAGAGGTTGAAAACCTGACATTCATGGTAATGTTGTCATGGTATATAGTTGGAGGATGTTAGTGTTGGACTCAGTCTTGAATTTGTAGTTTCCTCGGTTTCCATAGGCCTATTCATTTGTTTACCATCCTAACTTTATCATGTACTGACATATAATCTTAAAAGCCAATTAATATACAACATATATTTCAACTGATTAAATTGGGATCAAAGAGGGCAATATCAGATCTGAAAATTCTAGTTGGCTGATTCTTTGTTTCTTTTTCTTTTCTTTTTCATTTTTGGCGATTATAGGAAAGGTTTTACAATCAAGTGTAAGTTTATCAGAATAGTCTTAGAGATCCTGATAATTTTTCCGTCTGTCTTCTCTCGACAAATAACTTACACAAAATTAAGCTATTATTGGGAGGTTGGAGTATATCAGTGGTTCAAGCTCTTTTAAAGGAGCTTCCTGGACAATTCCTGAACTACATACAGGCTAGAGATATAAAACCTTGTCCTAACCTTTCTAAGTTTCCATTAGGGGGAAAAGGGAAGAAGAAGAGTTTAGAGGTATTGCCTAAAGGTGAGCCAACGGCCCTCGATTAGGCGCGGGCTCTCCTAAAACTCATACCTCGCGTTACATTGGATTTTGTTTCGAGTTTTATTTAGCCTATGGGATTTTAGGAGTCGACACTAACCTTTTGAGATCGGCTAGAAACCAAACGAGGTATGAGAGATTTGTCTCATTTTCTAGCACTACTAAGTTACTAAGTCCGGAGACTTGATTATACTAGTCATCTAATTAGCACCCTTTTGGCACCCTAACTTAATTGATTTGTTACCTCAATGATTCAGGCATTTTTTTACCATATTGTTAAGCTATGCCACTAAATAATGTCAATGCACGAGTGTGCAATTAAGGAAAGCAAATAATCACAATCAACGCGGTAAAAATAAAGGGTAGGAAAGTAGATCCAATAAATCACCAAGTAGAGAATATACATAAACTTGTTATTAAGCCTCGGGACAACAATCCTCATGAGCTAAATTCAAATTGAGTCCAACCTCTTGCCTAAAAGATCAATCCATTGAGGCTTGACTATATCAAAGGTACTCACTAAAATCTCGAAACTAGATGTATGCTAACTAACTAAAACTAAGATACATTTGTCACTAAAATAGAACGACCTAATCAAAGCCTGCTTCTAAGCTATCTTTTGAATTTTCTAATATTCGATTTTTTATTGATTTTTTTAACTCGTAATTAATTAATTTGGGCCTGTGGGCCCGATCTGAATGCTGGTCTCACCTGGACGCGGGTCCATTAAATGAAATTAAGACCGAATTCTATTGAAATCATCCTAATTCCACACTAATCATATGTCGAGTCCCTTTTCCTATTTTAGTCAAAATAGGCCCATTTTTCTATTTACTTTATTCTTTTTTGGGGGGGGGGGGGTTCTGCTAGTTTCTTTTAATTTTTTTCCCTTATTTATTATTATTATTATTTTGGTATTTTCCCATGCCTTGGACGCCTCCAGTTTGCCCCCATGTTCATCATTCCCAAATTTATCTCTCATCACCGCCTAATAACCGGATTACTTAAACTTTTAACGAATCTACACCTAAACCGATACACAAACCAGGATTGACTTGGCCTTCAACATTGCTCATTCTAAATCATCCCCGAGTACCATTATCGCCGGCCAACATCGTCGCTAAACACCGTCGCCATCGCTCGCAGCCACCACCAATCACCATCTCAAACTCCAGTCATCCAACATTTATGACCACAATATCACAAGAACGTATAGCAAATGATCAAGAAAGCTTGTGACAGAGAGAGGAATTCACTCACGAGCACGTGTTTTGGAGATTTTCAAGCATGGCCATCAACTCCATGTCATTCCTCGCCGGTGGCCATTGTTCATGGCCACCACCTGTACAAACAGATCCGGAGATGGAACAAAAACACGGAGTTAGCAACACTCTCAATAATAGTGACGTGTGGCAGGAATCATCATGCTGGGTAAACCGAGACGAATTCGGTTCATGCATTTCATCGAATATGTCGTGGGAAAATTGGTTGGATCGTTCATGCTCGAAATTTATGCAACTATTCACGCTAACTACTTTGACCAAACATCACGGGAAGCCTGAATCATCAACCCCTATCACACCTCGTACCCCACTGGAACGCAACATCCCGTCACGGTCGATTATGGTGCAACGCTCTCAGGAAGCATTGCCGACCCAACACCCAATCAAAGATCAAACACATGCAGAAGCAACGTATATAATTAAATATATACACCCGTACAGTATAATACATGAGACCAAGGTAGAACAACCAAATAGCAATCAAGCACTTCAAAAAATATATACACTGGTATTACCAACGAAATCCTTTTTACAATATTCACTACAACCAAAAAGGAAACACCACAGCTGAGAATAATCAAACAGCCACTTCTCCGTTCTGCTTCGTCTCCACCGGGGTGCATGCTCGACGACCGCTGGATAAAATGCGGTATTCCAAAAAGAGGCGGTGACCTCGGCATCCTACTGCTGGGGGTCTGAAAATGTGAATTATTACAACCGTGAGACGAATCTCGGCGAGTATAACCCCTTAAACCTAGGTTAGGCTGACGTGCAATCTCCTGACTGACAGCACAAAACAACACTCCAATCCAACTCATAAATAAACTCCGATCTAGGCCCTCTGGCCCAGATCACTTACCTGGCTGACCCTGCAGGTTATTCACAATAATCATATAATCAAATCACATACCCAAGCACTCGGTTGACGCGTACGTCAAACGCATGCTCATACTCAATAGTGATAATATCGTGCGTCATTCACCGAGTCCCGCATGCTCGCATTCTGGCCCACGCATTCTTATGCATGCAAATGTCCATATTCATGTCTCGGCTCATTAGCCCACACTGGCACACTGGGACTTTCTCAATTTATCATTTAATATGACCCATGTAAAATGCATCAGGTCTCTTTATTTAATCACAATACTTCGTGGCCCGCGTTGAAACGCATCAACTGGCCCAGTGTCTCTAGCCCGCGTCAAAATGCATCAGGCGCAACATCGATCTCCTCACGAACCAGAGCCCGCGTAAAACGCATGAGGATGGTCGTCTTCCGGACGTACCGGGCATCGTCCCACGTAACACGCATCAGGACGGCACACCACACGTAACACCCATTAGGGCGAAATGTGATCACACAAACATACAACCAATTATTATCTGAACCCCGCGTAACACACATCAGGGCATTTAGGTGATCACATGCTCATGGCAGGCACGCATTCTCGCATAATTTATCACACGTATCATTCTCGGCATTCACAATGCGTGACCATGCAATGCAGTATAATGCACCATAAGCAACAACCAGTATAGGTACTCAGTCAATTTCATGCCGCAACAATCGTTCAATGGCCAATTAATACCGTGCGGCCCAATTCACAATGGATAATTCAATAATCCAATCAAGCCATTAAATGGTCAATCGTACTCCGCACGAGCCGACCACGCAGTCATGCGATATGGCATTATTCAACTTCCCAACAATTAGGCACAACAATCAACCAGTCATTCAGTCCGGGCACACCCGGCAGTCCAATCACATAATCACCAACTAATCCGAATTAGCCCAATAATTAGTTCTAATAATCCCAATGATTTTTCTTGAATTTATTCCACCCATTTGTCCTCAATCTAGTCCAAATTTTATACCGATACTACCTAAACCAGTCCAGACTACACTAATAATACCTAGGCTAGTCCAAAAAAATGCACAATCAGTCCTAATCCGGGTTGAGGAAATATACTCACCTAATTCTGGACCACGGCGATGGAGAACGGCGGCCGATCACTGATAAACAGTGAAACCGACGGCGGAATTCCCGGGCGTTCGCACTGTTCACAGCTGTACTGTTCACTGCGCACTGTTCACGTGGAACTGTTCACTGACTGAACGGACAGGGCTAGACGGTGGAAACGGTCGCGGCGTCGTACGGACGGACATGAACAGTAAATCCGTACGGACGTGAATACTAACTTTTCGTACGGACGCGGCTTGACGGCGACGTACGGGCATGCTGGTCGACTGGGTGGTGACGGTGCGGCGATCGGAGCTTCGGCGAGGCTCTGAAGCGGCGGCGGTGTAAACCCGGGAGAGAAAAAGAAGGAAAAAGTGAGGGAAAAAGGAAAGAGGAAGGGCTGGATAGAGGTGAGGCTGGGGCTGGGGGACTGTGGTGGTCGATGGCGGGGCACGGCGGTCGGCGACGGTGCCCCGGTGGCCGGCGACAAGCTCCGGCGAGGCCAAAACTAAGAGAGAAAATGGAGAAAAAGAGAGGAAAAAGGAAGAGAAGCTGCTGGTGGGGGGTGGTCTGATTGTGAGAGAGGATGAGGAGAGAAAAACAGCAGTCCAAAGTGGTCAAATAAAGCAGCCCAAAGTGTCACGTGTCGCCGATCCATCGGTTTTGACCAAAATACTCCTAATCCGACGGTTCTAATTCAAACTTATCCAAAAATGAGGGGCAAAGTGATCTTTTGGTCAAATAATTGAGCTGATAATCCTCTAGTAATTATCTCAAAATTTTTCTAAAAAAATTCGGAATTAATACCGACCCAGGAGCAAAATTGTCATTTTTCCGGTCCTGGGGCGAAATTTCAATTTTCGCACATACGTGTTCCATATGTGCGTGGCCAACATAATATGGCATCGGATTCGCGAAATTCACTTTTTAAGCCCTCGAAAATCGACTGCGAACTTCCGGGAATAAAATAATATTATTTTTTCAATTTTTGTCGAAATTCCAATTTTTGACTGGAACCACTCTAAATATGTGTGGATGCCCCAAAATGACCTTGGCCGCGAAAAATAACCTCAAATGGCCTCTGAATCCAGTCTCGGTGCTCATAGGGGCAAAACCGTAATTTTTTCCAATTTTCATCGAAATTCCAATTTCTTGCTAGATTAGTCCCAAATGTGCGTAGCCACACCAAAATGATGTTGGTCTTGAAAAATAATCGTAAACGTCCACAAAATTTCGACGTCGAAGTTCGGGTCTAATTTCGTGATTAAATTTGCTCATTTTAAAATTCTGGAACCTCTCACTAACGGGTGACTGTTTAGGTGTTACGCGTATCGACCTAGGGCTTTCCGAATCGTAATGGCCTCGATTTTTGAGAGAGCGCGAGGAATTATCACTAGTACTGGAGGTCTCGATCATTTAGGTTAGTTCGGGAATTATTCGCCATGTGTACTCTCGATCATGCGGATTCACTTGCGATCTGACCGTACATCATTAGTCGAATTGAATCCGTCACCTTCTTAAGATCGGCCCACGTTGATCCAAAATATTCCCTCGGCGTTCTTCAAAGTCCGTGCACAACTCGCGATCGGGTCCTCGGTCCACGTACCTATTCCTATTTAGCATTTTCCATAAAGTTAGTATCCCGTGATTGATCAGGTTCGGGCGAGACTTTCTAAAATTAAATGAGAAATAATTTACACTTTATTGATCCCGAAAATGGATCGAAATTCAGGATGTTATAATTCTTCCCCCCTTATAAAAATTTCGTCTTCGAAATTTGTAATCTACTTTTACTCCTCAAACAAGTGGGGGTACTGACGTCTCATGGCCTCTTCACTTTCCCAAGTGGCGCCTTCCGTCCCGTGGTGCTCCCAGACAACTTTGACCATTGGGATTGTTTTGTTCCTCAGCACGCGATCTTTCCGATCCTCGATCCTAACGGGTCTCTCCACGTACGACACCCTATCGTCCACGTCTATCTCCTTGTACCTTAGAACGTGGGTAGGATTTGGTTCATACTTCCTCAACATTGACACGTGGAATACGTTGTGTACTTGGGATAAGTTAGGAGGCAAGGCAAGCCGGTAAGCCATATCACTAATCTTTTCCAGAATCTCAAATGGTCTGACATACCTTGGACTGAGCTTTTCTTTCTTACTGAATCGGGATAATCCCTTCGTAGGCGACACTTTGAGGAACACATGATCTCCAACTTGAAATTCCAAGGGTCGTCGTCTCCGATCTGCATAACTTTTCTAGCGACTCTGTGCCGTTTTCAGTCTATCTCGGATAATCTCAACGGCTTCTACTGTTTGTTGTACCAACTCCGAGCCTGTAATGCTTCGCTCACCAACTTCGTCCCAACATACTGGCGTTCTACACACCCTGCCATACAAGGCTTCAAACGGGGCCATCTGGATACTCTGTTGGTAACTGTTATTGTAGGCGAATTCTACCAGATGCAACTGTTCTTCCCACTTGTCTTGAAAATCCACTACACAAGCCCGCAACATGTCCTCCAGAGTCTGAATCGTCCTTTCGAATTGACCATTCGTCTGGGGATGATAAGCTGTACTAAACTGCAACTTTGTCCCCAGGGTTGTTTGCAGACTCTTCCAGAAGTTCGCCGTAAATCTCGGGTCACGATCCGAAGTAATCGTCACTGGTACACCATGAAGTCTGACGATTTGTTGCACATACAGTTCAGCATATCTTTCCAACTCGAAGTCCTTTCGCACTGCCAGGAAGTGTGCCGACTTAGTAAGCTGATCCACTATTAGCTATATAGAGTCGTGTCCTCGCTGACTTCTTGGCAATCCCGTTACGAAATCCATTGTAATGTGCTCCCATTTTCATTCAGGGATCTCTAACGGTCGCAGTAGTCCTCTGGGCTTACAATGTTGTGCCTTTACTTGTTGGCACGTCAAGCATTTGGCCACATGTTTGGCTACATCAACCTTCATTCCGTTCCACCAAAAGTGCTGTCGAAGGTTCTGGTACATCTTAGTGCTACCCGGATGAATGGTGTACTTACTGCGGTGAGCTTTACTTAAAATTTCTTCCTTGAGCTCCAAATCATCGGGTACACATAGTCGCCCACGGAACTTCAAAACTCCATCCTCGGACACTTGGAAGTCCGACTTCCTCTTAGCGACGTCCATCTTAATCATTTTCTGAATTTCTGGATCCATAGACTGCAATTCTCGGATCTTGGTTTGAATCTCAGATTCTATTCTTAATGCAACTAGTAAGTTCGATATGTGGCTCACTTCAAATTTGAACTTTGAATCTCTGAGCCTCTCTAGTAAGGTCCATTCCTTGACCATCATATATGCCATACTTGACTTACAACTCAGTACATCAGCGACTCGGTTTGCCTTTCCCGGATGATACATGATGTTGCAATCGTAGTCCTTCAGTAGCTCCATCCATCGACGCTGCCTCATGTTCAACTCCTTCTGCAAGAACAAATACTTGAGGCTCTGATGATCCGTGTAGATCTGGAACTTCTCTCCACATAGATAGTGCCTCCAAATCTTGAGCACAAATACAATTGCAGCCAATTCCAAATCGTGCATCGGATAATTTAGCTCATGCGGCCTCAACTGACGCGACGCATACGATACTACCTTTCCATGCTGCATTAACACACACGCAAGTCCTCTTAATGACGCATCACTATACATCTCAAAACCACCTGGTCCGGATGGGATAGTCAACACTGGGGCGGTTGTCAGTCTACGCTTCAGTTCTTGAAAACTCTTCTCGCACTTGTCGTCCCATTCGAACTTGGCTTCCTTCTTTAATAACCGTGTCATCGGCATGGCTATCGACGAGAATCCTTCCACAAAACGCCGATAATAGCTAGCCAAACCCAGAACGCTTCGGATTTCTGTCACAGAAGTCGGTCTTGGCCATTTAGTCACTGCTTCGATCTTCGTCAGATCCACAGAAATCCCATCTCCTGAAATTATATGACCAAGAAAGGCTACTCTGCTTAGCCAAAACTCGCACTTACTAAACTTAGCGTAAAGTGCATGTTCCCTTAGCGTCCGTAGTACCTCTGTTAGATGCATTTCGTGCTCTTCTGGGCTATTAGAATACACCAGGATATCGTCAATAAATACGATCACAAATTGATCCAAGAATTCCTTGAACACCCTGTTCATCAAGTCCATAAATGCAGCTAGGGCATTCGTCAGTCCAAAGGGCATAACCGTAAATTCATAATGCTCGTACCTAGTCCTGAAAGCAATCTTAGGGATATCTTCTTTTTGGATTCTCAATTGATGATACCCAGTCCATAGATCTATCTTAGAAAATACAAATGCTCCTTGCAGCTAGTCAAATAAGTCGTCGATCCTCGGCAATGAATACTTATTTTTCACTGTCACTTGGTTCAATTGCCGGTAATCTATACACAACCTTAAAGTCCTGTCTTTTTTCCTCACAAACAGGACTGGCGCTCCCCATGGAGACACACTAGGACGAATGAAGCCCTTATCCAAGAGTTCTTGCATTTGAACCTTCAGTTCATTTAATTCCGACAGTGACATTCTATATGGCGCCTTCGAAATGGGTTCAGTTCCCGGGGCCAATTCAATCACGAATTTCACTTCCCGCTCGGGTGGCAATCCTGGTAGCTCTTGAGGAAAAACCTCGGGGAAATTGCACACTATGGGTATTTCTTCCAAACTGGGTCCCTCGATAGTCGGATCAACCACATTCACCAAATACCCTTCGCAACCATCATTCATTAACTTGGTCGCCTCGAGGGAAGCAATCCAAGGGATCGAGATTCCTCCTCGATTGCCCTGAAATTCATATTTAGGACGTCTAACCGGATTAAATTGGATCGTCATGCTACCATAATCCATCAAGGCCTTCTGCCTTACTAGCCAATCCATTCCTATTATGACATCAAAATCGAACATGGCCAACACTGCCAAGTCGATACTCTCCTCAATACCACCAATCACTATTTTACAGCCGGGACATCCAAATGAAACTAACATCCTATCCTTCAATGGCGATGACACCCACAATATAGTTTCAAGCATCACTGGTTCCAACCCAACTAATCGAACAAACTGCTCCAAAACAAACGAATGGGTTGCCCCCGAATCAAATAACGCATATGCAGCATGATCACAGAGAGAAATCGTACCTGCGACCACGCCAGGCGCTACCTCTGCTTCTCTACGCGCCATCGCATACACCCGTCCTTGTGCTGGCGGCCTCCCTTGATTAGCCGGTGGGGGATTTCCAGCTTGATTCCCAATTTGATTTCCAGCCCGCGGCGGTGGCAATCTTGGCAGTCCCGAGGGTTGTTGCTGTGGGCAATTCCTGATCTGATGGTATGGGCTCCCACATCTGAAGCATGTGCCAAATCTTCTTAGCTGGGGACTCGGCTTCCCAATATTTCGCCGAACTGGTGGGGCGAAACGTCTATTACCAATTGTCGGTTTCTTTCCATAGCGGCGGTTGTCCCTGTTCTGAGTAAACCATGAACCAAACGCGGCTGCTCTCTCTTGTTGATCTCGTTCAATAATCTGGGCCCGCCTATACATTTCCCCATACTACTTAATGTCATGCGACAAAATCTGACTTCGCAGATCCGGTTTCAATCCATCTCGGAATCTTCAGGCCCTATCCCGCGAATTTTCCACCATCGTTGGCGCAAACTTTGCCAACCTTGCAAATTCTGCCTCGTATTGGTCAACAGTCATCTGGCCCTGTCGCAATCTCATAAACTCCATTAATTTCTTCTCCTGCGCATTCTCCAAGAAATATTTCTCATAAAAGCTCTCAACAAAAGCCGTCCAGGTCGGGGCTGTTCCCTCTGGGAATATTCTGCCCTCCGTAGCCTTCCACCAATCATTTGCGCCCTCTTGCAACTGGTACACGGCCAACGCTACTTTCTCCTCATCGGTGCACCCCAGCACCTTAAAAATCTTCTCCAACTCTTCCACCCATCGTGGTGTGATCTCGGAGTCATCGCGACCATGGAACTTAGGTGGCTTTAACTTCACAAACTGTTCCACTAACTGGGGCATCTGCCTAACCCCTGCTAGTTGAGTTGGTCCTTACTGAGCTTGATTCCCTCCAACACCAGCAATAGGCGCGGCCTCGGCAGCCTGTGCATACGCTGCGGCCCTTTCTTGCGCCTGCAATCCCATAACACGCCTTATCTCCCGTAGGGTAATTATCACATCATTGAATTTGGGATCTCTAGCCTCACGGGCTCCCTCACTAGCCTGGGCTTGGGGCTCCTTCCCCCTTCTCCTGTTTGGGGTTTGAATAATGTCCTCTAGTCGACGGTCTCGAGCCTCTTGGCCTCTTGAACTTGACTGACCTTGGGATTCCTTTCCCTTTCTTCTATTCATTCTCGCCACTTAGTTATACCACTTCCTGCTATAATTCCACCAAAGAATTAAAGACTTAAACTAATCTATCCCAGTCTAAGTCCTAGGCAGGTATTAAACAACAATCAACAAACAGCATACGGCCTAACAATTATCCAACATATCACCTAAGGGATTCGCGTACTCACCTCGGGTCCTGACGCACCTGTACTGCAAGGGTCACACCAATAACCACACAATCAATACACAGCTGTCAGGAGATGCATGTAGCACACGAGATCACCCTACTGGCTACCCATGGTCTCATCGCTCCTTATCACTCCAGGTATCGACTAAATGGAATCAAGCTGACCTTGCTCTGATACAAATTCAAGAGGGGATGTCACACCTCGTGCCCCACTGGAACGCAACATCCCGTCACGGTCGATTATGGTGCAACGCTTCCAGGAAGCATTGCCGACCCAACGCCCAATCAGAAATCAAACACATGCAGAAGCAACGTATATAATTAAATATATACACCTGTACAGTATAATACATGAGACCAAGGTAGAACAACCAAATAGCAGTCAAACACCTCAGAAAATATATACACTAGTATAACCAACGAAATTCTTTTTACAATATTCACTACAACCAAAAAGGAAACACCACAGCTGAGAATAATCAAACAGCCACTTCTCCGTTCTGCTCCGTCTCCACCGGGGTGCATGCTCGACGACCGCTGGATAAAATGTGGTATTCCAAAAAGAGGTGGTGACCTCGGCATCCTACTGCTGGGGGTCTGAAAATGTGGGTTATTACAACCGTGAGACGAATCTCAGCGAGTATAACCCCGTAAACCTAGGTTAGGCTGACGTTCAATCTCCTGACTGACAGCACAAAACAACACTCCAATCCAACTCATAAATAAACTCCGATCTAGGCCCTCTGGCCCAGATCACTTACCTGGCTGACCCTGCAGGTTATTCACAATAATCATATAATCAAATCACATACCCAAGCACTCGGTTCACGCGTACGTCAAACGCATGCTCATACTCAATAGTGATAATATCGCGCGTCATTCACCGAGTCCCGCATGCTCGCATTCTGGCCCACGCATTCTTATGCATGCAAATGTCCATATTCATGTCTCGGCTCATTAGCCCATACTGGCACACTGGGACTTTCTCAATTTATCATTTAATATGACCCGCGTAAATCGCATCAGGTCTCTTTATTTAATCACAACACTTCGTGACCCGCGTTGAAACGCATCAACTGGCCCAGTGTCTCTAGCCCGTGTCAAAACGCATCAGGCGCAACACCGATCTCCTCACGAACTAGAGCCCGCGTAAAACGCATTAAGATGATTGTCTTCCGGATGTACCGGGTATCATCCCGCTTAACACACATGAGGATGGCACACCCCGCGTAACACGCATTAAGGCGAAATGTGATCACACAAACATACAGCCAATTATTGTCTGAACCCCGCGTAACACGCATCAGGGCATTTAGGTGATCACATGCTCATGGCAGGCACGCATTCTCGCATAATTTATCACACGTATCATTCTCGGTATTCACAATGCGTGACCATGCAATGCAGTATAATGCACCATGAGCAACAACCAGTATAGGTACTCAGTCAATTTCATGCGCAACAATCGTTCAATGGCCAATTAATACCGTGCGGCCCAATTCACAATAGATAATCAATAATCCAATCAAGCCATTAAATGGTCAATCACACTCCACACGAGTCGGCCACGCAGTCACGCGACATGGCATTATTCAACTTCCCAACAATTGGGCACAACAATCAACCAGTCATTCAGTCCGGGCACACCCGGCAGTCCAATCACATAATCACCAACTAATCCGAATTAGCCCAATAACTAGTTCTAATAATCCCAGTGATTTTTCTTGAATTTATTCCACCCATTTGTCCTCAATCCAGTCCGAATTTTATATCGATACTACCTAAACCAGTCCAGACTACACTGATAATACTTAGGCCAGTCCAGAAAAACGTACAATCAGTCCTAATCTGGGTTTAGGAAATATACTCACCTAATTCTGGACCACGGCGACGGAGAACGGCGGCCGATCACTGATAAACAGTGAAACCGACGGCGAAATTCCCGGGCGCACACACTGTTCACGGCGGTACTGTGCACTGTTCACGGTACTGTTCACGCGGTACTGTTCACTAGCTGAACGGACAGGGCTAGACGATGGCCGACAAGACGGCGGAAACAGCTGTGGCGTCGTATGGACGGACATGAACAGTAAATCCGTACTGACATGAACACTAACTTTCGTACGGACACTGTACAGACGCGGCTCATGGCGACGTACGGGCATGCTGGTCGGCTGGGTGGTGACAGTGCGGCAATCGGAGCTCTGGCGAGGCTCCGAAGCGGCGGCGGTGTAAACCCGGGAGAGAAAAAGAAGGAAAAAGAGAGGGAAAAAGGAAAGAGGAAGGGCTAGACAGAGGTGAGGCTGGGGCTGGGGGACATAGTGGTCGATGACGGGGCACGGCGGTCGGCGGCGGTGCTCCGGTGGCCGGCGACAAGCTCCGGCGAGGCCAAAACTAAGAGAGAAAATGGAGAAAAAGAGAGGAAAAAGGAAGAGAAGCTGCTGATGGGGGGTGGTCTAATCATGAGAGAGGATGAGGATAGAGAAACAGCAGTCCAAAGTGGTCAAATAAAGCAGCCCAAAGTGCCACGTGTCGCCGATCCGTCGGTTTTGACCAAAATACCCCTAATCCGACGGTTCTAATTCAATCTTATCCAAAAATGAGGGGCAAATTGGTCTTTTGGTAAAATAATTGGGCTGATAATCCTTTGGTAATTATCCCAAAATTTTTCCAAAAAAATTCGGAATTAATACCGGCCCAGGCGCAAAATCGTCATTTTTCCGGTCCCGGGGCGAAATTCCAATTTTCGCACATACATGTTCCATATGTGCGTGGCCAACATAATATGACATCGAATTCGCGAAATTCACTTTTTAAGCCCTCGAAAATCGACTGCGAAGTTTTGGGAATAAAATAATATTATTTTTTTAATTTTTGTCGAAATTCCAATTTTTGACTGGAACCACTCTAAATGTGTGTGGATGCCCCAAAATGACCTTGGCCGTGAAAAATAACCTCAAACGGCCTCCGAATCCAGTCTCGTTGCTCACCAGGGCAAAACCGTAATTTTCTCCAATTTTCGTCGAAATTCCAATTTCTAGCTAGATTAGTCCCAAATGTGCGTGGCCACACCAAAACGACGCTGTTCTTGAAAAATAATCGTGAACGTCCATAAAATTTTGACGTCGAAGTTCGGGTCCAATCTCGTGATTAAATTTGCTCATTTTAAAATTCTAGAACCTCTCACTAACGGGTGGCTGTTTAGGTGTTACGCGTATCGACCTAGGATTTTTTGAATCGTAATGGCCTCGATTTTCGAGAGAGCGCGAGGAATTATCACTAGTACCGGAGGTATCGGTTATTTATGTTAGTTCGGGAATTATTCACCATGTGTACTTTCGGTCATGCGGATTCACCCGCAATCCGATCGTACATCATTGGTCGAATCGAATCCGTCACCTTCCTAAGATCGGCCCACGTTGGTCCAAAATATTCCCTCGGCGTTCTTCGAAGTCTGCGTACAACTCGCGATCGGGTCCTCGGTCCACGTACCTATTCCTATTTAGCCTTTCCCATAAGGTTAGTATCCCGTGATTGATCAGATCCGGGCGAGACTTTCTAAAATTAAATGAGAAATAATTTACACTTTATTGATCTCGATAATGGGTCGAAATTCAGGATGTTAGAACTCCTCCGCAAGATCACAACATACAACGCAGATCTTTAGACACAATAGGTTTTTGGGTTTTCTTCCAAAAGTGACTAAGAGTAGGGCGGGGAATTAATTCCAATCGCAAACGTACGTAAAGAGAAAAAAAAACTCGGTGTGAGGAAATTTTGGAGAGTGCCAGCGGGGGATGATGAGCGGCAGCAAACGGAACTTCTAGCGAGATTGGTTCACTTGGAGACTTCTGGACCAGAGGCAGAGCAGACCGGAGCCCTCTTGGTGATAGTCGAAACGAGAAACCGTGACACCGAATACGACTACGAATGCGCTAGTGACGAAAATGCCCTCGAATGAAGGTAGGTTCCACCCTCTCGTGCGCAGTGATGATGAAAAGAAAAGGGGTAGGTTCCACCCTCTCGAAAACCGGAAGAAGCAGCAGCATTCAGATATGGTGAAGGAGTGCTCTGCTCGTGGTGGGCAAAGATCAAGAGCATTTGGTGACAAGTGTGGATGCGGTGTCCCAATCTCCTTGAGCAAGTAGTTGCGCGGAGTGACAGATTTTCTCCGGGATAAGCCGCGTCTCTTCTAAGAACGTTCACTAACGGCTTCTTCAATTTACATTCTCCCACATCGAAACTGTTTGCCGGACCACCCAGGATCTCAACCTGTTTAACAAGCGAGAAAGGCCATTAAGAAATGTTGGATCTTCTTAGAATCCGCATAAAGTATGTTTAGCCCATAATAAAGTACAATAAGACAAATCTCATCTTCTTCAACTTCACGGCGGCAACCTTCTTCACAGGGCGTCGCCTTCAACCGCAATTCCCCTTTTTTAAAAAAGTTTCCGCTCCTGAGCATAACGGACAGACGGTGCCATCCTCTTCCGTTCCGTTCGGGCCCCCCCACCCCTATATAAAGCCAGATCGGAAATATCTTCCCAGTCAATTCCGCCACCGAAGGAAGAGCCAAAAGAGCGTGACGAGGAAGAAGAAGAAGAAGAATCTCTCTCTCCTCCTCCTCTCACTAGGTCTCTCTCCTCTTTCTCTCTCTTCTCTCTCTTCCGCATGACGAAAGAGACCGCGGATGGACGCGTGTCGCTTCGAGTTCCGAGCAGCTTCACTGCTCCTGCAAAAATGATTTCATCAAAAATGACGAAAGAAACCACCCAAGTCATGATGTTATTATTGTCAAGAAAACTCAATTGCAAATGAGAGGATGGTATTCAGACACCCAATTCAAAGGACACATCCTCCTTCTAACTTGGGTTGCAACCCAATTTGCGCAAGCATTAACATTTCAACTAAACACATGCACTTTCTTGAGCCACTTCTGCTAACAGACTCCCAATTCCAGCTACCACAGGTTCACATCTCCAAGAAGTCACTTGCTCCTGCTCCTATATAACTTCAAAGACCAAAGTTGATTCAGTCTCCAATTCAGCATGGTCTCGTCATTATTATTCTCCTATTCAAATACCATGCGAAGCTATTAAAACACACCCTCCACATGGATACTTTAATTTCAGGTGGACAAGCAATCAGCCCATTTCCACAGCTTCTTATCAGTAGCTCCCGAAAAAGGACCTCTTCTTGCAGATTTCTTAGACAACTCTTTGAGTAGACAGTAGGCAGACTGTGTAGATAGATCCTCACTTTCACCTACGGCTACACAAGTTCATGTTCATCATAAAATAGCTTCTTCAAGTTTAGTGTCCTGTCTTCATGTGGCGTCGACATCCTAGTTTTCTTAGGAATAGTCCATTTATCTTCACAATAGCAAAATTTACCACACAGCCCAATTCTTGGTAATTTCTCTTCCATCTTACATACAAATCCACATCCAAGATGCTTTTGACACCTTTCCTAGCCTCTAAAACTCCTCATGAGGAGTATAACAACCCTTTCGACAAGGTTATTTTTTGGACAAAGTCACTGTAACTTATCCAGCAAGGCTTCATTGAAACACAACAAATCTCTAAACCAGTCACCAGCATGTCTTTGCTTTATTGAGATCATCCCACTTTTGTCTCGTTTTGATCCAACACTACTTAGCAGGATGCTATTAACTTCTGACAACCATTTCTTTTGATACAAATGTAATTATGTTAATTCTAATGTGCACGTGTTTGTGAATGAGAAGGGTAATTTTGACTAGATTCATTTCAAATACTTATTATTCGAATTTAGTTCCTGTTGGTCATCGTGGAACTCTTCAACTAAATCTCAGTAACACCCATGGATCTATCGCCTGCTTGAAGTGGTGTACGTTAGAAAGTGTTCTACTGCTTAAGTTAGTTGTTTTTCTTTTTTCCTGGGATATCTTTCTACAAAATTGTATACTGGGTCAAGGAAATCTTTTGGACTTAATACTTCAACAATTTACACAAAGAAAAGACCTTTCAAAAGTATAAAAAAAACTGTAAATGTTGGTTCTTTGTCTAATCCATTTCAGGTGCTCAATTTAAAACAATCGCCGAGTATGCTCCTTTTCGACATGCTCTGGCCCAACGTTTAAGGAAAGATAGTCGTGAAGGGACCCTAATTCTAGGTACCACCTTACCAGCTTTACCATGCCGCACGTGTGCATGTTTGTAGAATGATTAGGTAATAATTCCTTCACACCTTCCAGATCCTGAGTATATTGAATTCCTCAAATTATTGGTAAAGCCTGTTGAGAATCTTCCCGGTGCGGAGATATAGCTATAGCGAAGAGAGGCAGAGGGATCCGTTCTGTTAAAGTTCTCTTGAATATCACTTTGAGAAAAGAAATCTTAAGAGGAGCTGACTGGAACATTATTTGATCTTTCACTATGCTTTCGTAGGTGCTGCAGAAGGTGTTCCTATTGTCATGATGCCTCTAATGGATTATGTTCATTGAAAAAGAGCTTCTAAGGTAGTTACAGTGGGTATTATTGGATCAAATAGATCTTTGCACCCATGAGGAACAAAGAATTTGGGTAATGTTTTAACCAAAAAACAAAAAGAATTTGGGTAATGTCTGGGCTACGTACTGTAGCCATACTAAATTTACTTTACTTGCTATAATGATGAGAAGTTTAGTGGAATGGAGGAAAAGAAATGAAACTGACTATGCTGTAAATGGATGCTAGCTACCGCTCAAGTTTTGTAAAACCTGAGCAGAATTAACCTAAATATGACGATAAAAATAATACATTAAGTCATAATGATCTGCACTTGGTGTGACATTCCGAAATTTCTGCCAATTGGAAATTATGAAATAACTGAGTTTGATGAAATGTGCTCGCAATAAATTCTTGCCCGGAACTAATCATTCCTGGGAATGCTAACCATTAGGGAAAAGCTAATAGGAGAATTAAATTCGCACAACTAAAGGAAAATTTGATCGTGAATGGATTTCGACCATTAAATCGCGTAAGTGATATTTTGAACCACTGTTGGTCGATCCAAGGATAGTTAGAGGTCAGTTCGCCACTGTCCTAGTAGTGGATTGCGGGTGATTCCGTTAGACCACGAAACGACTTGACGAATGATTCTGAAATTATACCGAACGATCGTACCCCTCATATCAAGTAATTGATCTTCGCAACTTTTATGACAACCGAGACTGTCACGTACCGAACGGACTTGCACGTGACTCGATTCAGTATCAGTCATGAGTCGATTCTGCAAATTTCCCCAATAAGCAGCCCGTTAGCTCAAGAAACGCTCGAGTTGCGTTTAATAGAATTTAATTATTGAATTTTTACCCAAATTGGACACCGGAAAATTAGGAAGTCACGGCGGAATATCAAGACGACGTTGCACGTGACACGTGTGAATTTTTGGTGCACTTAAATCCTTCGGAAAAACTCAATTTGGTCAAGAAACGAAGAAAGTGACCAAAATACCCCTAAAGGTTATTAAAGGACAAGTTTTAAGGGTAAAGGGCATTTTGGTAATTTTGCCCCAAAATTTTGATTGGACAATTTTACCCTTGAATTTTTGAAAAATTTCAAGTATGCCCTTGGATATTTTTGTGCAAGAATCGATCTCGATCATCGGATCAAGATAAAATAGAATCTGGACCATCGGATTAAAATTTTGAGACAAGGGTATTATGGTCATTTTTCCTTTGGGTCATTGGCATTATTTAAGTCGAATTTTGGTCTTCCTTCCCCATTCTCTCCTTCCTTTTCTCACGATCAGCCCCCTCCCCCATTTGGTTTTTCTTTCTCTTCTTTCCACCGTGGGCTTTCCTTGGCCGTTTCTCTCCACCGCCACTCGCCTCCGCTTGCCACATCGCCAAACTGCCACCTTGCCATCGCTATGCCGCCCTCCAACCTCACCGTCTCTCTCTCTTTCCCCTCTCTTTCTCTCTCTCCTCGTGACCCATTTCCGGCCGTGCAAGACCACGCCGCCGCCAGACTGCCGTCGTGTAAGCCGGAAGCCACCGTGAGTTGTTCGCCTTTGCCGTAGAGCGCCGCCGCTTTCCGTTCTAGCCATTTTACTCTAGAACGCGGTAAGTCATACTCTAATCCCGATTTAGGATTTTGGGTATCACCGAATAATTTGATTTTGGGTGAAATTGGACTTGTGCGGGTGCAAAATGTTGGGGCTTTAGACCGTGAATGTATGGCGGGCCTTAAGGAATTAATTTGGAATTTTTGGAGGATGATTTGAGGGAATTTCAAGCTAAGAATCACTGTTCACGAGCTGTGATTCACTATTCACAAGGCTGTGATGCTCGGTTCGGGACGCAAGTTGGATTTTTAGAACCGGTATTTAATGGCAAGAAAGTCCCATGAAGGATCGGAATTAATGCGACGTCATTTGGTTGGAGAAAAATGGCAATTACCGTATTTGAGGCGTGTTTGATTTATTTATAAATTGTGGTGATTTAATTGAGAGTGTTGTTGTGCAATTGAGTGACTAATTATACTTGTCGAGTGCACATGTGAGTTGATTAAATTAATTGTTGATATTGCCCATGTGAATTATTGAGTGAGCTCTGTCTGCGTGTAATTCGATGTGTTCACGGATTGCGTGTGATGGGCTAGTCGCATGTGGTAAATGCATATCGAGCATGTGCAAGAGTAAGGAGAAGTGTGGTGTGACAAGTAATTGTGGGAAAGGATGTGAAGGTGTGATAGAACGAGAATGGGATCGGGCTGAGTATCGTAAACTCGGGCAGCGATCACGTAGGTCTGTTGCATTTGGCACAGGCTGTGGCTTGAAAAAGCATGTATGAGAATCGATCCGAGGCACTATCAGCTCGGGTGAGATCGGGATTGGACGGAGGCATCATAAGCTCGGGTTCCAATCACGTAGACCTGTCGCATTTGGCGTGGGCTGAGTTGGGTTCCAATCACGTAGGCCTATCGCATTAGGCATAGGCTGAGTTGGATTTCAATCATGTAGGCCTGTTGCATTTGGCGCGAGCTGAGTTGGGATCGGGCATGAGGCGTGTGATGCTCAAATCGCGATCGGGGCTTGAGGCATGAACGAGTACGCGGGCCGGAAGTGATGTGATGAATGATAGCAGTGTGCCTGAGGCATGTACTTCAATGCGGGCCACTGGCAAGGATTGAGAAAGCGGAAAATGAGAATGGAAGGAAGAGTGGGATGAGAATTTGCACATACGCATGTTGCATACAACGTGATCGTGACTGAGTGCGAATGTGTGCATTATTGAGCCTAACAGTCTTAATTGATGTGCCTGTTTTGTGATATTGGTGTACGTGAATGTGTGTGATTGCGTAATTATTTGGAGATACGTGATAGCCTAGGTTGGGTTTAAGGGTGTACTTACTGAGAAGTGTCTCACAGTTATTTTCAACCGAATATTTCAGAACCCCGACTTGAGCCATGAATAATCCACCACAGCCACCAGAACGTTTTGGAGTACCTGTGCATACAGAGTTTGAGGTTGCAGAGTTCCCGATGGACGATAATTTTACTTGGATTAAGCACACTTCTACTGTTTTCGTAGACGTAGGTTTACCTCTTTTTGAAGAACGGAAATACACTGCTTGGTTCTTTTAGGATGGAGACGGGGCTGAGTTCGGGCCAGTTAGAGGTTTTGACGTTCCCTTTGATTTAGTCGGAGATTGGGACCCAGCCGCTATACCTCCTATAGACGGAGAGTTAACAAGTATGGAGGTTAGCGTAGCGTAGTCTAGGATGCATCCAGCACCCACCGCTCAAGGATCTTCGGAGGCTGAGTATGAGCCCGAGCCCGAAGAATCGCAAGCTGAGCATGATCCAATGGACATAGATTTAGAACCAATACCCGAGGAGGAACCAAAGGAAGAAGAACCAGAGGATGAGGAACCAGAAGAGGTGGAGCCCGAGGTAGAGCCTGATGATGAGTCTGAAGGGTCGGATGAGCCGGCAGGAGACCTGGAGTATATACTCCCTTTTGAGGAATACATGGATCCCAATTACGTGCCTGAGTATAATTTCTTCAATTTCTTGGCTAAGGAGTATCAGAACGCAACTCCAGCTGAGTCGGGCAACATCAATCACCCGATTGTGATCGAAGCAGAGTCAGAGCCCTCAGAGGAGCAGTCTGCTCAGGGGAGTTCAGAATTGGAAGATGAGAAGTTAGACTTGGAATGGACGCCTAGCAAGGGGCGTTAGGGATTAGTTCAGGGGTTCTTAATAGGTTGTTGGAAAGTAACATTTTTGGGATAGAAAGTCAGGTCATCGATCTTTTTGGTATATCTATGTTTCATATCATGGGGTGCAAGTATACGCAATGGTGGTAAAGTCTGGCAGTTGTAAGTTGTGAATATTTTATAAGTTGGTAATGTAAAGAAATATGTGTATTCTCCCTATTCTCCTCAGTTTTATTTGTCAGGGATAAATTGTGATTCCCGCTGTGGCTTTAAATCTCTGATGGTTATTTGAGGTCGGCAACATTCCTGGGACGTCGCGCAAATCGACCAGGTAAAGGTGTTGCATGCCCGATGGGGTTCAAGACGTGACACTTGGGGCTTGGATGATGCTTCAGCTTGTTGAGCATGAAAATACTGATCATGGTTGGAAGAGTGGCTCGCGGTGAAGTTCCTTCGAAAGTTTACTTTTGTTGACAATGAAAGAGTTGGTTTTCGGTGCCTGTGTATACCTAGTTTGATGTATGCATGCAACATTGATGCGACCTCCATCTGGCTCCAATTGTTGCATGGAATGGAACTACAAGACAAGATTATGCCTTGTGATAGTGACAATTATGGGGGGATCGTCCCGGGATAGATTTGATCTTTTTTCCCATTTGTCAGAGTTCAAGGACAAGAGGCAAATTGAAGAAAAAAGCTGGGAAATCATCAGCTGAAACTGGGCCTTCATTATTGTCTAAACTCAATAGCGAAAAGAGGACTTCCACAACAACGGTACTCATCTTATTGTTTATCAACATATGAAGCATGTTCATTCTGCTGTTAATTAATTTCTGTTTATCTGTATATAGTAAATGGCAGATTGACCGTAGAAAGGAACTTATGTTGTCTAAATCTCGGATTCCTTTCATCTCTCTTAGCTTCCTGTTTTCTTATCTATCTTAGCCGGTTGCACGTATGTTAAGTGGGGTGTCATATGCACCCATCTCGACGAGTAGGTTTCTTCTCTAAAGTTAGTAGAGGATGTATCATGGGTTCAATCATCTTAACTTCTGTACTTTATGATACTAAACATCCTTCTTTTCCTTTAATGTCACATTTCCAAAAGTTTGCACGCATGCTATTTCCAGTATAATCGGTAAGAGAATTGAAAAAGTATCCATTATTAGACATAATCACCACCAGTATAGATGGTTATGCATAATTTTTCTTGACTAGTACTTGTCACTTGCTAGTTAGGGTATTTCTAATCTCTTCAGGCCCATGATTGGTGTTGTAACTCTTAATTCCAGATGGATAAAAGGAAGAACAACCTGGATAGGATTGGCGCCATCTCCGAAAAAGGAAAGGGGATATTCGTTCCAAAGTACGAATTGATTCAGTCACCCCTTCCTACAGAGAGAGAGTAATAGCTCTTAATTTTGAAACCTTGCAGCTTCATGCTTAACACTATCCTCCCCTTTTTACATAGGTCAAGGCTATTGAAGATATGATTGGAGATATCGATTTTGATATTGATTCTAACTATGGATCTATTGATTCAGTCAAATCCGCAATTGATTTAGTAGATTAGCTAATGTAATCTTTTATTTATATTTTCCTAATTTCGTCTTTATTCATTGATCTTGATTGAATATCCACTCTAATGCTAGTTGTCGCACAATTTCAAAACCGATGTTCAAATCTCTTAAATTATGATGATGATCTGAAAAAACTTTTGAGGGAATGCAGAAGAAGCATTGCGGGTTAAAAATCTTCCACGAGTTTAAGCTATCTCCTGCTATCTAAACCTAGGGAGATATCAAGTGGAGATATTCATATCTTGAGTGCTATATTCACCTAATGAAATATAAAAAGTTATGTTGTTGAATTAATCAAATAAGTAGCACCATATTATTATAAAAACTTTGTTAGTCAAGTGGTTATGTTGTTATTTCTTCATGTTGAAGATGTTCAATTCTCCATGGATGCAAACGTAACTTTTTATTGGAAAGGTTTGGAAACCAGTTCCGAATTCACGGAACCGAAAATCCAACGATTTATTTCTAGAATAGGCCTTAAACCGGTCAAAACAGACCAATTCGGTCCGATTCTCTAGTTGAATTGAATTCGGCGCACACCTCTATTCACACATTTTTGCAAAAGTTTCCATCTTTAGTGTTCGCAGAAAGTTTCAAAGTTTGCATTTATGGAAAAAATTTTGGCTAGATATAATTTTCAATTCATTTGTACTTTTTGACAACTGAATTCTAGTAGACAAATTGGGTATATGTGACATTCCGAATTTCGACCCATTTTTGGGATTTATAAAACGTGTAATTCGTCAGTGTGCTTATAGTAAAATCTCGCTCAAGAACCGATCATTCTCGGTTATTTTTTTTTTAAATTAGAGATTTCGTTAGAATCACACTCGATCGAATTTGGCCGTTATTTAGAGTTCAAACTTTAGTGTCGAATTTTTCAAAGTTCTGGAACGAATTTAATTAGACGGTGTCGATATTATTATGGCCAGCCTCGATATTGCCAGGGATATGTGAAAAGTGGGTTTTTGACCGAGTGCAGATTTGGACTAGTAGACCTTTCTCAGGGTAGTTTGATTTAATTAATTTGGCGTTTATCCCTTATTATATTCTAGAATAATTTGGACCGTAGGATCGTTTTTAGATTTGAATTGTGGCGGTTGGATCGTGATCGATTATGTTTGACCTTTTCTCTCTTCTCTCTCTCTCTCTCTCTCTCTCTCTCTCTCTCTCTCTCTTCCCTTTTTTTTTCCACGCCGGTTCCCTCCTTTTCGGCTGACACCCCACCTACCCCACTAGCCCCCATCATTTTCCTTTTTTTTTTCTTTTTTTTCTCTTCTTCTTTTTCTTCTCTTCTCCTTCGCCGATCTTCTTCTTCCGTCGGTTTTCTTCATTTTTTTTGCTGCCACTGCTGGCCTGTCCTCGCCGGGACCAACCTCCCGTCGCCGCCACCTTCTCGCCGCCGCGCCCCCAGCTCCTTCCCAGCCGACCAGTGCCGCCACCGTCGCCCCGGAACCGCCCGTCATCGGATCGCCCGAGCTGCACGCGAGTTGCGTCCTCATCGGTTTGCCCAACACACCAGCCCTCGCCAGACTAACCTCTGCTGCTCGTCGCCACCGTGCGCCTTCCGGTCGTCGGGCATCGCCCCTAACTGTCATTCGCCAACCGCTCTCACTTCCTTCGCGCACGTGTGGCAACGAGCTCGTCACCGCTGCCCATCACACCCGGCGTTGTCCAGCTGTGCCGCGGTCGCCACGGCCGTCGCCGCCAGCTCACCCCAACCACACTATGTCGCCCCGCTACCACCGCCTCACCCCCTAAGCCCCAGTTCCCACTCTCTCTCACCACCACCACCCCGACTGACTTTCCTCTCTCCTCTGCGCCCTCGCCGTTGCTCGTCGCAGCCGCCAACTAGCCAACCAACCGGCCAGCCAGCCCAACCACGGCTAAGGCGCCAAGGCTACTGACTAGCCGCTGCCCGGGCTGTCCCTGCCCGTGCCCGTGCCCGCATCTACACCCGCGCCTGTGCCCGCGCAATGCCCGTGCCCAGCCGTGACCGAGAATTTTGCCTGTAGCCGAACCCATGGCCGAGCCCCGTGCCCGTCGTGCCCTCAGCCGAGCCGAGACATTGCCATTCCAACCGGGCCATTCCGGGCCATAGTCGATTTTTCCAAGGCCAAAAACCTAATAAGTGACCTCCTAATCCTTATTTATGACTATTGGTATTTTTAGACTTGTTTAGGATGTGATTAGTACCGGTTTATGGGCTAAACGTGGATTAGGGTCAATATTCGTATGCGTGTATTTATTAGATTAAATTGTGATAATTGCAGGGCTTAATTAGTGGTTAATTATGGTGGGTTAAATATCCGTATTGTCGTGGCTTGTGTGGGAAAAATTAACATGTGATTGTGGCCGGCTTGAATGTCGGAATCATGAGCTTGTGATTTGAAATTGGGATGATTATGAGTGCATATTTGTGGCTATCGTTGGTGGGTCAATGATTGGCTTATCATGGCGTTTGTGAGTGGATTTGATAGTTGAATGTGACCGACTTGAAGGTTAGATTGGTGGAATATTGTGGTGCGCATGCCTTGAGTTTGATTGGTACGACTTGTGAGAATGGCAAATCGTGTTGTGGTGCATGTGCATGAGAAAAGCCCGGATTGATCGGAAGGTTGCCAACCTGAGGCGTGGTTACGCGGGTGTGGCAAAAAAGGCATGAACATACCTGATGCGTAGGTTATGCGGGTCATTGGAAAGGGAAAAATATCCTGAGGCGTGGTTATGCGGGACCGAGCCCGGCTTAATCTGAGGGATGAGCCTGAGATGCAGTGGCGCGGGCTGTGAGATTGGGCCGTGAGATTGGGCCTGAGGCGCAGTGGCACGGGCAGTGTGAAAGGACCTTGGAGGTCGTGGAAAGTTGTTCGACCACGCATGTGAGTTGAGTGTGATTGAATTGATTGAACTGATTGGACTGGCTGACTGAACGTATGATTGAATTGGTTGGATTGAATGAGTACTAGTGTGGTTGGTGCTTGAGTGATTGTAATATGTTATTAGGCTTTTTTTTTTTTTTTGGTAAGAAATATGTTATTAGGCTATTAATATTACATTATCACGTTTAACTAACATGCAGGGCATGCGTTTGATGGCGAGGTAAGTACAATAACGTGAATTCTTTGTGTTGAGGGTTAGATTACTTGTACGACTTATCTGGGTACGCATTGGCCTACGTAGGATTTCGGGTATTGCTTATCGAGACTCGTTCTCACGGTTATTATATAACCACTTTCAGATCCACGACCGGGATCGATTCGGAGAAACCGCCAGAGTACTATAGGGATTGAAGGATAGATCAAATTTATCCTGTCTTTTGAGTACCCTTTTGTAGAGGAGATAAGCTTGTCAACCACCGCTCCTTTTTGAAATTGTGATTTTAAATTGGTAGCCTGGATTATCACTTTGTAATAGTGACTGCTTTATGAAATTATGCAATTATTGTTTTGTGCTATCCTTTTGGTCATCATGTTATTTGTCTGGGTTATTTTATTTCGCTTCCGCATGCGTAGTTCATTTAGGTCGGCAACGTGTCCTGAAACGTCGCGTTCAATTTGACCATGGACGGGATGTCGCAGGCTCGGTAGGGTTCGGGGCGTGACATCTCAGTTGATTTGGTATCAGAGCGAGGTCAGCTCGAACCAAGATGGTTGAAACCTAGAGTATTAAGGAGCGATGACTTTGGGATAGCCAGTTAAGGAGACTTGTGTGCCATGCGTACCCGAGACTGTGTGATTGTGATTGCTAAGTGATATTATGTGAGAATCCGTGAAATGCCTGTGCATCAGGACTTGAAGTTAGTGCACGATCCCTGTTGTTTGTGATCGAATGATGTTGTGATTGACTACCTGCTTAGTGAATTATTGTGATTCACTGCCTAGGGCTTTAAACTGATATAGTTGGCCTAGGTCTTTAATTCTCAAGGGGAATTATAGTAGGCAAGTGGGTGGTGTGAACCCTGTGAGTATGAGTAAGAGGTCGAGGTCGAGGTCGTATAGGTCCGCAAGTTGGAGTTACAGAGGATCCCAAAGTGGATGGAATTTTGAGGGCACTCGAGGAAGTTGGAATTTTAATGGGAAGGCAGACTGAGCAGCAAAATGCGACTGTTGCTACTAATGCTAAGGCTGCTGTTATCGCCGCCAATGGAAATAACGGGAATCATAGGCATAATGGAGACGTTGGGAATAAAGGTCAAGGGCAAGTTAATGCAGTCAGATAGATGCGTCAGCTAGTTAGAAAATATTTGAAATTGAAACCTTTGAAGTTCGATGGTAAAAGTGACCCCGAGGCTACATTACATTGGATAAAGGACTTGAAAAAAGAAAGGAGGGGCTTTTGAGGTCTTCGGGTGCACTGGTGAGGAGAAAGTGACCCTGGCTATATATTAACTCTAAGGAAATGCAAATGGTTGGTAAGAGGGCCCTCGAATTAGGATATTTCAGAGGGCATATTTATAAGCTGGGGTGTCGTTATCGAGGCCTTCAATGGGAGGTACTTTTAGAGAGTGCACGAGAATAGAAAATGAGAGAGTTTCTTCAGCTTCGCTAATTTTGAATGTCAGTTGATCAGTACGAGGTCGAGTTTGTAAGGTTGCCTAAGTACGCATCAAGGATAGTCAAGGACCATATGGATAGGACAAGGAGGTTTCAGGATAGATTAAAACCGGAACTCCGTAGTTGGTTAGTACTCTTCAGTCTTAAAGGATTACAATGAGTTGTATAAGAGAGCTCGATGGTTGAAACGAATATGAGTGAAAGGGACTGCCGCTTCTGGATCGCAGTACACATTGGCTAGGGACAATAGGAACTTTGGAAAGAAACCTACGACAGAGAAAATGAGACTTGTCCCTCCGGTAAAAAAAATAATAAAAAAAAACTTCGAAAAGTTGAACCACTACTCCAACGCCGCATGACGATCTTGTAGAAGAAGGCATGGGAATGGGCCTTGCCCAGGTGAACTTGGAGTGTGCTTTGGATTTGACCAGTAGGGTCACCAAGTGAGAAATTGCCGAACCGACAAGTTAGGCTACTGATACAATCACAGTGACTGTGGGTAGGAAGTCAAACGAGAGCTATCCCGTAGATTAATCAAAATTGAATACGGACGTGAGGAAATGTGTGGGTTGTGGCCGAGAAGGAAGCGGAGTATGCGCCTTCAAGGTCTAGATGCACTATGTGATGATATTGGGTGCAATAGAAAATGATTTTGAAGTTATTACTTGAATGATCATGTACGACGTATTATCACTTATGGTGAATAGGCGCAATCAATTTATGGATTCTAATTTACTAATGATATTCTTGGATGAGTTTGGAAAGATGAGTGATGCTTGGAAATTTCCAATTTTATAAAGCACTGAGGTGATTTGTTTTGAGAGATTGTTGGATTGAAATTAGATGGATTGAGCTTGTCTTTGAGGTGTATAAAGATAATTATTTTGTAGTTGATTAGTTGGTTGAGGAACCAAGACTTAAAGGACATAGCCGAGGTGGATAATCTTCCCGACGTCTTTCCTTGGGAATTGCCGGGATTGCGACCTGATCGAGAAGTGGAAATTGTAATCGAGTTAGCTCTTGGGACAAAACCAATCTAGAGAGCACCTTTTTTGGATGTCATTGTCAGAGTTGAAAGAATTGAAGGTTCAAATGCAAGGGTTGTTGGATAAATGTTTTATTCGTCCGAGTGCGTCTACAGGGGGAGCGCCAGTGTTATTTGACGAAAAAGGACGGATCATTAAGATTGTGTATTTACTATAGACAATTGAATCAGGTGACCATTAAAAATAAGTACCGTTGCCAAGGATAGATGACCTGTTTGACCAGTTACAAGGGTCATTGATGTTTTCTAAGATCGACTTGAGGACTGGTTATTACTAATTGAGGAGTAAGAGGGAGGATGTACCATAGACGACATTTAGGACGAGATATAGATACTACGAGTTTACGGTGATGCCATTTGGATTAACTAATGCCTTATTGCCTTTATGGATCTAAGGAATCGGGTATTTAAGGAATTTTTAGATCAGTTCGTCATAATCTTCATAGACGACATCTTGGTATACTCAAAGAGTCTCGCCGAGCATGAGTTGCATTTGAAAAAGGTTCTACCGACTTTAAGGGAATATGCACTCTACGCTAAGTTCAATAAATGCGAGTTTTGGCTTCGTTAAGTGGCACTCTTAGGATATGTGATATTTGAAGAAGGAATTGCAGTGGACCCAATAAAGATTGAGGCCATCACAAATTGGCCGAGGCCAACAATAGTGACCGAAGTTCGGAGCTTCTTGGGTTTGGCAGGTTATTACAGACGTTTCGTGGAAAGGTTTTCGGCATTAGCGACACCGTTGACGCGGTTACTAAAGAAAGAAACGAGGTTTGAATGGACAGATAAGTGTGAAAAGGAGCTTCCAAGAATTAAAATAGATGTTGACGACTGTGCCAGTATTGACAATCTCATCAGGATCGGGAGGATATGAAATCTACAGTGACGCGTCGCTAAAGGGACTAGGATACGTGCTAATGCAACCTGGAAGAGTGGTGGCATATACGTCGCGACAATTGAGATCGCATGAGCTAAATTATCCAACGCATGATTTGGAATTAACTGAAATTATTTTCGCTCTTAAGATTTGGAAACACTACCTGTGTGGGGAGAAATTTCAGATTTATACGGACCATCAAAGTTTAAGGTACTTATTCTCTCAAAAAGGAATTGAACATGAGATAGCGCCATTAGATGGAACTCCTTAAGGACTACGACTGCGAGATTATGTATCACCCTGAGAAAGTTAATAAAGTAACAGATGCACTGAGCCGGAAATCGAGCATCGCGCATATAATGGTCAAAGAATGGACTCTGTTGGAGGGAGTTCAGGATTTCGAGTTTAAGTTCGAAGTGAGTCACATCTCAAGTCTATTTGCTGCTTTGAGGATCGAACCAAAAATCCAGACTAAGATTAAGGCTTTACAATCGATGAACCCAGAGATTCAGAAGGTTATGGAAATGGACACCACAAAAAGGAAATCGGACTTTCAGGCATCAAAGGATGGGATTTTAAAGTTCCGTAGAAGGTTGCGTGTGCCTGACGATGCAAAGCTTAAGGAGGAGATTTTATCAGAAGCTCACTAGAGTAACTTCAATATTCACCCGGGCAGTACGAAGATGTATCAAAATTTACGACAGCATTATTAGTGGAACGGCATGAAAGTAGACGTGGCCAAGCATGTTGCTAAATATTTAACATGCCAACAAGTGAAGGCGCAACATAGCAAGCTGGGTGGAATGTTGCATCCATTGGAAATCCCCAAATGAAAATCGGAATACATCACGATGGACTTTGTCATGGGATTACCGAGAAGTCAAAGGGGTCATGATTCAATTTGGGTGAAAGTTGATCAGTTGACAAAGTCAGCACATTTTCTACCAGTGCGAAAGGATTTCGCCTTGGAAAGATATGCCGATTTGTATGTGCAATATATAGTGTTACGCCCCGAACTCCATCGGCACGCAACACCCTTACCTGGTCGATTTGCGCGACGCCCCAGGAATGTCGCCGACCTCAAATGACCATCAGAGATTTAAAGCCACAGCGGAATTCACAATTAATCCCTGACAAATAAAACTGGGGAGAATTGAGAGAATATACATTTCCAGTACTCAATCAAACTTATTCCACCATATTTACAATAGAACAAACCTTAGTTTACCAATACACACATTCCTAAAACCTTCGAAAGTAAGAACAAAAACAGACGACCTAGCATACTAACTTCCAAAAATGTTACCCCTCTGAAACCCACCGGAAACTGTGCCACATCATACTCCGTGTGCACTGGTATCCCAAAACGTACTGGCAGTGGTAGTGGAGGGTTCATGGTCCTATTAGAGTTCTGAAATTGTTGGTTGAAACAATCGTGAGAACACTTCTCAGTAAGTTCACCCCTAAACCCCACCTAGGCTATCACATACCTCCAAACAATTACAAAACACATTCACACGCGTCAAATCTTCAAACAATAGGCATATTACACATAATCACACGCAAATACAATTTCCCACGTCGTGCGTTCCTTTTGTTCTCATCATCACTTTCCACATTCCTCACCAGTGACCCGCGTAAACGTACACATCTCAGGTACACTGCGACCACTAAACACTTTCCACATCACTCGCCAGTGACCCGCGTTGAAGTACACGCCTCAGGCACACTGCGATCATTCACCACATCCGGCCCGCGTACCCGTTCACGCCTTAGGCCCCAATTGCGACCTGAGCATCACATGCCCCAAGCCCAATTCCAACTCAGCCCGCACCAAATGCGATAGGCCTACATGATTGGAACCCGAGCTTATAATGCCTCGATCTAATCCCGATCTCACCCGAGCTTATCGTGCCTCGGACCGATTCTCATTCTTGCTTTTTTCAAGCCTCAACCTGTGCCAAATGCCACAAACCTATGTGATTGCGGCCCGAGTTTATGATACTCGGCCCGATCCTAAACTCGCACTTTCGTACTTTCACACACTTTCCCACCATCACTTGCCACACCACAACATCTCCTTACTCATGCACATACTCAACATGCATGTACCATACACAACTGGCCAATCACACGTGGCTCATGCATGCATCAATTACACGCAACCCATGCTCACTCAGCATTTAATATGGCCAATGATAATGATTAAAATAATCTGGCTACGCGTGCACCCAACAGGCATAATTAAATCAACCAATTACACAATCACACATTCAATTCCACTATTCCAACTCAATTATATTTCAAACGCACAATAAACACAAAAATGGCTATTTTCCTCTAACCAAACGACGTCAAATCGATTCCGATCCTTCATGAGACTTTCTCACCATAATTTTTCGGTTCTAAAAATCCAACTTGGGTCCCGATCGGCCCATCACGGCCCCATGAACAGTAGATCATAACCACTGTTCTTTTTTAAATTTTCAATAATTAATGCCCGAATTAAATCCCAAGGCCCGCCATAAAATTTCCACTACCAATTCATACAATTCCGCACCTAATTTTATATAGATTTCGCCCAAAATCGCCCGTTGATACCCGAAGTCCTAAATTGGGTTTAGAGCACGACTTACCCGCATTCTAGACTATCGCGGCTAGAACGGAAAGTGGCGGCCCTTAATCGGGAACGGCTGCGACGACGTACGGCTCCCGGGTGGCGGCGATCGGCTTGGGTGGTGACGGCGCGGCTTACTTGGCCATGGATCTTGCCTCACGTGAGAGAGAGAGGGAGAGAAAGAGATGGTGAGATTTGAGGATGGTGGTGACTTGAGGGCGGTCCGGCGTGCGGCAGCGAATGGCGGTGCTGGCGGTGGAGGAAGAACAACCAAGGAAAGCCCACGGTGGAGGAGGGGGAAGCTCACGGTAATTTGGGAGAGAGAATTTCACGATGGAGAGAGGGAGAGAAATGGAGGAGAGAGAAAAGGTCTTCTTGACCTAAATAGTAATTTTTTTGACCCAAATTGGCATTTTACCCAAAAGGCCTCTCTCTCACAATTTTGATCCGGTGGTCTGGATTCGATCTAATCTTGAAATCAACGGCCGAGATCAATTCTTGCACAAAAATATCCAAGGGTAAAATTGTCCAATCAAAATTTTAGGGCAAAATTACCAAAATGCCCTTTATCCTTAAAGCTTTCCCTTTAATAAATCCTAGGGGTATTTTGGTCACTTTCTCCGTTTCTTGCCCAAATTTTTCCGAAAGATTTGATCGCACCAAAAATTCGCACGTGTCACGTGCTACGTTGTCCTAATGTTCCGGCATGACTTCCTAATTTTTTGGTGTCCAATTTGGGCAAAAATTCAATAATTAAATTCTATTAAACGCAACTCGAGCGTTTCTCGAGCTAACGGGCAGCTTGCTGGGGAAATTCGTGAAATCGACTTATGATTGATACTGAATCGAGTCACGTGCAAGTCCGTTCGGTGCATGATGACCTCATTTGTCATTAAAATTGTTCGGTATAATTTCAGAATCATTCGTCAAGTTGTTTCGTGGTCCAACGGAATCACCCGCGATCCACTACTAGGACAGTGGCAAACTGACTTCTAATTATCCTTGGATCAATCAACAGTGGCTCAAAATATCACTTACGCGATTTAATGGTCGAAATCCATTTACGATCGAATTTCCTTTAGTCGCACGAATTTAATTCCCCTATTAGCCTTTCCCTAATGGTTAGCATTTCCATGAATGATCAGTTCCGGGCGAGAAATTTACTACAAGCACATTTCATAAAACTCAGTTATTTCATAATTTCCAATTGGCGAAAATTTCAGAATGTCACGTATAGTCCGTCTTCATAGAGTACCAATGACAATTACCTCATTCCACGATCCCAAATTCACTGCCACTTTTTGGAAAAGTCTTCATACGGCGTTAGGGACAAAGTTACAATTTAGCACAACCTATCACCCTTAAACGGACGGCCAGTCTAAAAGGACAATTCAAACCTTGGAAGATATGCTACGGGCATGTGTATTGGATTTTAAAGGTAACTGGGAAGAACAGTTGCATTTGGTTGAATTTGCCTACAACAATAGCTATCAACAGAGTATCGGAATGGTCCCATTTGAAGCGTTGTATGGCAGAGCTTGCATAACACCGGTGTGTTAAGACGAAGTGGGTGAGAGAAGCATCACGAGTTCAGAGTTGGTGCAGCAGTCAGTCGAGACGGTCAAAGTTATCTGGGACAAACTTAAGACCGCTTAGAGTCGCTAAAAGAATTATACAGACCGGAGACGTAGGCCTTTGGAGTTTCAAGTGAGGGACCACGTTTTCTTCAAAGTATCGTCGATAAGAGGATTGTCACGGTTTGACAAGAAAGAAAAATTGAGTCCGAGGTATATGGGTTCATTCGAGGTTTTAGAGAGAATCGGCACTTTGACCTATTGTCTTGCGCTACCGCCAAATTTATCTCATGTTCACAATGTGCTCCACGTGTCTATGCTAAGGAAGTATGAACCGAACCCGACCTACGTGCTGAATTACGAGGAAATAGACGTGGACGACAGAGTGTGGTACGCAGAAAAGCCAGTTCGGATCGAGGACAGAATGGAGAGAGTATTGCGGAATAAGACAATTCCAATGGTCAAGATGATTTAGGAGTACCATGGGACCGAAGGTGCAACGTGAGAAAGCGAAGAGTTGATGCGACACCAATACCCCCATTTGTTTGAATAGTTGGGTTGGATTGTAAATTTTGAGGACGAAATTTTTGTAAGAGGAGAAGAGTTGTGACATTCCGAATTTCGGCCCATTTTTGGGATTTATAAAACGTGTAATTCGTCAGTATGCTTATAGTAAAATCTCGCTTGGGAACTAATCACTCTCGGTTATTTTTTTTTAATTAGAAATTTTGCTAAAATCACACTCGATCGAATTTGGCCGTTATTTAGAGCCCAAACTTTGGTGTCGAATTTCTCGGAGTTCCGAGTCAAATTTAATTGGACGGTGTCAATATTATTGCGACCAGCCTCGATATTGCCCGGGATATGTGAAAAGTGGGTTTTTGACCGGATGCGAAGTTGGACTAGTAGACCTCCCTCGGGATAGCTTGATTTAATTAATTTGGCATTTGTCCCTTATTATATTCTAGAATTAATTTGGACCGCAGGATCGTTTTTAGATTTGAATCATGGCCATTGGATCGCGATCGATTATGTTTGACCTTTTCTCTCTTCTCTCTCTCTTCTCTTTTTTTTTCCACGCCGATTCCTTCCTTTTCGGCTAACACCCCACCTACCCCATTAGCCCCCATCATTTCCCTTTTTTTTCTTTTTTTTTCTTTTTTTTCTCTTCTTCTTTTTCTTCTCTTCTCCTTCGCCGATCTTCTTCTTTCGTCGGGCTTCTTCATTTTTTTTGCTGCCACTACTGGCCTGTCCTCGCTGGGACCAACCTCCCATCGCCGCCACCTTCTTGCCGCCGCGCCACCCCAGCTCCTTCCCAGCCGAGCAGCGCCGTCACTGTTGCCCCGGAATCGCCCGTCGTCGAATCGCCCAGCTGCACGCGGGTTGTGTCCTCGTCGGTTTGCCCGACGCACTAGCCCGACGCTGGACTGACCTTCGCCGCTCGTCGCCGCCGCGCATCGCCCCTAGCCGCCATTCACTAGCCGCTCTCACTTCCTTCGCTCGCGTGCGGCAACGAGCTCGTTGCCGCTGCTTGTCGCGCCCGGCGTTGTCTAGTTGTGCCGCGATCACCACGGCCATCGCCGCCGTTGCCACCAGCTCACCCCAGCCGCGCTGTGTCGCCCCACTACCGCCGCCTCACCCCCTTAGCCTTAGCTCCCACTCTCTCTCACCACCGCCACCTCGGCTGACTTCCCTCTCTCCTTCGCGCCATCGCCGTTGCCGTCGCTGCCGCCGACCAGCCAACCAACCGGCCAGCTAGCCCAACCACAACTAAGGCGCCCAAGCCACTGACCAACCGTTGCCTAGGCCGTCCCAGCCTGTGCCTGTGCCCACGCCCACGCCCACGCCCGTGCCCGTCGCCGTGCCCACGCCCGTGCCTACGCCATGCCCGTGCCCAGCCGTGACTGAGAATTTTGCCCATGGTCGAGCCCATGGCCGAGCCCCATGCCCGTCGTACCCTCAGCCGCACCAAGACACCGCCGTTCCGACCGGGCCATTCTGGGCCATAGTTGATTTTTCCAGGGCCAAAAACCTAGTAAGTGACCTTCTAATCCTTATTTATGACTATGGGTATTTTTAGACTTGTTTAGGACGCGATTAGTACCGGTTTAGGGGCTAAACGTGGATTAGGATCAATATTCGTATGTGCGTATTTATTAGATTAAATTGTGATAATTGCAATTAGTGGCTAATTATGGTGGGTTAAATATTCGTATTGTCGTGGCATGTGTGGGGAAAATTGACGTGTGATTGTGGCCGGCTTGAATGTCGGAATCGTGAGCTTGTGATTTGAAATTGGGATAATTATGAGTGCATATTTGTGGCTATCGTTGATGGGTCAATGATTGGCTTATCATGGCGTTTTTTAGTGGAATTGATAGCTGAATGTGACCGACTTGAAGGTCGGGTTGGTGGAATATTGTGGTGCGCATGCCTTGAGTTAGATTGGTATGACTTGTGAGAATGGCGAATCGTGTTGTGGTGTATGTGCATGAGAAAAGCCCGGATTGATCGGAGGGCTACCAACCTGAGGCATGGTTACGCAGGTGTGGCAAGAAAGGCATGAACAGACCTGAGACGTAGGTTACGCAGGTCATTGGAAGGAGAAAAATATCTTGAGGCGTGGTTACGTGGGACCGAGCCCGGCTTGATCTGAGGGCTAAGCTTGAGGCGCAGTGGTGCGGGCTGTGAGATTGGGCCTGAGGCGCAGTGGCGTAGGCAGTGTGAAAGGATCTGGGAGGTTGTGGAAAGTTGTTCGATCACGCATGCGAGTTGAGTGCAATTAAATTGATTGAACTGATTGGACTGGCTGACTGAACGTGTGCTTGAATTGGTTGAATTGATTGAGTGCTAGTGTGGTTGGTGCTTGAGTGATTGCGATATATTATTAGGCTATTAATATTGCATTATCACGTTTAACTAACATGCGGGGCATGCATTTGATGGCGAGGTAAGTACAATGACGTGAATTCTCTGTGTTGAGGGTTAGATTGCTTATACGACTTATCTGGGTACGCATTGGCCTATGTAGGATTTCGGGTGTTGCTTATCGAGACTCGTTCTCACGGTTATTATATAACCACTTTCAAATCCGCGACCGTGATTGATTCGGAGAAGCCGCCAGAGTACTACAGGGATTGAAGGATAGATCAAATTGATCCTATCTTTTGAGTACCCTTTTGTAGATGAGATAAGCTTGTCAACCACCGCTCCTTTTTGAAATTGTGATTTTAAATTGATAGCCTGGATTATCGTTTTGTAATAGTGACTACTTTATGAAATTATGCAATTATTGTTTTGTGCTATCCTTTTGGTCATCATGTTATTTGTCTGGGTTGTTTTATTTCGCTTCTGCATGCGTAGTTCTTTGGGTCAGCGACGTGTCCTGAAACGTCGCGTTCAATTCGACCATGAACGGGATGTCGCGGGCTCGGTGGGGTCCAGGGCATGACAGCATACATTTTAGTGAAAATAAACAATAGAAAAGGGACAAAAAATATATAAATAAATAAAAAGGCAAATCAACAAATATAAAAGAAAATAAAAGATAATAGAAACTAATAAAATCAACAAGAAAGGAGGTTTAATTTGGTCTCGATCAAATTTGCATAGTCCATAAGAGAGCCTTGTCCAATTCGCCCACAATTCGAGTCAGTTCGTTCAAGAATCAAACTTTTCAATTCGCATCGGGCCCAATTAGAACTTGTAAAAGGAATTCAGCTGAAGTTTTAGAAACAAGAGGAAACCTCAATAGGTGATGGTGGGATTTGTTCTGGGCATTGGGATGTTGGCCATTGGTGGCAATGTTCTCAAAATTGGTATAGATTGGCCGATTCGCTATATGTCTGACCATCTTCCACGAGTTTATACTATCTCACGTGATCTGAACCTCGAAAGATATTAATTGGAGATATTCATATTTTGTATGCTATATTCACCTAAGGAAATATAAAAACTTATGTTGTTGAATTAATCAAATGAGTTGCACCATATTACTACAAAAACGTTGTTAGTCAAGTGGCTATGTTGTTATTTCTCTACGTTGAAGGTGTTCCATTCTCCAAGGATGCAGAGGCAACCTTTTGTCAGAGAGGCTTTGGGTTTCATGGAATCGAGTACCGAACCACTTGTCTCTAGAACGAGCCTTGAACCGGCATATGCAAACCAATTCAGTTTGGTTTTCGAACTTTATCATTTTTTGAAATTTTTCAAAGGGTGCATTAAGTGAAAAAACTCATCACTAGATATAGATTTTGAAAATATATTTATACCTTTTGACAATTGAATTCCAGTGGACAAATTGGGTATTCAAATTAATGAAAATAAAAAATAGAAAAAGAACAAAAGACAAGTAAATAAATAAATAAGCAAATCAACAAATATAATAAAATAAATAATAATAATAATAATAATAATAAATAAGAAAGGAGGTTTAACTCGGTGTCGGTCAAGTTTGCAAAGTGTTTACTCGAGAGCGGATTACCAGCTATACACCTCCAGAACCCAGTTCACACATTGTGTTCACATTGACTTCAGCAATGAGCAGCCCTGTTGCAACCTGCAATGTTTCAACACCCAAGAATTGCAGCCGTGAGTGATAATTTGACTAGCTTGTTGTCAATGATGAATTGACAATGGTTCACAAAGAAGAACAAGAAAAATTCACAACGTGAATATGTTTACAAAGTACCACACAAATTATTACCATGAAGATTCAACAAAAAACACAGGTAACTGCGGAAGCTATGAATCCAGATTCTCATGTCACGGCAGGTATGGCGGGAATCCCAGCTCCTACCTATCAAACTTCAAATCATTAAAGTGAACATCACAGCAAAAATGAGCCGCTAGAATTCTTCGACAAATACGACCAGACTTAACAAGCAATTTGTCATGCGCAGAATTTGCACCGGGCAGTAAGAGATCAAATTATCAGAGAGTCCGTGATCCAGACAAAATTGAACATAACCTGCATAAGAAACTCACTCTGCAAGCAACGCGACGCTCACTTAGGCCAGTCACGCAGAAATCGCACACAAATCGGTAATCAAATCCTTACTGTAGTGCCTGCCACCAGAAAAACAGCACTGGACAAACTTCCTGAAAATAGCAAAACAAGAACACGAACGCCGTCACACTAGTAAAAAGCAACATCGGACGACACAGCTGCTAAGAAACGTGCGAGCCGTGCGAGGTCGGAGGATACTGTACCAGGTTCCCGCTTGAGAGTGGCCCAGTTGAGATTCGAGAACAACCACTCGACTTTGAGTTCGAGCTCGCTCTCATCGGCCGATGGCCTCTGCGAAGAGCATCTGAGCCTCACTGTCCTCGAAAGCTTGGAAGAAGAAGAAGAAGAAGATGAAGAAGAAGAAGAAGAAGAGAGGCGGTGAGACCGTACGGACGGTCCGCATCCAGGGAACCGTGAAGCAGGGGGCGAGCGAAAGGAACAGTGGTTTTGGCGGGAACCGGAACCTCCTGCCCTAGAACCGGGAACCAAACCGAATCTGCCAGTTCAATCCTTTAGTTCTCGATCGGTTCTACCCTGGAACCGTGCTCACCCCTAGGGGGTCAGTGAGAGGTAAAGAAGATTGAATGAGGGCCGGGCTGAATGGGGGGTGAGGAAAGAATGAGCACGACAATTAATTCGATGTTATTATCGCTATGATTTTGAATTTTTCTTTTTTGGTATGTTGATTTTGAAACGTAATTAGGTCCTTTTTAGTAGTTTTTTTCTTTTTGAATTTACGAACAGTGATTCAAATCAACCAAACACCAAATATCCAAGCTTTCTCACTATCGTTCCATGTTGTCCCATTATGTTTGTTCAAAGAATATTTTACATTTTCTTCTTTGAGTACCTCTTCTCAAGGTGGAATTGAAAGTGGACTCAAAATCCTGAATGGTACGACATGAAGGATATGAATTTTTCCAAGAGTGTCTATATCCATATTTGTTAACTAATTACAGAATGAGAGAGTATATTCTCCTCAATCTGGTTTAACGGGATCGGGACGTGAAAACGGGAACTCTTTATTCAATGAGATAAATTACTCTTCTTAACACTGGAGAATCTTAATAATTGATCAAAAGCAATTTTCATGCTGCTCTTTATTCCTATTGATGGATTTGGGTGCTGATATGATAATTATAGAGCATGCAGAATAGCAAATACCATCGCGTCTGGGATGCCGTGGAGAATTACGTTGTTGGAAGAGAGAAGACGAAGCAGCTCCTTCTGATGTTGTCTCAGCCGGAAGTCTGGGCAACCCACCAACTCAAAGTATTCCTCTGGTTTTGTTTAGTTAATCCATATTTTGCATACGTTTTATAGTAATATTCCAGGCAGTTGATTTTTGTTCTCACTATAGCCATGTTTGCACTTGAGGAGAAGTGAAGGCAAAATCACTATCTGAATCCACATCATTCATGAAATTAAATCAGATCAACATCATGAAGGGATCTCATACGATGCTCATGTAAGTGCACACAAACTGGTCAGAGAATTTCATATATAGGAAAGTCAACAACCAGACTGTATATAACTGCAACTGAATCACACTGAAAGCTTTAAATTCCCTTAGCACAGCAAGGTCAGGAGGGCCTCAACCTCCATAAACAGAATCTCCTTTGAGGATGTGCAGCTCAATGAGGAAAAGCAAAGGATAGTGGAGGTAATGTATGACTACTAACTTACTGGATTCGGCAGGTAATGATCCGAACATGTTATCTTGAGTATATTAATTTGCTCATAGGAAAAAAGTTCAGTTTTTATTGCAAAAGCATATCCTAGGTAAGAAAACCCAAACAGGCCTTGGTAGTGTTGACAAAAAAGAATGGTTGAGGAATAGAGGGGGAAAATCATGTCATCCCGGGGATGGAGAAAGAAGTGACATAGAAGCTCACACTTCGAGTTGCTACAGCAGCAGAATAAAGCTATAGCTTGAAGTGAAAAGATAATGGCCAATGGTTGAGTGCTGGAGTACTTGATTAAATCCACAACCTACACAAGTCATGCATCAGCAAGCTCGACCTTGGCTAATGTAGGGTGAGTCATCGATGAGTCATCACTTACCTGCATCTTCAGTTTTTTGGCTCATTTGTAGTGGGCACAACTTATTTGGGCTGGCTATAAGGTTCCATTTTTGGTTATTCAAGTAGCTCAGCTTGTTTGATGATTTGTATTGTTTCGTTGTATCGCTTTAGGAATGTCCTTTCCTAACTCCATTTCATTAACCCGAGAGAGAGAGAGAGAGAGAGAGAGAGAGAGAGAGAGAGAGAATGGATGGGCGATCCATTGATGTTGACTTGTAAGACCAACTTACACCTATACAATTACATGGATTGCCTCATGCACCTTAGCACATGATTGTAAATCGGCAAGCTTTAGGACTGTGCCTCTACGTGCCAGGCAATATCTACTCTTCCGATAAAAAATTCTTAGATAAACCTGATCCATGTATGCCCAGTTTATAAGTACTGTTGGAAGTGGTGAGCCCCAATCTAATGGTGCATGTTCTTGGGGCTCACATGTACCAAATGCAGGCAATGCCTGTTCCTTTCCGACATCCGTTCTCTCTGTCCAAGCAGGTTTGGTTTGGTGAGCAATGGTGGTATTGCTCTCTCTTTTACAGGTACTTGTTCTCCAATAACTTCTTCAATAACTAATTACTGTAAATTGGCAAGTTTTAGGACTACGCCTCTACGTGTTGTTTGCTTCTTCCAAAAATTACGACCATGGGGAACGTCAGAAGCCAGAGTCGATGGAGCAGAGGTGAAGCCATGCAATTAGGACGGGAGCAAGTTTTCCATCACAGGCATCGATTCTGCTTTGGTTTCAGGTTTGTCTGTTCATGCATTCGATTCCGACGTCTCTCGTAATTCCTTGATTTCCTCAAGTTGCTTAACCTTGATCAGCACCGGGTCTTTTCTGGTTGATGGTCAGAGAGCCTGTCATTTCTTGTATCGGTACCTTGGAAGTTTTTACTAGGTGCAGGATCATCATTATGATCTCTCTCTCTCTCTCTCTCTCTCTCTCTCTCTCTCTCTCTTGCTTCTAATTAATTTTCTAGAGGACTGGAGTCCAACAGCTAGGGCAGGAAAGGCTTCTCGCAAGCCAGCCGAAGAAGAAGCCGGAGGCTTACACACAGATCCTGTTCGAGTTCCCTTATCCAGTTAAAGAAGTAAATAAGATTGCTGATAAATTTAGGTGAGATATGTTGTTCGTCGGAGAAAAGGACGTGATCGATCCCTTCAAGTAGTTGTTAAGGTTTATGACGGCGACAGACATGCTCAATGCGTAAGAGAATGGCTTTATAGGTGACCTATGCCTTCTTCCTTCCTTCACTTACTATGTTCATTTTGGATTCGTTTAGTTGGATTCCCAATCAGATGATTTTGAAGATTTCATCTTATGAAACATACTTGGCTTGTATTCCAATTTAAGTATCTAGTTCAAATTAGTAACTTTGGTCAAGCTGTGGTTATAGTATTGTGATGCCTCTTGCTCAAGGGCTAGTCTACAATTTTCAGATCATTACTCGAGTGTCTTCTCTTGTGGACTTATATGTAACAAAAGTAGTAGCAATGTTGTTGCGGAAGCCAAGCGATCGAACAATAAATTTGACAGAATAAGAAAATAAATCGGACACCAGATTTACGTGGTTCGGTCGTAGAGACCTACGTCCATGGGGAGAGCAGCACGGAATTCCACTATAGATTAAGCGATACAACGGAGATTACAACCACACTCGAGTCACTCAAACACTCTCAGTATTTCCCAAGCCCCAATTACACCCAATAACTCACACAGTGTTTAGCCCCACAATTCCTCACGAAATAATCTTTCAATCTCGCAAAAGAATTATACACAAATCTTAACACAAGATTTAATCGCTACGAACACTTGAGCTCTTGAACGTAATTTGCCGAAAAAAGACCCACGAAACTCTCTACCAAGCACTCTATTTCGGCGCTTCAAGACTTCTTCGCTAAAATCATCCCCTGACCCTGAACATATATGTCAGGAAGTCCCATGTTGGTCAACAAAAGAATTCCACCTTCACTTTCCTTTTCTTGACCAATGACATCAACATGAATCAAGAAAGTGAATATGTGAGTTTTTAATTTCTTCTTGTTTTGCTGCCAACTCTTGCATATTAGGAAAGCAAATTTCCAATATTTCTTTTGCTCGATTTCGGACGTCCGTAAAATATCCAATTCAAAATATTTAGATTTTCGCTTCGGGCTTAAACTCGAGACATATATTCAACAAATGTGTCCAGTGGAATCCTCAAATTCTGAGAGAAAACTTTATCGCAAAATGTTATAACTACCTCATAAAACGAAGCATGGGAAAAACTGCTAGTGACGGAGATTACAAACTGGTGCATCCAAGTTGCATGGTATCTGGATTTACAAGGGGTGGTTTTTGATTAATTATCGAGACTAGGCCTACTTAGATAAGCTGACCAATCCTCATCATGTGATCACACGTTAATTTTTTCCTCTGCAATGCTGTTTTAGTTTGTTTAAGGCCTTTTCTTTTGGTGGGAGATGGGGGATAAAGATGTGAAAACTGACTCAACTTAAAATTTTAATAAAATATATGATAAGGTTTCACGAAATTTCTCGCAGAAAGAGTCCGGTATAATTTTTTCTCTTTCAGTATAATTCATGAATTATCGAGATTTCTTGATTGGTAATATGTTGATGGAGAAAAATATAATCAAATTATGTTGCGTTTGTAAAAGTATCTTTGAGAAGTGAGCAGGTGAAGCCTGACCCTGACAGCATCTAATGAGAAGTATGCTTGAGCTTTGATTTATTTTCCCTTTGTTATATTTCCTTTTTAGCTTTTGGAAACACTGATCACCTTTGACTGAGGAAAGATCACATGTCTTGTTTTTGTACCTTTTCTGGTTGAATTTCTCCCTTACGAGTTTTTCATAATAGCATGTCGTTGTGACATGATCTCATTCTCAATAATCATCTTAGTCGAGCCGCAACTTTGGATAAAAATCGTAATATATATATTTATGTCTATTTCGTAAATCCTCAATGATGCAGAATGCAGAAGCACTCGGAATTCAATCATACTGCTAACGGTGATGGACGCAGCGCAACGGGGAAAGAGCACTGAGGTCGAAGTGGCCGTGAGATGCGGACCGGAGATATATCATCGATGGAGGCCACGGAATAAGAATGCCGAACTGTGGGTCTTCGTTACTTCGAGGATTTACGCAAACAACACGAAAAGAGGAGGCGTGTTCCTCACTGTACTCTTGTGAATTTGTAGTTTTCCGGATTCTCTTTCACCGCTCGATGGCCTCTTCACCCGTGCTGGCCGTGATTTATTTACTGTTCGTGTGCCATTTTTTGGGAAGCCGATTGGTGCTTCTCTTCAAAAGTCAAGAGGGTTTCTACGTATCAATATGAAATATTTCTATGACTTCCAAAGATTCCACCGCAATCTCAGACTCCCTTACTAGACAATAAACTTTTTTGTCATGATCAGAAAGTCAAATATATAAGCAAAATGACTACTTAAACTATTACAAACCCAAGTATTTTCAGTCCTCACCAAAAAAATCAAGGTTTGTCAAAAACATCAAGTCAATTCATTAACAGCGCTAAAAAGCAAAAATCAAATACGAATCACCCTTCTTTTCTTTTCTTAGAGGATGGAGGTGCAATTGAGGGGTCATGATTAGCCTTGGGCACATCATAACTTTTCATGGAATGCAGAGTATGTTCGACTAGGTTCAAGTAATTCCCCAAACTACTGTGCATGGTATGAAGAGAATCTTTTAGCTCAGTCATTTGCGCCATAAGGTTTTTGACGTCATTCCTTAGCTCACTCAATTCGGGAGATTCCTCCTTCTTTTCTCCGCTTGAAGACTCCACCTGAGTCTCATCCTCCTTTCTCTTTTCTTCCTTCTCTTTAAAATCTTCATCTTTCTCATTAAGCTCTTCCTCTTTAGCTCCAAGAACTTCAGTTTCCTTTCCTGCAGCAGATGAAGGTTCTGGTGCCTGCTGTATGTTAGCTACTTTCTTGGTTATGATGTACATCCATAGTTGGAAGGTCTCCAATGCATTAATCGATTAAATTCAATGTTTATTCAAGATATCCATTTGCATGAAAAGAATATGGAAGAAGTTAAAAAAATAATTTATAGGCAGCCATACCACAAATTTCAACAAACAATTCAAGTGACTGTATATGAAGCATAGTGAATAAATAAAGAATTATCAAACCTCATGGATTAGATGACAGCCTTCGTCCTTCATCTTCGGTGACAAGTGATTTAAAGCAAGTCGTGCAGCATCTTTTTCAGCATCTTTTTTTTTCAGGAAGATGTCGGATGTGAAGCAATCCCCATCTATGGATACGGTTGATTCAAATGCTTTTCCAAATTTAGATCGAACAATGATGGTATCATAAAAAGGCTGAGACACTTTTCTCTTGTGCGCATACATCTGTAACTTAGTTTTGCAATCTAGAAATCATGAATAAGTTAGTTTTATTAGACATAAGATGTATCCTTAAAGAGTATGGAAGGTGACGAAGCCTTACCCACAGTTGCCGATGTTTCCCCATTAGATGGGTTCAGATGAGCAAAGTGATCGCCTGATATCATTTTCGCTTTTTCGGTCTTCAAAGCAAGAAAGAGAGAGTCAATTATCCTTGTTGAGAATAAGTAGATAATGTTGGCCGGCCCGTATGGCTCGGCCGAGCGCCCTAGGATCACCATAGCGAGATATAAACGGTACGGTAAAAAGATAAATAGAATTTGTGCACCTGATTTGGATTCCATCGTCCTGGATGCGGAAACGACGATGAACCGGTGCCGTAGGTCTTCTCCCCTGTCGCCCCCGAAGCCCCCGGCGCTATGAGACCGCCTCAGCCAACTCACGGAAGCCTTAGGTGAGTTTGAGAGCGTTTGAGAGAGATTTGAGAGAGTTAGGCGCAGAGGAGGGACCTGCAGCTCTATTTATAGAGTTTCTGGCCAGGCCCTCTCATAACGGGCCGGGCCGAACTCGGCCCACACAAGCCGGGCCCATATCCGACTAATTAAGAAACTTTATATCCAAACTTATTAGACCAAACCCGCAAGCGGGTAATAACAATCTCAATTAATGTAACCCACATTAGGAAAAACGTTACATTCTCCCACTTGGGCTATATTAATTGAAATCGTACCTTATATGCACCTTTATTTGGTCTATGGATAATTCTCAATAGTCAATCCGATCCCATAAAGTTTCAAACACCGAATCATGGCGGTAACTGTATGTAATCACACAGAGCCTTCCATGGTCACAAGTGCCTTAGACTTTACTGATATGGATTCGATATGGTTGTGTGGCAAACGGATGACACCTCATAAAGAGTGATACCTCATGTGTCATCCCCTTTGTCAGTTCTCATTCTCTTTCCTTAAGTGTCACAAAAAACCTGATGTGTCACTAGAGAATATCTTTATGGTTCTAATGAACCTACATATGTCTTATCATTATTGTTAACATTACTTTATGTGTAATAAGACATATCCTTAAGGCTAATAACTGAATGCCCATAGCCTTTACTCAAGGTTTACACAGTACCTTAAGATTTTCACCTTATATGTGTATTTAACATAACAAAAATGCATTCGGAAACACTTTATTGAATGCAAATGAGTTAACACACATCCAAAATGTTACAAAGAGTAACAGAACACAGATGTAAACTTTATTAGAGCACAAATTAAAAACAGCTCCCACTAAACAACAGTATCCCATGATACTCCTAAGCCCATGTTAATGACATGTCGTTCAAAAATACAAGGGCGAAGGCCTTTAGTTAGTGGATCTGCTACCATATCATCTGTGGAAATATGCTTTACTGTAATGTCATCATCCATGACTTTTTCCTTTATGGTTAAGTACTTGACCTCCATATGCTTAGACCCCTTGAGACCTCTGTTGTTGTTAACAAACAACACTGCAGAGTTATTGTCACAATACAACTGTATGGGCCGATCCACAAAATCAAATACGGTCAACTCCCTAATGAGGTTCCGGAGCCAAATTGCCTGAGTAGCGGCCGAAAAGCATGCTACAAACTCCGCTTGCATGGTAGAGGATGTCATTGATTTCTGTTTCTCACTTTTCCATGATACTGCACCTCCTGCTAACTTAAAGATATAACCCGTTGTCGACTTCCTTTCATCCTGACAGCCAGCAAAGTCTGAATCCGAATACCCTACCAGCTGTAGGTTCTGAACATGTCTGTAGATCAGCATATAGTCTTTTGTCCTCTTTAGGTACCTCATGACCTTCTTGGCAGCAACCCAGTGATCATGTCCTGGATTTGACTGATATCTGCCTAGAAGTCCTGTTGCAAAAGCAATGTCTGGCCTAGTGCAAACTTGAGCATACATGATACTTCCAAGTGCACTAGCATAAGGTACATCTTTCATTTGGGTTTTCTCAACATCCGTATGAGAACATTGTGACAGACTCAGTTTATCACCCTTTATGACAGGAGCAATTCCAGGCTTGAAGTCCTGCATACTGAATCTTTCCAGAATACGATTAACATATGTTCTCTGAGACAAACCCAATACTCGGCGAGAACGATCCCTATGGACCTCAATGCCTAGGACAAAAGACGCCTTATCAAGGTCCTTCATGTCAAAATCCTTCGACAACATTCATTTTGTCTCATGTAGTAATCCAATATCACTACTCGCAAGTAAGATATCATCTACATAGAGTATGAGAAAAATAAATTTCCTCCCACTGACCTTGCTGTATATACACTGATCCAACTTGTTCTCAACAAAACCTAATGAAGTGACAACACTATGAAACTTCAAATACCATTGTCTAGAAGCTTGCTTAAGCCCATAAATAGATTTCTTCAATCTACACACAAGCTCACCTGAATCATCAGTTGCAAAACCTTCGGGTTGCACCATATAGACTTCCTCATCAAGGTCTCCATTTAGAAAGGCAGTCTTAACATCCATCTGGTGTAATTCCATATCAAAATGAGCTACCAATGCCATGATCACTCTAAAAGAATCCTTAGAAGATACTGGCGAAAAAGTCGTCTCATAATCTACTCCTTCTCTTTGAGTGAAACCCTTGGCTACCAGTCTGGCTTTGAATTTCTCAATCTTTCCTTTGGAGTCCCTTTTAGTCTTGTATACCCATTTGCAACCAATGGGCTTGTAACCTTTAGGCAATTTAACAAGCTCCCAAACCCCATTATATTTCATAGACTGAATCTCGTCTTTCATTGCATCCACCCACATATCTGATTGAGGACAAGAAATTGCATCTGAATAAGTTACTGGATCAACCACACAGCCTATATCATAGTCATGCTCTCCCAGATAGACCATATAGTCCGGTGGTATAGCCGATGGTCTCTGCCTGATAGATCTCCTGAGTGGAGCTACTACTTCCTCATCCTGCACCTGAGGGGTTTGAAGTTCTTCATCAGGAGCTGTTTCAATAATAGGATCCTGGACCACAACAGGCTCAGTCTGTGTTGTAGGGAGCTCCATAATTGTCTGTACAGGTAGAGAAATCGACACTGTAGTACCTACCATATTATTATCCTCAATGGTCTGTGAGCAACTACCCTTCTCGGCTACATCAAATTCCAGAAATTTCACTGTCTGTGATTCGACAATTCTTGTACCTCCATGGGGATTGTAGAACCGATACCCCTTCGAATGATCTGGATAAGATATGAAGTAACATCGAGTGGTTCTGGATTCTAACTTGCTCAATTTTGGATTGTATAACCTTACTTCTGCAGGACACCCCCAAACTTTAAGATGATTTGGGCTAGGTTTCCGTCCAGTCCATAATTCAAAAGGAGTCTTTGGAACAGCCTTGGTAGGAACACGGTTTAGTATGTAAAGAGCTGTCCTCAAGGCTTCACCCCACAGAAAATCAGGTAAGTTTGTCCTGCTAATCATACTCCTCATCATGTCCATGAGAGTGCGATTCCTTCTTTCGGCCACACCGTTTTGCTCAGGACTCCCGGGCATAGTAAATTGAGCCACTATTCCAGAATCTTCCAAGTATTTGGCAAATGGCCCTTTCAGTTGTCCAGCATCGCCATGCCTGCCATAATACTCACCACCTCGATCAGACCTGATAACCTTTATGACTTTTCCCAGCTGTTTCTCGACTTTAGTCCGAAAAATCTTGAACTTGTCAAGAGACTCAGACTTCTCCTTAATCAAGAACAGATAACTATATCGGGAATAGTCGTCTGTAAATGTGATGAAATAGAAATTTCTACACAATGTTGCCGTATAGGGTCCACTGATGTCAGTGTGAATGACCTCCAACAGGTCAGAACTACGGACTGCGGTTTTCTTCTTTATCTTGGTCATCTTACCCCCACAAGAGTCTACGCAAGTATCTAGGTCACTTTCAAGAGTAGGTAGGATGTTTGTCTTTATTAGCCTTTCCACTCTTTCTTTAGAAATGTGACCAAGTCGTTTATGCCACAATGCATAAGACTGTTCCTTAGGTAGAGGTCTTTTGGAAACAACCCTTTTAACTGTACAAGCGACGTATATATCATTGGGAGATAAACACAATCTGTACAATCCATTCGATATGTTGCAGCACCCAACCTTATTTGAATTAAAGAACATAGAAACCATACTGTTCTTTATTTCAAAAGAGTAGCCACAAGCATCCAAACTTGATACGGAAACTAAGTTCCGTCTGAAGGATGGTACATAAAAGGTGTTTCTTAACATCATATTAAAACCAGAATCCAAAATTAATATGGCATCTCCCACGAACTCGACGTCGACTCTCTTGTTGTTTCCTACAGTAAGCTTTGATTCATCCTGATTTGGCTTCCTTCTGTTTGTGAATCCCTGTATGGTATAAGCAACATGATTAGTTGCACCGCTATCTAGCCACCAAGAACTGGATGGAGCTTTTGATAGGTTGGATTCACAAACAAATACCAAAGAATCAATACCTGACTGCTGACGCTTGGACAACCAAATTTTATATCTATTGCAGTCTTTCTTCATATGACCCTTCTTCCTACAAAAGTAACAGTGAACACCATTCTTCTTCAAGGGTGTTTTCTCAGGACCCAAATAGTCCACATGACCGGTGCTTTCAAGAGTTCCTTTCTGAGTATGATTCTTGAACTTACTACTCTTCCTGCTACTGGAACTAGAGGCATAGAAAGCAAGATTCCCTTTATCTTTCTTTAGTTTCTCTTCCTCTGCCACTACTCTAACTATCAGGTCATTAACCGACCACTTTTCATCTTGAGAATTATAGTTAGTCTTTATAATTCCAAATTCAGTAGGAAGGGTGTTCAAGGCTTGATGCACAATGTAAGCATCAGAAAGGATAATATCATGAACCTTTAGTTTTGTTTGGAGGTCTACCATCCTAAGGACGTAATCCCTAACCCCACTTGAACCATCATACCTCATATTATTGAGTAACTGCATGTATGTCCCAGCCTCGGCATTAGATGAGACACGGTTCCTTGCTTCTAGGGTTTCCGTCATTTCTTTAGCAGTGCAGTCAGTTGGCAAACTACTCTTTAAGTGGTCCTTAATGGATCGCTTCATCAGCAACAAGCAAATCCTATTGCTCTTTTCCCAGACGACACTCAGTGCCTTTTCTATGTCCGTACTTTCACCAGTGACATCTGCTGGCTTATCCTCAGTAAGAGCAATATGAACATCTGCCAGCTCCATACCAAATAGAAAATCCTCTTTCCATTTTTTAAAGTTTGAACCAGTAAGAACCTCAATACTTATGGAGTTGCCGTTCAGGGAAAAGGTGACTGTAAAAAACAAGCAATGTCTATAATCAGCATCATGTGAGTACTTTTCTGAGAGTTACACACATCATCATATAATCACCTTTGGGCAGAATACATGATATGCAATTGTATACCCTCTACATTACAACGGCCATGAGAATATATTCCAATCTTTTATGAATTCACCACCTTTGGGTGTATGAACCACTAGGATCAGTCATTCCTCACGCATGTTGTATATGCACCCCTCCATGAACCAATACATAATTACCTCCTTTGGGAGTATAATAACACATTAGAACAGGAAACATCCCAACAATACGAGACTGATATTTCTCAAACTCAATCAAGTGTGCCACTTTGGCGGTCACTACCAAATTGAATCATTGAAACTCTCTCATACTGAGGATATAAACTTTATGTCTCACATATACTATACAGATGTAATTCTAGACCGGAAGACATGGGCAATGTCTCTAAAATTACATACCATGCTAAGTACATTGCTTTATACATTGATATATGTTGAACCTTATACATACTATCAATGAAACGGGATCTACGCATCCTTATGGCATCATATACATGTAAGATTTAATCTGTATCTCTTAAACCATAGAGAAATACAGGAAAATACGAAAATATACCCTAAAAATACGCATATATAGGGTTCCGTATGTATTTTCACATCCTTAAAAGTATCAAACATGTAAAATAAATATACCACAGTGTAGATAATCTCAATACGAGCACGCCGGTACCTTGCACGCTCCAATCGGATACCGGACGCGCCCTCACGCGCCTCCAGAAGGTGCGGCACGTGGGCTTCACGCGCTAGCGCCTAAGCCGGCCAAAATGGCCGGTCTGACCGGTCTAACCGCCGACTGGTCGGACCGGTCTGACCGTATACCGGTCTGACCGCTTTCCGGTCCGACCGGTTTGACCGGTTGGGTCAACGGGTCGGACCCCGGGTCGGGTCAACGGGTCGGATCCTAGTCGGGTCCGGAGTCGGGTCGGGTCGGCAGGATCAACCCGGCTCGCGGAAACTCTAGCGCGTGCAACGCACGCGCCTGGGCACACCTGCGCGTGGCCGCGCGTGTGCCGCCGGGGCTCTCCGACGCCCCGGCGCGTGGCGGCGCGTGCGGCCGTTTCCGGCGTCCCCCGGTGGCCGGCGACCACTCATTCTTCTCGTCTCGCGACGATCTATCCATCTATGTGATTTATTCTAACTTTCAACGGGCGAAAAAATCACAGACCCATGCGAACAGTACCGTCCCGTTTCTCGACTATGGCGGCTCTGATACCACATGTTGGCCGGCCCGTATGGCTCGGCCGAGCGCCCTAGGATCACCATAGCGAGATATAAACGGTACGGTAAAAAGATGGATAGAATTTGTGCACCTGATTTGGATTCCATTGTCCTGGATTCGGAAACGACGATGAACCGGTGCCGTAGGTCTTCTCCCTTGTCGCCCCCCCGAAGCCCCCGGCGCTATGAGACCGCCTCAGCCAACTCACTGAAGCCTTAGGTGAGTTTGAGAGCGTTTGAGAGAGATTTGAGAGAGTTAGGCGCAGAGGAGAGACCTGCAGCTCTATTTATAGAGTTTCTGGCCAGGCCCTCTCATAACGGGCCGGGCCGAACTCGGCCCACACAAGCCGGGCCCATATCCGACTAATTAAGAAACTTTATATCCAAACTTATTAGACCAAACCCGCAAGCGGGTAATAACAATCTCAATTAATGTAACCCACATTAGGAAAAACGTTACAGATAAACCATGATGCATGAGAACAGAAAAAATCATACCTCAATAGTGTAGCTAGCACGAACAAATATATGCTCTCGAATTTCATGTGGAATCCCATCTTTGACACGCACCTCTATGGTTGTGTGGAGAACCGTCCAATATATAGGAAAAATCATCTCGGTGTTGTTAGTTGCGAAAAATCAATCAACTAAAAATTTCAGCAAACATTTGGATGTTGCAACAAATGTTATAAGATAGTATGCTGCGAAAGGCATAACTAAATGTTCCAAAAAATGGTCCATAGGCCACGGCATCAAAACTTTATTAGAGCTAAAATGTTGATTTCTAATGAAAGAGCTGAATTTCCTAAACTCTTGACTGTGTTGACTACCTGCCTCTTTCATGTATAAAATGCTCTTGAAACACTAAATAGCTTTATCTAGCAAATGCAGCACAACGCACGATTGGAAGGAGGAATCGCTAACATTACCATGAATAGAATTCCCGTGACAATAAGGTAACCAACGGAATTTCAAAAAAGGACATAAAAGTCACTTACCACTCTCGTAGATAGTAACATAGGGATCCTTATGGGCACGAGGATTGAGAAGAACGTACACGGGGCTTTTATTGATATTCATCAACTGTTAAATGAAATATACGAGTGTAAATGCATATAGCCATCTATAGCCATCATCCTTTTGTAATCAAAACACCCAACAAACAACAATAAACGTAGAGATTTGAATTTGTCTACGGGGAGCATATAACCATTCTGCTTGATAAGTCAGGATGCAGCTCGTAAACGAGCTTTGTCTACCGACTTGGACAAATTGCACCACATAAGGACATATATATATAAGAATACATTGCTGTTCGAGTCTTAATTTGCAGAATTGATGTATGAACTGGATTTCGGTGTTATCGCAAAGACTGCATCTTTTGTGTGTGTGTGTCTATATATATAGAGACAAAGACACTCTACGTGCTCAAATAAATGGAACAAAATAGAATCAATACGTGAGGAAAATATTGTTGGGATTTTGAGCAAATTGGAGGGAACTCCAAATTACAAATTTTGGAGCCAAAATCCATCAAATTGTTTGAATGATATTAAAGATGAAGGAGAGAGTCCCACATAGGAAAGATGGGAGCTTGAAGTTGGATATATTAACTTGTGTCTTCCATGAAGGGTTGGGCCCCAAGGGGTACCCCACTTTTGTGGAAGAGAGAGGTGTTGCTCCAAGCAACAACTATCGCGCGCGCCGCCGCCGTCCGGCCGGTTCGGGAACGGGCAGAAATTATTCAACTCATTTATTTTTTTATTTGCAACGGTTCGGGGGTACCGAACCGGTTCCTTCATTGCGTCGGTTATTTTTTATTTGCAACGGTTCGGGCAACTATCGCGCGCGCCGCCGCCGTCCGGCCGGTTCGGGAACGGGCAGAAATTATTCAACTCATTTATTTTTTTATTTGCAACGGTTCGGGGGTACCGAACCGGTTCCTTCATTGCGTCGGTTATTTTTTATTTGCAACGGTTCGGGGGTACCGAACCGGTTCCTTCATTGCGTCGGGTTCGCTTGAATGGTCAATCCGTTCAACTGGTACCGGTTCGACTCGAAATTGATTGTTGACTCGTGACTCTTCGGAATTGTTTTTTAAAAACTCATTCGTTTTCAAACAAAGGCTAGCCGTGCATTTTCGAAATAATCTCTCCCTCATTCGGTTTTCCTTGTGCGATCAATTCCGCGACGTTCCGTTCGCCGTTTTCCTCCGAGCAAGTCCCGGCTTTGAGGGAAGGATCCGTTCTATCCTGGGAGACAATTGTCCATCGACCTTGGGTACCGAAAGAGGGGGCAAATTTGTCTTAAGGAAACAACGTCTCTTCGTTGGGCTCGGATCAAACTTGCTTGTGTTGTTCTTTTCGACGCTCAGGTTAGTCGGCTTCTCTTGTTTTCTACTATTGAAGTACGTATGTCGTATTGTATGTGATCAACATATTATGTATGATATGCTAGGGTGACAACAATCTTAAGACAAATTTTTATGTTTGTTCATGTACGTGTACTGTTGCTTCGCATTCTATGTTCATACGTACTTGCTTATAATCGGAGCTTATTCTCTGTCCGAACTGGTGCTAATATTCTGTGAACTTTGCATTCGGTTATGGTGATAATCGTGGGTTCTGCATATTATACATTCGGTGTTATTGAGTTCGGTGAAGTTTGTTTTCGGAAATAGTTGATTTTTCTACATTCGGTGTTACTGACGTGTGCGGTCTTCATCATCTGAAGTTTATAATCTTTTAAGTTTCTATTTTCATTTAGCCGCACTACCACAAAACTTGGTTTTTACACTTTCTCAGTTTGAACTTTTAGATCATCAAGTGTTCGGTTTTTGGTGAAAAGCATTTTTGTTTCGTGTTAATTAAACAAATTGGTGTTCGTATATTCAAGTTAATCATTTTGTGTTTGACGCTCAGAAATGGCGACTGTGCCTACTTTGTCGATCCCAACTCATGGAGCTCATGGAGAAAAGCCTGAGAAGTTCACCGGTGTTGATTTCAAGAGGTGGCAACAAAAGATGTTGTTCTACCTCACAACTTTGAACTTGGCTCGTTTTCTCAATGAGGATGCTCCTAAGTTGGATGAAGGAGATATTGATAAAGAGAGGCTTGCTGCCGTGGATGCTTGGAAGCATTCAGACTTCCTTTGTCGAAACTACATTCTCAATGGTCTGGACAATGCCCTTTATAATGTGTATAGCCCTCTGAAAACGGCTAAGGAATTGTGGGATAGTCTGGACAAGAAGTACAAGACTGAAGATGCCGGACTGAAGAAATTCATTGTTGGCAAGTTTTTTGACTTCAAGATGGTGGACTCTAAAACTCTTTTGAGTCAAGTCCAAGAGCTTCAAGTGATCCTGCATGACATTCATGCTGAAGGAATGACTCTAAGTGAGTCCTTCCAAGTTGCTGCCTTCATTGAGAAGCTACCACCTTCGTGGAAAGACTTCAAGAATTATCTTAAACACAAGAGAAAGGAGCTGTCACTTGAAGACTTGATTGTTCGATTGAGAATAGAGGAAGATAATAGAATCTCCGAGAAGAAAGGTGGCAAAACCTTTGAGACATCAAGAGCTAACATTGTTGAGGAATCAAAGAAACCCAACAAGAAGAGGAAGAGCTATGGAGAGGGTTCCAACCAAGGTCCGAAAAAGTTTCTTGGCAAGTGCTTCAATTGTGAAAAGCCTGGACATCGATCCAAAGAGTGTAGAGCCAAGAAGAAGCAAAAGACCAATGCTAATGTGGTGGAACATATTTCTAGTGGTGTCGAAGACATCAACCTTGCTGCTGTGATTTCCCAATGTAATCTGGTGGGAAACTCCAAAGAATGGTTCATTGACACTGGAGCAACTCGACACATTTGTGCCAACAAATCCATGTTCACAACCTATACGCCGATGGCACGTGAAGAGATACTCTACATGGGTAACTCATCGACCTCCAAGGTTGAAGGAATTGGAAGAGTTGTTTTGAAGATGACCTCTGGAAAGCAAGTGACACTAAATGATGTATTGTATGTGCCGGATGTGCGCAAGAATTTAGTGTCGGGTTCTCTCCTTAGCAAGCATGGGTTTAAGATGGTTTTTGTGTCTGATAAGTTTGTACTCTCCAAGAGTAATATGTATGTGGGCAAGGGGTATCTTAGTGATGGTCTGTTCAAGATGAATGTAATGACTGTTGTACCTCCTAATGTTTCTACTAATAAAGTTGATTTCGCTTATGTGGTTGAGCTTCCTACTATTTGGCATGCTAGATTAGGACACGTGAATTATAAGTCAATTAAGAAATTAATTGATATGGGCTTGTTACCAAAATTCAATTGTCCAAAAGAAAAATGCCAAGTGTGTGTTGAATCCAAATTTTCTAGACCTCCGTTTGATTCTGTGAATGATAGAGTAACGGAGACTTTAGAATTAATTCACACCGATATTTGCGACATGAAATCAACACCATCTAGAGGAGGTAATAAATATGTTATAACTTTTATAGATGATTGCTCTAGATTTTGTTGTGTTTATTTGCTCAAAAGCAAAGATGAGGCAATTAATGCGTTTAAGACTTATAAGTCTGAAGTGGAAACGCAATTAAACAAGAAGATCAAAATGATAAGATCTGATAGAGGAGGTGAATACGAATTTCCTTTTGAGGAAGTATGTTCCGAATTTGGTATTATACACCAACTGACACCTCCCTATGCGCCTCAAGCTAATGGGGTAGCTGAAAGGAAAAATCGGACACTAAAGGAAATGATGAATGCATTGTTGAATAGTTCCGGTTTACCTGAAAATTTGTGGGGGGAAGCAGTTTTGACGGCGAATTTTATCTTGAATCGAGTTCCCCACAAGAAGACACAACAAACACCCTATGAGAAATGGAAAGGTAGAATGCCTAATTTGAATTATCTCAAAGTGTGGGGGTGTTTGGCTAAGGTCATGATTCCTAAACCAAAGAAGGTTAAAATAGGACCAAAGACCATTGATTGTGTCTTTATTGGATATGCCTAAAATAGTAGTGCATATCGGTTTCTTGTATATAAATCTGAGGTCTCGGATATACATGTTAATACGATTATTGAATCAAGGGACGCCTCGTTCTTTGAGAATATTTTTCCGTATAACAAAGTATATGATTCACATGAAAATACTAAGAGACCTCGAGATGTTGCTTCAACAAATGATCCTATTGAGGATGAACCTAGATGGAGTAAGAGACAAAGGACCTCCACATCCTTTGGTCCAGATTTTCTAACTTATATGTTAGAGAACGAGCCTCAGACTATCAAAGAGGCTGTGACATCCCCAGAAGCTCCGTTCTGGAAAGAAGCTATCAATAGCGAAATTGAATCAATTCTATCGAATCATACGTGGGAATTGGTTGACCTTCCGCCTGGAAATAAACCACTACAAAGTAAGTGGATCTTCAAAAAGAAAATGAAGGCGGATGGCACTATTGATAAGTATAAAGCTAGACTTGTGGTTAAAGGCTACAAGCAACGAGAAGGTCTTGATTATTTTGACACTTATTCACCGGTCACGAGAATTACATCAATAAGGATGTTGATTGCAATAGCTGCGGTGTATAAGCTGGAGATCCATCAAATGGATGTGAAAACGGCCTACTTGAATGGGGACTTGGAAGAGGAAATTTATTTGGAGCAACCTGAAGGGTGTGTTGCTCCTGGACAAGAAAAGAAAGTGTGTCGGCTTATCAAGTCGTTGTATGGTCTAAGACAAGCACCCAAGCAATGGCATGCTAAGTTTGACCAAGTGATGTTGTCGAATGAATATAAAATCAATGAGTGTGATAAATGTGTATACGTTAAGAACACTCATAATGGTTTTGTCATTCTTTGTCTATATGTCGACGACATGCTTATAATAGGAAGTGACTGTGAAGTTGTTAAGGCAACGAAGCGAATGCTTACAAGCAATTTTGATATGAAAGATTTGGGGGTCGCAGATGTTATTTTAGGAATTAAAATCCATAAAACATCTGAGGGACTAGCACTGTCACAAGCTCATTATATTGAGAAAATTCTAGATAAATGTAAGAATCTAGATGTTGCACCTGTAAGGACCCCGATAGATGTGAATTTACATCTTACAAAGAATTCTGGTACAATCAAAGAACAAAATGAGTATGCAAGTATACTAGGCAGTTTAATGTATGTCATGAACTGTACTAGACCAGACATAGCTTGTGCTGTAAGTAAGCTAAGTCGATATACTGCAAGCCCAAATGAAGATCACTGGAAAGCTATGAGGCGTGTTTTGGGCTATTTGAAGCATACCCAGAATTATAGTTTGCATTACATAGAATATCCTGCGGTACTTGAAGGATATTGTGATGTAAATTGGATTACCGGAACAAACGATACAAAATCCACTAGTGGATTTGTGTTTACCCTTGGTGGGGGAGCAGTGTCTTGGAAGTCGTCCAAACAAACCTGTATAGCAAGGTCCACGATGGAGGCTGAATTCATTGCTTTGGACAAGGCTGGAGAAGAGGCAGAATGGCTTCGAAATTTCTTAGAAGACATTCCAAACTGGCCTAAACCGGTGCCAGCTGTGTGTATTCATTGCGATAGCCAAGCTGCTATTGGAAGAGCAAGGAATGTCATGTATAACGGCAAGTCTCGACATATTCGTCGAAGACATAACACCGTGAGACAATTACTCTCTAGTGGAATTATCACGATTGACTATGTAAAGTCAAAAGATAATATTGCGGATCCGCTAACAAAAGGCTTAACTAGAGAGATGGTTATGAAAACTTCAAGAGGAATGGGTCTAAGGCCGATCAATAAGTCTTCATAGCGGTAACCCTACTTAGCTGACTGGAGATCCCAAGAACTAGGTTCAAAGGGACAACTAAGTTATGAAGACTGGAGTAAAGTACTATCAATCTCTACCCATTCCTGTTTGAGATAGTACTAATATGTGAAGGTTAAGCTTAAGCTTTTAATGATTCTAGAGTATGTACTGATACTCAGAAATCACCTATGTGAGTGTGAAGTGTGGGCCGCTTCTATGAGAATTGAAAAGGCCGAATTCTCTAGAACACTCATGAGACCAGGCGGTGTTCATGGCCAAAACGAACACAACAGTGAGAACGAACTTCGTTCGAGAGATCGTTGTGTGACTTCTGTTGTCTAGGCTTACACCAAAGGTTGACAGTTCAAAGACAATCGCGTCTACTGATTGACCGAGTAAGTCCGATAGATGTTCACTAGGATGGGTTCAAAGTTTCAGACTACTCATTACGATGCAACGTTCTCTCATGGATGATCGCACATTGCATTTCTTGCATTTACGAAGAGTCATGATTACGAATATATATCATTCATGTGGGGGATTGTTGGGATTTTGAGCAAATTGGAGGGAACTCCAAATTACAAATTTTGGAGCCAAAATCCATCAAATTGTTTGAATGATATTAAAGATGAAGGAGAGAGTCCCACATAGGAAAGATGGGAGCTTGAAGTTGGATATATTAACTTGTGTTTTCCATGAAGGGTTGGGCCCCGAGGGGTACCCCACTTTTGTGGAAGAGAGAGGTGTTGCTCCAAGCAACAACTATCGCGCGCGCCGCCGCCGTCCGGCCGGTTCGAGAACGGGCAGAAATTATTCAACTCATTTATTTTTTTATTTGCAACGGTTCGGGGGTACCGAACCGGTTCCTTCATTGCGTCGGTTATTTTTTATTTGCAACGGTTCGGGGGTACCGAACCGGTTCCTTCATTGCGTCGGGTTCGCTTGAATGGTCAATCCGTTCAACTGGTACCGGTTCGACTCGAAATTGATTGTTGACTCGTGACTCTTCGGAATTGTTTTTTAAAAACTCATTCGTTTTCAGACAAAGGCTAGCCGTGCATTTTCGAAATAATCTCTCCCTCATTCGGTTTTCCTTGTGCGATCAATTCCGCGACGTTCCGTTCGCCGTTTTCCTCCGAGCAAGTCCCGGCTTTGAGGGAAGGATCCGTTCTATCCTGGGAGACAATTGTCCATCGACCTTGGGTACCGAAAGAGGGGGCAAATTTGTCTTAAGGAAACAACGTCTCTTCGTTGGGCTCGGATCAAACTTGCTTGTGTTGTTCTTTTCGACGCTCAGATTAGTCGGCTTCTCTTGTTTTCTACTATTGAAGTACGTATGTCGTATTGTATGTGATCAACATATTACGTATAATATGCTAGGGTGACAACAAATATCACGACCAACCAAAGATTACACATCTGAACTTACACTTCTGTGAATGGCCATATCCGATTTTGCTACATCGCTCCCGGTTGAGTACCATCCTAGTACATCAAAATTCGGGTATAGCTCCTTGTCTGTCGCCAATTATAAAGCAAAAAAAAGAAAAACTTAGAACACTAACTATGCTTCAAATCCTAAGCCCCTCCGTCTACACAATGGAAGCAAGCGGTCATAACACAAGTCGCTCACAATCATGAAAAACAAAAGGGCCAAAAACGGAAGATAAACAGAGAGAGCGATAGGGTGAGAGAAGGGACTGAACAGCGCTTTTGCTGCTCGTTGAGAAAGGCGCCATCGAGCAATTGAGTGACGGGCTCGCAAATCTCAAAGCTGTTGTATATCTCTACGGTGCGACCCCTCTGGATTCTGATCACGCACCCATACACTCTTGGAGGATCGGCCGCTACGGTCATATCAATGCCATTGCCGGCACCATGCGTGGAGGACGGCAGATGAGACTTGGCACGGAAGGAGTGATCGCAAATATTCAAGATCACAGGGAGATGGAGATTGAATGTGAGGCCGCTGCCGGATGACACCATTGAACCTCTCTGCTATCGCGCTCCAGCGAGACACGCTGTTTGTCCTTCAGCCTTGAAGCAATCCGTTTTTTTTTGGTAAAGTGCCTTGAAGCAATCCGTTTATTTGCAGAGAGTACAATTTTGTTTCTTTTTGGCTGAAGTGCAGAGAGTGGAGCTTTTAAGTGCGAAATAACGCAATTCTTTGAGTCGGAGAGCGTTTTAGAAAGCAGGATAACCACGCGTCTCTCTTGATTGTCATGATGCAACAGAAAATAAGTTTGAATGAGTAGCTTGCTGGGGATTAGGAGGATAAAAGGCTGTTGGAGGAGCATGACTTGTTGAACAGTATTGAAACCAACGGGTCAAGTTTCAAAACTCAATTGCAGTCCTTGTCGATTTATAGAAAATTAGCTTTTGTCGAATGATTATAATGTTTGAACATTGGTCCACTCCATCTATAATCTATGTAAACATGACAAGACATTCTTAAACATCGAATATCTCTTATTTATTCAAATTTAGATAACTATTATCTTTTGATAAATGTGCAAATTCGGTTGAATTAGTCAAAAGATTTAAAGCCCGATTCAATTCTATGCATAAAGATTGAGCCTCGTCGTTTACTTATCCAATATGTTTTTTTGAGAGAGACGGGATTCATTTGAGTTTCTTTTCACCTATGTTATTTTCTTGTGTTGAGCATTAAATGCTCACTATGTTGTGTTTTTCTCTTTTTTGCCTATGGAAAGTTCTGTTTGTTGGTCAAGAAAGTCCAAATCGTTTATCCAAGATTTAACCGCGCGAGAGTCAACCTCTTTAAAGACGTACAGTAGTAAAAACAGAGATAGAGATGGCGAGATATGGTGACTAGATCCTAGAGAGAAAATGGAAAAAAAAAAAAGAACTGAGGTCATCACTTTAAATTGCAATCGAAAGATTAAGGACACATCTGTCTTTTAGTGTAAATGGAGTGGATTTAGTCATTTATAGGGTTGAAGAAATAGAGCCGCACAAAACAATTTTCTTAGGAATTCTTTTATATATTGTTGTATTTTGTGAATAATATGATAGTAATTTTTTGATATCTATTACATGAAAGTTATCAAACACACACATCTCTAGTGCAATCTCATGTCTCGGGTACGAGTGTCGGGCATTGGGGCTTGAGTGCATGAGATCAAGCTCAACTATTAGGGATGCCAGCTTGGTCGTTGAGATCATGGGACCAGCCTCAGGGGACCTAATCTCGGCCTCGGGTGACTCAAACTCGACCGCTAGGGATCGAGGCATCCCAAGCAAGGGCCCTAGGTCCCCATGCCTAGTGCCAAGGACCCAAGCATGGAGATCCAGCCCAACCTAGGTCGGCTTGGGGTTCACGAATAAAGGAGAGATTCAACTCAAGGTTCACAGATGATCATTGTATCCAGAAAATTCCAATTCAAAATTCATAAGCTATCTATTCAAATCCTATCAATTTCATATAAATTATTATGGATTTGGGTCACCTACGTAGACTAAACACCTGATTTGACTGATTTATAGAAATCGCAAGGTCTTTTTTGAGTCTCTAAGTAGCCGCATATCAAAGTCCATGCTCTTAGATGAAAGGTAGTGGATGCACACTAAACAGAGTGAAATGAAAAGAGGTCCACTTGGTACAGACGTCTCCTTGGACACCTCTAACATTTTCTATTTTGGAGATAAGAATCCACAGAGTGTCAAGACCCAAAAGCAGAAAGTTATCTGGAGGCTTCTTCGTTGGGAAGGTCGGTTCAAACTTCAAATTATGACCATTCACATTCCCTTTTGATCCAGGGATAAATACTTTCAAAATAGAATATATGGATCGTTGATAACCTCAATTTAGCAAAAATCTTGCGCACTGATTTGTATCTGTACCCGAATCCTTTCAAATTCTGTTTATATAACCTAAAAGGGGTTTATACCATTAAAGTCCCAAATTAAAACACCATCATCATAGCAAATCTTTAATCAATATCCCTCACCCTGATCTACCATATGTTGACACATATTTTCAATTGCCCAATTAAATTACACAAAATTATGAATTAAATTTTTGATTCCTAAAATAAAAATATTTTTATTTAATTGCATGACATATAGACTTTAGGTTTATTTTTTATTATTAGAATATATTTCCTTTTTATAAAAAAATTAATTTAAAAATAAAAATTAATTAATTAAAAAAATAAAATCAAAATCAAAATCAGATCGGGCCGGGCCAAGGCCGGCCCGTCCCGACCCTCTTTTCCTTTTCTTGGCCCAGCCTCCTCCTTACTTCCCCTCTCCTTCCCAGCATCACCGTGGATGGAGTGAACGCCTCTGCACCGGCATAAAATTTCCACAAAAGTCAAGGGGACAAGCTAGGCTGGGCGACGAAGATGCAGGTCGAGTTAATGGAGAAGAGGCAAGTGGCTGTCGGCCATAAAAAGACCAGAGAGAGAGAGAGGGGGGGGCCACGGTGACAAGACAAAAAACATAAGAGGGGGACGAAGAGAAATAACAGGGGAAGCGGTGATAGTGAGAAGGGAGTAAGAGAGAGATCTGGGGAGAGATTTTTTGGGCGAACCAAGGGGAGAGACGTCTAGTGTGAAGCTCCCCAGTGCCCACCGTGCCAGAATTACAATCGACGAGTCGTGACCACGCCCCTTTTCCAGCTTCGAAACCACGCACTTTAGGTGTTCGAAAAAATGCCCAAGTGAGAAGATAGAGGAGTCCATCAATAAGAGGAAAAGTGAGAGCGAAAGGAAGCCTCGGTCGACGCCTTAGCTCCTTGCAAGCCTCGTCCAACGACCCAAACTCCTGTCAACGTCGGTAAGCCCCTGTTTTGGCCGAGAGTCCCTTGGGCTCTGTTTTTGGGCATCTTGAGTTGGAGTTCGCAACCATTCTGTTCGCGCGAACTCCGACTCACGCCGTCTCCATGTCGAGTCCCCATAACCTCATACGTCCCGTGTCCAGAGTCCTGGTTCGGAGCCGAGCCCCCGAGCGAGCCGAGAATCCTTCGTTCTTGAAGCACTCGCCACCTGTTTGTTGAAAAGCCTCAATGAAATCCAGTTTTATATCCCTCTTTCGGCTGAAGTCGAGGCCGTCCGGGGAACGGCAGTCCGGGCGAAGGGGATGTTGTTGCCAGGGCACCGGTGTTGCCCGATCCGTGGCCGTCATCGTAGCTGTCCGCGAAGGCCGCGAACATCGCGTTCCTTGGACTCTTCGCCGCAACCTCTTGGAGGTCCCCCAGCCTGACGGAAACGAGCGGCTTTGCTCCCCACGGCCGTCTCCGTCGCGGTGAAGGACTGGACGACAGAGGAGCAGAGACAGAGAAAGTGCAGCGGCTGAAACGGACAGGCTTGGGGGTTGGCGGTCGTCGAGCCGGCACCGGGTTCAGCTCACGGCGGCGAGCCGACGGTAGCTTGGGTGTCGGGCGTCGGCGTGCGGCCGCTGCAGGTGAAACGCCGCGAGCGCTAGGGTGAGGCCGCGGAGGCAGAGCGTCGTCGTGTCTGTGAGGGCCGGCGGAGTCGGTTCGGATCCGGGTCGGTTAAGGAATCTGACCCGGTTCCTTTTTGTGTATTTCGGGTTGGGCCAGAAAAATAAAAAGTGGGCTGGGTTAGATTAGAAAATTGGTTTGGGCCGGACTTTCCTTTTTATATGTTTTTTTAGGGTTGACCCGACTTGGGCTCATTTAATGAGCCCAGTCCAGTCGAGGACCCCGACCAGCGAGGCCCGGGTCAGATGTGGTGATCCGACCTGGGTCCGTTTATATAATATTATAATATTATCATATTATTTTAATATTAAAAATATCGAAAATTCAAAAAATATTTATGTATATATATATGGAAATTGGGCTTTGGATTGGCCTTTTTCTTGCTTTCTTGTATGATGAATGTCATGCTTAATTGCGCGTCGTTTGCTTCGCGTGTTTTGAATTACGTGTTTAATTCGACCCTATAAGTGCCCAATTAGAGGCATGTTAGGCATTTGACTTCCGATGTATGATTGTCATCACCTTAGTTACGATTAGAACCTTAAGCTGAATATTTATCTTGACTGTTAATCGTTAATGATTGTGCACTCGTTTGATCATCTTACATGTTAGAAGATAGGTCATAAAATCAATTTAAACTATCTAATGAAATATTTTCCGAAATGAACAAGATAAAATGTACCGAAAGGGCACTAGTCACCTAACTAGTGTAACTAAGTCCCCTAACTCATTTAATCTCTAGTTCGTAGGAGTAGGATGATTCTCCCGTCACCTTACTTAGGTTTCTAATCGATCCATCCCAAATTAATTAGTGGTGACTCCTAGATAAAAATCATTTGCAAGTTAAAAACCTAAACCACAAGTCACGATATGGTATGGGTCTGGAAAAGCCCAAGTTAAGTCTCAAACCTAAACTTAACACGTACCAGGCTATGCCATTCTCCCCCTTCCATAGGAAAATTTAGCGGCCACAACACCATCTATTTGCATTTCCCTCGATATCCCATTACAATGCATATGTGTGAATACACGTGGATTTTTCACGTTGAATTTGTTATTCTCCATATCACGTGCATGCATTTTAACGAGGTAAGCGAAATGATGATGGAGTGTTGATTTGAGTCGAGAGTAACGGCTCGAGATTTTTATTAGTGTTAATCCCATGGAAGGTGAGATTTCCTTGAACATATTTCCAAAAAAAAACAAACCTAAAGTTCAAGGGATTTCCCTAAGTTTGGCTGTATATTTTAGATTTTATATAGCAATTGCGAAAATCCAGTGCCAAGCGCCTGAAAAAGAATTTAACCATAGAAATTAATAGATGCAGCCCCTGCAGGTCAAATCATCGTAGTTCACGTCGTACGGAATTCCAAACCCGGCCAAGACATTTAAGTGATTGAGAGAGAGCCAAGAGGAATTGGGTTTTTGCTGGGAAACCAGTGTCGTTCATTCATAAGAAAGGGAAGAGTTATGCAACGTAGCTAACTCATCAGACAAGTTAAACAAACTAGAAGAACAAAACTGTGTTTCCATTTCCAACAACACTGGGTCTCCCTCTCACAAACTTCCAATTTTCTAGGCCTTAATTACACCAGCCTTTTACCATAACATCAGGACAACAACAAGACTAGATAGATCATCGATATTTCATATGCAACCAGCGAAAGATCATGTGCAATGCCAAACAAGGCTAACGTAACTGGGCAATAGATATAAAGCATTCGAGCAATGGCAACAAGATCTTTTTTCTGAGTTAGCACTTGGATATTAGTGGAGGCATCAAAACATCAAGATATTGAAAAGATCATGAATTAACTTTCTGTCGCGGGAAATTGAAGATTAGGGGCCTTTAGTGTAAAAATATCAGAAAGTGATGAACTACAGAGTTTAAAGGGATTCCGACCCAATTGGGTGTAGTTCACACGGCAAACTATAAGATGTAGCCAGAGCTCTTCTTATTATAGTAAAAACATCTTTTGCTGGATAGGCACGCTATATTCATGTTTGCAAGTACTCTTTTCTTCTTCCACTTAATCTAATCAAATTACTGACTCGTTCTCTTTTTTCTCTCACATCGTGCCATGTATTTTCCGCATTCACTCTGGCCTGGTTTAATTGATGGCTGAGCCGCCCTGCAAATTCTCTGATGACATACAATCCCACGCGAACATAACCAGATAACATGGGGTTCCAAGAGACCTCATCTTTCACTGGAGTTTTATCGAACATGTATCGGGCACACTCAATGCGACCGTACTTCGAGTAGAAACGAACGAGCGTGTTTCCCTTGGAAAGTACTTAGGTCGAACACACCCGTAATGCATGGAGCATGCGATGCCTTTGCCAACGCTTTCTTCGGTGATTGGAGAGAAACCATCTTGAAGAAAGGCGGCGACTTGGGGGTGGGCGGCTGCTCGGGTGCATTGGAGTGTGTAATAGTTATGGTGGGAAAAGATTTGTGGGAAAGGAACTAAAAGGGTAGTGAGTTATGATGGAAGTGGAGAGCCGATAGCAATCTTAAAACAAAAGAGATGTCATTGATGCCATAATAATAAAGCTTGGATATCCAGACCAAGATGTGCTCTTCTGTTCAACTTTGGTTTGAGAGAGGGAGAGAATTTGGAAAGGGCGGGAGCTTTGCAGCTATGGCAGTTATGAAGACGCGGGGAGGATCCTCTGAATCGAGCTCCCGTAGTGCATTGGCTACTCGGTTCGTAATAATAAATCTTGATTGAATTATGGATAGAATCAAATGGCGACGAATTGTCATCGAATTATGCAATTCTTGCAATCTTAGAGCATAAATAACAACATTTCTCTTTTCTTGCCCTATTTTTGGTTAGAAATTAACAAATCTATTTCTCTTTCTCGTGCGAGTTTCTAAGCAAAAAGTAGTGTATGATAACGACACAAAAATTTTCATATGATCACTAGTGAAAGCGAAGTAGCACCTTTTCTTGCTGAACAATGAAGTAGAGCTATCAATCGTTCCAGGGCCACACACGATATAGTCTCTAGCTTTTTAAGATAAGCATCCCCTGTTATATTTATAATATGATCCCACATTTAGGGATATAGTTTTTTCGAAATAAAACTTATCCATTGAGTTTGACCTACATTTTCTCTTTTAACTGACGGTTATCCACATTCGGTTTTTTCCACACTTCGTACCCCTTCGGTGATAACCGCCCTCTTCAATAACTGCCTTGATGGGAAGCGATTTATAAAGTGAACGTTCATTCCATAAAGGGCAGACACAAGGTCTAACGTAAACCCTCTCATTCGATAATACACCATCAGTACGCGAGGGGATTGGGTTAGTAGAGTGCGCCCATAATCGCTTCAAATTGACGTCGAACTACTGTGGATTTCCGACGAACGTAAGGTTGAACAATGGTTGGAGGTCAGTTTATTTTCGATCCTGTTTTCCGCATTTGATTCTAATTGTGCATGAATTTTGTTCTTCAATGCACAAAAGAATCATTCAGTTTTAGTCTTACATTTGGTATCAGAGCATGTTTAGTGCATCTGCCTTGTTCTTGTTGAATTTTTGTTGAATTTTGGGTGCAATTTTCGATATTTTCGGAGATGAACAGTAACTCAGCTTTTGGGGCTAAGAGGAAATCGCCGATTCCGGCCAAAATTCCGGCAACCCATCGCTCAACTTCGGACCGGCACGGTCGCACCGCCATGGAGAAGAATAGCCCTGAGTTAATCTGGCATATCGGTGATCCCCGGAGGCTATTTGAGAGGCGGAAGTTGCGGGTGAGGGCTTGTGCGTTTAGACGGAATTTTGCTTGATTCGAGCCAATTTCTTGGTTGTTTTCGCCGAATTTTGGGTCCATATGGTCGCGCCGACGTGGTCTCCGAAACCCATAAATTATTTTTGTGTGATATGGGCTACCGGAGGAGACCCATTCGGTTGAAGACGCGGCGGAACGGCGAAGGACGGCGAGAAATCGAGGAAAATGGCTTCTGGTCGCGCGGAAGAGAAGCGCGTGGCGCCCATGCGCGCGCAACCACTGGCGCGTGGGAGCCACGCGCGCGCGCAACTGCTGGCGCGTGCGGCCCATGCGCGCGCGCAACTGCTGGCGCGTGCTGCCCACGCGCGCGGCAGTTGCTGGCGCGTGCGCCGCACGCGCCCGCGCGGTTATGAGGCGCGTGCGCACCACGTGCCCGCGCATAAAGCAGGCGCGTGCGCGGCACGCGCCCTGGAACCGGCGCCCTCCCCTTCGGTTTTTACGTTTTTGCCCCTGATGTTTGCCCATTATTGCGATTATGCCCCTCGCCGAATTAAGTTTATTGTTTTGTCCTTCATGCATTTTGTGAATAATTTTTATGCATGAAATTAAATGTCCAGTGATCCATATATTTTTAATTAATTGGGGAGTAGCCACAGCATCCTTAATTAATTAAATTATATATTAATAGCATTCGGATCACATTTGGAAATGGACATTAATTGTAATTAATTTTATTAATATGATGCATTTAATCCCACAGGAATTTTCATTATATTAATTTGATTAATTAGGTTGAATATCATATTATTTTTCTTAATTTACCCACAGGGATTAAGGAAAGGAATATACTATGATAGTTTCTTCATGGAGTATTTATGAATCTATTTAAATTAAAAACTTAGCCCACAGGCAGTTTTTATGTTATGTGATTCATATTTTATGACATGTTTTACATTGGTAGAACATGATATATGTTAATTTTTGCCTCAAATTTTGTGACATAAGCATGATTGTTTGATATGCAGTTTTACAACCTGTGAATTTCTCTGAATTTAAGAGTGATGTTCCCATACTGAATGGTGAAAACTATAAAGTCTAGAAGGAGTCAATTCTTCTTCAATTGGGGTGCATGGACATTGATTATGCTATAAGGAAGGATGAACCACCTGCTCCTACTGACACAAGCACTGCAGCTGAGATAGCCCTTTATAAACAGTGGGAGCGGTCTAACTGCCTTAGTGTGATGTTCATAAGGACTAAGGTATCTCCTAGTATCCGTGGTTCAGTCGCTCAGCATAGCAATGTTAAGGCTTTATTGGAGGCCATTGATGCACAGTTTGAGACTTTAGAAAAGGCACATGCCATGACCCTAATAATGAAGTTTTCATCTTTAAAGCTTACAAGTGTTAGAGGTGTGCGTGAGCACATCATGAAGATGAGGGATATTGCAGCTCAGCTAAAAAACCTTGAGGTTGAGATATCTGAATCATTTCTTGTGTACTATATTCTGAACACTCTTCCACAACAGTATGCACCTTTCAAGATCTCTTACAACACACATAAGAATAAATGGTCAATTAATGAACTTATGACCATGTGTGTTCAAGAGGAAGAGAGGCTGACTATGGAATTGGGAGAAAGTGCTCATTTGGCAACACATGAAAGGTTCAAGAGTCACGGCAAGCAGAAGGGGAAAGGTAAAATACCTCCCCAAGCTGACATTAAGAAGGAATCCAAATGTTTCTTCTGTAAAAAGAAGGGGCATATTAAGAAGGATTGCGTCAGATTTAAGGCCTGGCTCGAGAAGAAAGTTAATCCAACCTCTTATGTTTGTTATGAATCTAATATGGCTGATGTGAGTCACAACACTTGGTGGATTGATTCTGGTTTTACAATCCATATTTCGAATTCCTTACAGGGTTTTCAAAACCACAGGAAGCCAGTGGGAAGTGAACAAAGCATCTATTCAGGAAACAAGATGCGTTCGACTGTAGAAGCTATTGGTACATGCAAATTAGTTCTCAATAGTGGCTTTATTTTGAATTTGGAAAGGACCTTTTATGTTCCAAGTTTCTCTAGAAACTTAATTTCAGTTTCAAAACTTGTACCTTTGCGTTACTCTTTTAACTTTTCAAATTCAAACTTCAGTTTATTGTTTAAATCTGAAATTGTTGGGAGTGGTATTTTGTCTGATGGTCTTTTTCGAATTAATTTGCAAGACAATGCCTATTATAATGCGATGCATGTTCATGATAATGCTGGTATAAAACGATGTGTTGTGAATGAAGATTCCTCTATGTTGTGGCACCGGAGATTGGGACATATCTCCATAGATAGAATTAAGCGATTAGTAAATGATGGAGTACTCGGTACTTTAGATTTTACTGATTATGATATTTGTGTGGACTACATAAAGGGAAAGCAGACCAACAAGACAAAGAAAGGTGCCAAGAGGAGTACGGACATATTAGAAATCATACATACAGATATTTGTAGTCCTGATATGGACTCGTATAGTCAGAAATACTTCATCTCCTTCATTGATGATTACTCACGTTATATGTATCTCTACTTACTTCATAATAAGCATGAAGCGTTGGATGCCTTTAAGGTTTTTAAGGCGGAAGTAGAGGAACAATGCGGCAAGCAAATTAAAATCGTGAGATCAGATAGAGGTGGAGAATTTTATGGTAGATACACTGAAGATGGACAAGCACTTGGTCCGTTTGCGAAGTTTCTTCAAGAGAATGGGATAGTTGCCCAATATACTATGCCAAGTTCTCCAGACCAAAATGGCGTAGCAGAAAGAAGAAACCGAACTTTATTGGACATGGTGCGGAGTATGCTTAGTAGCTCCAAACTTCCTAAGTCCTTGTGGACTGAAGCTCTTAAGACGGCAGTGTACATATTAAATCGAGTTCCAACCAAGGCTGTCCCAAAGACGCCTTTTGAATTATTCAAGGGTTGGAAGCCAAGTTTGCGACATGTACGCGTTTGGGGATGCCCGTCTGAGGTAAGAGTCTATAATCCATAGGAAAAGAAGTTGGACCCAAGGACTGTAAGTGGGTATTTCATTGGATATGCTGAAAAGTCCAAGGGATACAGGTTTTAGTGTCCATCTCACACTACTTGGATTGTGGAATCAAGAAATGCTAAGTTTCTTGAAAGTGACTTGATTAGTGGGAGTGATCGATTAAAGGGCTTTGTTCTTGAGAAAGATCATTCAGATACTCAACCTTCCACTTCAATTACTAGGTTGGTTGTTGTTCATAATGCCCCTTCAGTTCAGCCGGCTATTGAACAACCAACCATTGAAGTTCCACAACTTGCTGTTAATGATCCGGTAGATCCAGTTGTTCAACAATTACCAGAAGCTGTTGAACAACCAGTTGAACAACACGCTCCTCCAGAGAATGTTGATACAACATTAAGAAGATCTACTAGAATGAGGAAATCAGCAATTCCTAGTGATTATATTGTGTATCTACAAGAGTCTGACTATAATATTGGAGCTGAGAATGATCCTGAAACGTTTTCACAAGCCATGAGTAGTGATAAATCCAATTTGTGGTACAATGCCATGAAGGATGAGATGAGTTCTATGGCATCAAATAAAGTCTGGGATTTGGTTGAGTTGCCTAATGGTGTAAAAGCCATTGGTTGTAAATGGGTCTTCAAAACTAAGAAGGACTCGTTGGGCAATATTGAGAGATATAAAGCTAGACTCGTTGCCAAAGGATTCACTCAAAAGGAAGGAATCGATTACACGGAGACCTTTTCTCCTGTATCTAAGAAAGATTCTCTTCGTATTGTTTTGGCATTGGTTGCCCATTTTGATGTGGAATTACATCAAATGGATGTGAAAACGGCGTTCCTCAATGGAGACCTAGAGGAGGAGGTATACATGAAACAACCTGAAGGATTCTCCTCTAGTAAAGGTGAGCAATTGGTGTGCAAGCTTAAGAAATCTATATATGGTTTGAAACAAGCATCCCGCCAATGGTACTTAAGGTTCCATGATGTCATCTCTTCATTCGGCTTTGTAGAGAATATCATGGATCAATGCGTATACCAGAAGGTTAGTTGGAGCAAAATTTGTTTTCTTGTAATATATGTGGATGATATTTTACTTGCAACCAATGATAAGGGGTTGTTACATGAGGTGAAACAATTCCACTCTAAGAGTTTTAACATGAAAGATATGGGTGAGGCATCTTATGTCATTGGCATTAAGATCTATAGAGATAGAACTCGAGGATTTTTAGGACTATCTTAAGAAACCTATATCAATAAGGTCTTGGAGAGATTTCGGATGAAAGATTGTTCACCAAGTGTAGCTCCCATTGTGAAGGGTGATAGGTTCAATTTGAACCAGTGCCCGAAAAACGATTTGGAAAGGGAACAAATGAAGAACATCCCATATGCTTCTGCTGTCGGAAGCTTGATGTATGTTCAGGTTTGCACTCGACCTGACATCGCTTTTGCGGTGGGAATGTTGGGAAGATATCAGAGTAATCCAGGGATGGACCACTGGAAAGCTGCAAAGAAAGTGATGAGATACCTTCAAGGTACTAAAGGCTACATGTTTATGTATAGACGGACTGACAACTTGGAAGTAGTTGGTTATTCGGATGCAGATTACGCTGGTTGTGTTGATTCTCTAAAATCAACATCAGGATACATTTTTATGTTAGCTGGCGGAGCCGTGTCATGGAGGAGTGTGAAGCAGACTTTGACTGCTACTTCCACTATGGAGGCTGAGTTCGTTTCTTGTTTTGAGGCTAGCTCGCATGGTGTATGGTTGAAGAGTTTCATTTCAGGGCTTAGAATTGTTGATTCTATTTCTAGGCCATTAAGAATATATTGTGACAATTCAGCTGTGGTTTTTACGGCTAAAAATACTAGAAGTGGCGGTCGAAGTAAGCACATCGACATTAAGTATTTAGCCATAAAGGAACGTGTTAAGGAGAATAAAGTGGTCATTGAACACGTTCGCACTGAATTGATGATAGCTGATCCTTTAACTAAAGGCATGCCACCTATGAAGTATAAGGATCATGTGGCCAGTATGGGAATAGTTCCCATGATGTGACTTATCGTCGTATGGACGACTTTTGTTGTTTGAAACTCTTATTCAATTGTAATGTTATTCTCAATTTCTGGTGTACACATTCAATTACTTATGAGAATAACAATTATCCTTGGTTCTGGAATAAACATAGGGTTTATTCATTAAGATGTGTTATCACATATGGGCTGACATTAAAGGAATAAGATGCATTGTAATACATGGAAGATATTACTCGCTCTTAGAGGACGTGTCGCCATGATTCATGTGTCTTGTTTCTTTTCTTAAGTATATGGTTTTGTGGATTTGGTTGGGTAATCTGTATGATGAAAATGTTGGGATCAAGTGGGAGAATGTTATATTTATAATATGATCCCACATTTAGGGATATAGTTTTTTTGAAATAAAACTTATCCATTGAGTTTGACCTACATTTTCTCTTTTAACTGACGGTTATCCACATTCGGTTTTTTCCACACTTCGTACCCCTTCGGTGATAACCGCCCTCTTCAGTAACCGCCTTGATGGGAAGCGGTTTATAAAGTGAACGTTCATTCCATAAAGGGCAGACACAAGGTCTAACGCAAACCCTCTCATTAGATAATACACCATCAGTACGTGAGGGGATTGGATTAGTAGAGTGCGCCCATAATCGCTTCAAATTGACGTCGAACTACTGTGGATTTCCGACGAACGTAAGGTTGAACAATGGCTGGAGGTCAGTTTATTTTCGATCCTGTTTTCCGCATTTGATTCTAATTGTGCATGAATTTTGTTCTTCAATGCACAAAAGAATCATTCAGTTTTAGTCTTACATCCCCATGATAGAAACCATAAAGGAAGGTGAAAGTTCGAATACCGAATAGGAAATCGGCCTGACCTTCAGACGTTAGGAAATATGAACACTGGACATCAGTTAAGAAGCAACAAGAAATTAATGTTCCATCTTGTTTCTTACATCCATGTGAAAACCAAAGCATATTCTCACGATTCTCTCTACACTTGATAATGGATATGTATCGATCAAGAGAACAAAAGGTGTATTGTCGAATTCGGTCGTAATACTCGTACAGCTCAGTTTAGAAAGACGTACTATCTCAACAAACTGTACTGTAGTCATTGCTGTGTCCGCAGCAAATATTGTAACGGAAATAGGCAGAAGCTTACTACAAAAGAAGAATACCCCAATGCTTCAAACCCATTGACCATTTCCCTGCATAAGTCGAAATTTTTTTTTAGAAAATTGCTACTTCTGCATTCATCTCCTCACGGTCAATATGACCAACATCCTTCATTACGTCACCCAATCCCTCTATTAAAGGAGTAGTTCTCATACTTGCATCATCATCCGCCACAAAGGGCGAAAAACCAGAACCCACATCTGACCAAGCACAACCGAGCGCCATTGAACTAGTCTTAGTTCTTCATTGGTTTTGGTGTCTCTTGTGTGTATTTGTAAGGGTTTTCTGTGGTTGTGATTTGCTTTTTGATGTGTTGCAAGTTCAACTTGAGTTTGTCTCAGGAGGTGTAACTTATAATGGGTTTCTGTATATTTCATTTTGAGATTGTTTGATAGTGCGTTTGAGTAATTTGCATCCTAATTACCGCATCGCATATGCAATCTTGGTGATCTTCTGGTTCACATGGTAACATTACATGTTAATCATTGGATTTCTTTACGGGTTTCAAGTGCTCCATGTTAGATGAAAGTCACACCAAATATCACTTTACCAAAATAATTTCAAACTAAAAAGAAAGGAACAAGGAAAGAGTAAATAGCAAAGTAAAATAAATCACTGTTACTGTACCTAGCTTTTCAGTTAGAATTCTCAGTATATAAGTGAAGCCCTGTTCAAGCCCCATTTCTCCCCAAGCATCTCATGGCTTCTAAAATGATTTTTATGGAATCACTTGCTAATATATATCGATTATAACTAATATTTTCAACAATTTCCCCGTACCATGGTATGGCTTAAAGGAACCTTCAAAACGTAGCATTCCATGAAACATTTTTGAAATTTTCATTATTTTTAAGATAGTTTTCAAATCTCAATCAATTTCAAGGTGCATTGATATTTTCCATTATTCAGACATTCAACTGTGAATTTGTTGGCAATGTTGGGTAACCAGAATTAATCTTTGTCACTCGCTTTTATTTAAAATCATTCAAAATGATTCTTTAGTTTAACTAAGGAAAGTCAGAAATTTGCCAAATATATTGCTTACAAGGGAAATCCAATAGCGTCTTTCAGCTCTTTATCTATTCGTTTTTTACATGAATTAGGCAATAATCGCTTATAAGGATTGAAATTAATTTTCGCCTCCTAGAGTTACTAATTATATTAAAATACTATCAGTTGCCTGCTTTAGTAATATGAAGTGTTACTTAGTGTAATTGTTGATATATGGATACTGTCAACCATCGTTTCTAACTTCTTATGCTGGAAGAATACGTATTTTTCTATTCGTGACTAGTAATCTTATCTAATTAATTATACTAAAAATAGATTTTTTGGACTTTAATTTGTTTAATTTGATGAGAGGGGTCTTTCTTCTACCAAATTAAAGTTTAAAAGTTTTTCTAAGTAGTAAAAGAGATCTTAGAAGATTTAGTACGTTTATCTTTATTGAGATGAATCTTTCATCTACAAATAGAAATTTTGAACTTTTAGAATTCAAAGTAAAAAAACTCAAGATTTATTGTTAAAGTCTCCAATTTAATTACGAATATCTTGTGATGAACTTTAATAGTGTAGATTGAACTAGGAATAAAGTTATATGATAGAAAAAGTTATTTCAATATATATGTAAACCTGTCATGTTTCACAATATATGCTAGGTGAAAGTTAATTAGGCTATACAAAATAGTACCTATATAATTTCCATTCAATTTGAATGTGTACGAGTTCCCAATAAATTATTTTTATTATTTTCCTGAAACACGGTGATTTTGAATTAATGGGTTAGCTTTTAATACTGATTGTAGTGATTAAAATTCATATAATTTGATCCTTTTACATTCTTGGTCGGTCTGTTTGGCATCTCGTGTTTGGCTGTGGAGATTGGATGTCCCTGCTCCGGATTGAGTGGATCTGTTTGGGAGCAAGGGTTACTCCATCAACAAGAAGGATTTCCAATTTATTTTCCCTGCTTCTCCAATTCCAGAATTTCAATGGTAACCTTCCCTCGTCCGTGCTCTGTCTTTTTATCGGCATTTACGATTATCCCGTACTTTACTTCTTCGATTAATCTACTTGTAGCGAATTGCAAACGAGAAAAATCTTGTTTAGGATTGCGAATTTCTGGAAAGCGACCGTGTTTACGATTGTGCCGGGTGGGGGAGGGGAACCTGATTTGGATTTGCGGAAGTTGTTCACCTTTTTTGTTTTTCTTTGGTTCAAGATCGAAAAATGATGATTGGACTTGTGTAGTTTTACTAGTGACATGGAGTTGATTAACTTCGAGAGAGATTCACGATTAAACACATCGAGAGATGGAGATTACTCCATTCTAATGGAGATTCACTGCTCCATAAATGTTTTTTTTTTTTTTGATAAATTACTGCTCCATAAATGTTTAAGATTGGGAAGTTCAATTATCGTCAAGGACTCCAGGGATGGAATTGAAACCTGACACATAGACCCATCATCGATAGCATTAACAATTTTGCAAAGGATAGACAAGAAATTTTCGTGCCCCAGGAATGGTTGCTGAAGGACATTTACGAGCAAAGTAATTAACAACCTTTAGGATAGTTTTTGCACCTACAAAAATCTTTGAGAAACGAAAGCTAATACAATCCAAAAAGGGAAATTACGAGCCCAAGAGACTACTAATGAACTACTTGTTATTTACAATATAACAAGGTATGTTATTACGATTAAATTTAGTTTGCTATTTACTAGCAATATGAGAAATTACAGTCATGAATTAGTACTTTTTCAGTTTGCTGATTTTGATAAAAAAAAAATTTACTCATGACAATGAAATTTAGTAACCCATAAGGCAAAAAGAAGTACTTTCAGGAAAAATTACTCCCTATAACATAAACTACTTCATTAAACTACTGCCTCTTACGTTATGTTAATAATTTGAAGATACATTACTCATTTTATAGGATGATTGCTAGAAAGTAATTTACTATCGCACAATCGAAAAACGTAGGCAACTGACTATCAAAGGGAAATTACTTATTGCAATATGTGATTGACTACTTAAACGAGGAGATTGCAATCTTGAGAAGTAAATTAAGTAAGCTATGAAACTTTAATTACAGAAGGTATATTTAATTTACTACCTACCTAAGAGAATTTAGCAATTATAAAGATTAATTTACTTCTTTACAAGGGATCCCCTACAGGTCGTAATCGATAGTTACAAACAACACCACTTACCATAATTTGTCTAAAGTCGTCCAATTGTCAACTACATCTCTATATGGTTAGTACTTTCCCTTATTGCATATCCTTTGGATTAGCTATAGATATTGTATCATGATAATGCTATCACTTAGTGATTACCCAATAACGAAGTAAGTTAACTCAAGTTGTCATAAGAGATAGGTATTGTGTTTAGTTCAAACGCAACAATTGGATTTTTCCTTCAAGTCCATGTAGATAACAATAACCTATCTTTAAAAGTAAGACATTACATTAAGTTCTCATAAGTTTGAAAGTCCTAAAGATTCCAAATCTCCTTCAGAAATAATAATCAACTTGAGATTATCGTAAACTTCTTTTTCCATGTCTTCAGTAAGTTACCTCGATGTTCCTTTAAAGTCTGTAAGCCAGTGTAATCTATCCTAATTTCATTACAGTTACTTAGACATTTCATTATAATCTCATTTATGATCACCGATAACTTATGTACTACTTTTTCCTTACAGCATTTCAGCTTCAGTCACCGCCAATCAATTCCAATTCCATCGAACTTATATAAGCTTGACAGAAACTGCTATCACTTGATACTAATTTTTACTTGTTCAAAGTCCATTTGTATATTATCCTTGAATTGGCAAGAAAATGCTTAGTCAAAGAAAAGTTGCTTTAGCTTTTTGCCTACGAGAAAATTAAACTTGTTGCTTTAATCTTATGCCTATCAAATCAAAGTAAAAATCCCCGTAACCTATGGCCCAAAAAAAAAAGCCCTAAAGCATCTTCGCAAAATTTCCCACCATAAGCTTAGTAAAATAGTTACACAATTATAAAAGGACAATTTTGTCTAATCAACTGGAACGCCCAACTCGTAGCAATTTTTGCCTAATAAAATAATTTACATTAATGGCCACTTTTCCTACTACGGAAGAGGGAGGTCGGGAGTTCGATTCCCTGCATTCTCAAGAGGGATCATGTCACGCCCCGCACTCCTCGACGCGGCACATCCCTTGCAGAGGTCGATTCGACTACGACGTCCCAGGACGCGTCGCCAACCCAACACCAAACACAGAGATTTAAAGCACATGCAAAAGCGATTAAAACCACTCGTACATATATGAACACATAACCAAGGGTAACCACAGAAATCAACACTTGTAATAGTACTGGAAATCATATACAATATTCATATACAGCCAAAACTTCAAAAATCCAAAAGCGGGTCAAGGCCACTACTAACAAAAAGGGGTAAGTGGCTCAAGTTCAGACTCTACAATTATCCGGGGCTCCTCCCAAAAACTCTTCGATACGCCTACCATCCTAAAGGCTGGGGGTTTGAAAAATCGATTTTCAACAACCGTGAGAATAAATCTCAGCGAGTAATTCCCTAAACCTAAACTAGGCTAACGTACACCTCCTGACAAGCGCTAACAACACATAAAACACACATAACTGACTCAGGCCCTCGGGCCCAAATCTAATCTTACTGGACCCTGCAAGTTAGGCATTAAATGAACAACAGTAGTCACGCGACAGCATTTAAACCCAGCATATACACACGCATTTCTATGTCACAACGCATGTTATGCATATGCTAATACCCGCACTCATGCTCATGCCTCATCAATGCATTATCGCACACTTGCATACTAGCACTCTGCCATTTGCCAATTTCTCCTCCGATCCGCGTTAAACGCATCAGGTCCGACCTGCGTAAAACGCATCAGGTCCATCACTTCGAGATCGATCTCTGGCCCTCGTAAAACGCATCGGGCTCATGACACATTACCCGCGTAAAACGCATCAGGTTGGTCATCTTCCGGTAAACCGGGCATCGTCCCGCGTAACACGCCTCAAGACGAGTTCACTACCCCGCGTAACACTCATCAGAGTTTATTGTGATCACACACTCACAAGCACCAATTCTTATCTGAACCCCGCGTAAAACGCATCAGGGCATTTTAAGTGATCACAATGCAAATGTCATTCGGGCACATTCGTACATGCTCATGCCGTGCCAATGCTTGAGATGCATACTCATGGCTATCACGTTCACACTTGGGCATCCACATGCGCGAATTACGATGTAACATACTCAACTTGTACTGCGCATATTCAAATTCATAAATCAACATGCCCAAATCAGACAATCAATTCAAATCAGCCATAGCATCAAATTGACACACTACCCACGTACAATTTCACATAACAGGGTCAACAAGCACTCACGCATTCGAGGCCCGCCAGGCTAATCCATTCTCAGTCCCGCTCGACGTGCAACAGGACACCATCAAATTAACCACAACCGAGGCTCAATTAGCCAGTCAATTACAGAAATCGATTAATTCCGGTAATCGCACGTTTAGACCTCAAATTAATCACGCCGCGCCCAAATTTAGTCCCGTTGTGGGCGACCATTATACTGTAATTTCTAGGCTAATAATCATCACCAAAATGCTCTATTATACTCCCCAAATATCATTCTAATCAGCCACCACAAACCAAAATACGGCGCGCACTATAATCCACATCTCGAACCCGATCTTTCCGGAACTCGGGCCGATTTAATTCAAACTGTCCAGCCCATTTATCGCACCTCTCGGGCCACTAATCCTCCATTATTTTATCGCACTAAGCCCATTGAATAGTCACAAAAATAGCCACCACTCAATCTATCGATTTCATCTCTCAAGTCCACCATTTTATCCAAATCCCGACACCCATGCTTCGGCACATCACAGCACTATACAAGCCACTAAACCTCAACCAAATAATCATTCTTAGTCACCAAAAACACCACAAAACCAGCCCTTAATTAGCTCCATAATTTAACTCCTAATTTTCCCTAATTAACCCCTAAACCCGTCTAGAAATATAAATTAGCCTAATTAGGGTTTAGAGTCAAACTCACTGAGTGTCCTACGCTTCGAACCGAGCCGAGCACGCGGCGATAGCGGATGGACAGTGGCTAGCCCTCGCCGGCGCGAACCTAGGCGATGGTTTAGACGATTCCACGGCCTAGAGGATGAGAGAAAGAGACACGGTTAGAGTGAGAAAGAGAAACGGGTGGCTGGACAGCTGGGCGAGGCAGCGGACCCGCGCTAAAACAGTAACGACGGTGGCGGAGCCCCTCCGGTTAAAGGCCATTCACGGCCAAACCGAGAGAGAGGGAGAGAAAAGGGAGGAGAGGGGCTTGCCGGCTGCTTGGGGAAGACGAGGCGGCGACCGGTGACGTTCGGAGTGGCGGCGACGGCTAGGCGTGGCTGCGTGCGGCGGCGGGGCGAGACGGCGCGCGGCGGCAGAAGCCCAGAACAGGGGAGGCTTCGGGAAGAAGGAGAAGGAGAGGGAAGGAGAAGTTATGGCGGCCGAGGGTCAGCTGGGTGGCGGAGGTGACTGAAGGGGACGGTCGGGTGGCAGAGATGGGGCGGCGGCGGCCGGAACGACGGCGCGCAGCGGTGGCGAGGCCGGGAGTCCGAAACAGGGGAAGCTCCGGGAAAAAAAAGAGAGAGAAGGGGGGAGGAAAGGAGGTTGCGCGGCTGCTGGGGGTGGCACGGCGGCGCCTTAGGTGTCTGGGCAGAGGAGCCGGCCGAGCGGCAGAGCGGGGGCGAAGGGCAGCTGCGGCGGCGAGCTTACTGCTCGCGTGAACAGAGAGTGGGAGGGAGTAGGCGGGGCGGCGGTCGGGCTGAGGCGGAGGGTGGTGACGGCATTGTTGGGGCGGCGGCTGGTGGACGACGCGACGCGCCGGCGACGAGCTTTAGCTGGCGGCGAGCGGGACGGCGTCGGGCGGAGCGGGGTCTAGCCGCGGTTCGCTCGAGGGAAAGAAGAAGACCGAAGCAGCCAGAAGAGAAAAAGGAGGAAGAAAGAGAAGAGGAAGGAAGAAGAGAGAGAGAGAGAGAGAGAGAGAGGAGAGAGGGTGTGAGAGGAGTGGAGGGTATGGGCGTGGAAGGGACGTGAGCGTGGGGAGTTGTTGAGCGCAGCAGAGAGAGAGAGAAGAGAGAGAGAGAGAGAGAGGGGAAGGGAAATTAAAAAAATAAACTTCATTCTTATGTTAAACACAAACCAAGGGTCCAAATTCAAAATCGAAAATTGGATATCGATCCTAAAAGAGCCTCGCAAATAAAAAAGGACAAAGGCCAAATTAATGAAACCAAATTTTTACGAGGGAGGTCTACTTGTCCAAATTCGCACCTGGTCAAATACTCCCATTTTTCCATTATTCCTGACAATCTCTATACTGGCCACATTAATATTGACACCGTCCAATTTATTTCGTCCTAAAACTCCCGAAAATCGACTGCCAAGTTCAGGGTCTAAATAACGACGAAAATTCGATCGAGTGCGATTCTAGCGAAATCTCTAATTTAAAATAATAATCGAGAGTGATCAGTTCTCAGGCAAGATTTAACTATAAGCACACTGACAAATTAAGCGTTTTATAAACCCCAAAAATGGGTCGAAACTCGAAATGTTACGGATCAAGGGTGGAGATGTTTAGTTTCAAATATGAATTTTGACTCCCACGCTTTGTAAAGAGACACGATAAAAGTCTAAAAGTGAGTTAAGAATTAGAATATGATAGACAAAAAAAAAATTAGATGGACGATTTTAAGTTGCTCCCATCAAATTGCAGTTGCACGATTTCGCTTTTTGGACTCTTTACACTTGATGTAAATAGTAGGGAAAATAACACAAACAGTTTCTAAAATTTGGTATAATGTACAATTTAGTCCTCGAGCTTTTAATTTATTTAATGTAATCCTTGAATTTTATTGTTCAACGTCATATCTGAATTTTTTACACGTTCAATTTAGTCTCTGAATTATATGAAAATATTCAATGTAGTCCCTGAACTTGAATTAATGAAAGGAATATATTAAATATGTTCATATACTTCAGGGACTAAATTGAACATGTACCAAAATTTTATGAACCACATTAAATATTAAGCTAAAGTTCAGGTACTATATTGAACAAATTAAAAGTTCAGAGATCAAATTGCATATTGGATCAAAAGTTCAAGGACTGTTTGTACCATTATCCCTCAATAGTAAACCAAAAGGATCTCCTACTAAATGTTATCACCAATGCTAATTAAGCAATTAACTACATTTCTACCTACTAGCGTAGTAGTTTAATCTCCTATAAATTATTGCCCTAAAATTCAATTAAATGGCACTAATTGTTGTTGTGATGATCTGAATCATCAACTTCATATTCAAAATTTTTCAATAACATAGTGCCTGAGACAGTATTCTTATTCGTATTTCTAGGTATGTTGACACCAATTTTCTAATTTTTGGCCAAAATTAATCATGCAAAATTTAGGAGTTAATTTCTTAATAATTCCCAAAATAAAAAATATATTATTTTTATCTAACTACATTGCATATAGACATAGGTATATTTTACATTATCAGAATGTATTTTTCTTCTTTTAATTAAAATAAATTTGAAAAAAGGTTAAAAAATAGGGGCTCAGCCGGGCCGAGGAAGGCCCGGCCCAGACTCCCTTTCTTTTATCCCGTGCCCTTTTTCCGCTGGGCCCGGCTCAGCTCTCTCTCTCTCTTTCTGCCTTTTCTTTCTTTGGCCCGGCCTCCTTCTGTCTCTCTCCTTTTCCTTCTCCCGTTTCCTCTCTCTTCCTTTTCCCTCTCCTTCCTCGCTCCTTCTTGCTGAAGTGCGGCGTTCTGCCCAAGCCAAACAGACGGCCAGCAAGAAGTCAACAGAGGAGCAGAGATTGAGCGGAGCAGAAGGGGGTGAGCAGGTGGCTAGCGGCCAAGATAAAAACAAAGAGAGAGGAGAGAGGAGAGAGAAGAGGGACGTTCACTTCTGGATGAGCCGAGAGAGAGAGACCGAGAAACAGAGAGGGAACAGGGGAAACCGAGAGAGAAACAGAACGTGAGAGAGGATGAACCGAGAGAGAGAGAGCTTCTGGGGGGCCACTGCGACTCAGCCACCAATCCTCGCCGCCGAGCCAGGGGTGGCAACACACAAAGAGAGGGCGGAGGAGGCCACAGGAAAGAAGAAAAAACAGGGGAAGTGGCTCAGTTTTGAGGGAGAGATCGAGAGCGTGAGAGTTGAGCCGGTGGAGAGAGCTCAAGCGTGAGACCGAGAGTTGAGTTTGAGCGAGATAGAGGGCGAGGGAGCTCCTCCAGCGACCGCAGCGCTTCTGCCGTGGCCGACGTGCTCCCCTTTCTCGCGGAAGGCCTTGCGGCCACCAAGTGTTCGACAAAACGCCTAGGTGAGATTTGTTTTTTGGTCGTCTGTTTTGGTCGGCGTTGAGTCGTCTGGGCACTGTCACACAAAGTCGGGGAGCCATAAAGGCGGCGCCAAAGTGGGTGCGCCGCCAGACCGAGATCGACGACGCCATTCGTCCCGGTCGTCCCCATTGAGACCCTGAAGAACAGGGGAAGTGGGTCCACTGAGCAAAGAAGCTGGGCCACGCGTTGGAGTTAGTCAAGCCGGGGGCGACACGGGCAGAGGAGTGGCACTAGGTTCGGACCACGGTGGCGAGGTGACGGTTGCTCGGGCGTTGGAGGGCGGCCGCGGCAGGTGAAGTGCCACGAACGCCAAAGCAGAGACAGGAGTTGGGTCTGCAAAGGTGCAGAGCCGGGTCGGATCTAGGTGGGGCAAAAAACCCAACCCGGTTTCCATTTTATATTTTTATTTTTGCTTTTATTATATTTTTATTTTTTTATTTCCACCGAATCAGGTCCGATCTTATTTAGGATTTGGGTCAACAACCTGGGTTGACCCCCTCGACATGGTTCGGATCCGGAGATCCAACCCGCATCAACATGTATGGGTCAGGTCCGTTGAACCGGGTTGGTTCTGACTAGACTTGGGTCCTCTTACCTGACCTGGTTGACTATTATATTAATATTTTATTATTTTAATTAAATTTTTTAATTTTTAAATTTTTGAATAGTTATTATTATTATTTAAAAAAATATAAAAAATCGTTTTTCTTAAGTTTAGAAAATAGTTTAAAATTTAGCATTTTTGAATATTTCTTTAAATTGTGTGAATTATTTGATTAATGATCATATTTAAATCGGATAAGCCTATAGGGTTATACGGTAATATTTTGCGTGTTATTTTTGTTACTGTTGTATTATTACATTGCATGTTGTTTTTAATTAGAATATAATTGCATAAATTGCTATATTTTGAACGTTATCACTTTAGTTAGGGTTAGAACCCTAGGCTGCATGTCTATCTTGACTATTAATCACTAATGATTGTGCACTCGTTTGATCACCCACGTGTTAGAAGACAGATCCTCAAATTAATTCAAATTGCATGATGAAATATTTTCTGAAATGAACAGGGTAAAAAGGTATTGAAAGGACACTAGTCACTCTAACTAGTGTAACCAAGTTCTTGGACTCATTTAATTTTTAGTTTGTAGAAGTAAAGCAATTATTTCATTATTTTACTTGGATGTCTAATCGACCAACACCAAATTGATTAGTGGTGACTCTTAAATAAAAATCACTTGCAAGTTAAAAACCTAAACCTTAAGTCGTGATATGGCATGAGCTTGAAAGAATCTGAGTTAAATTCTAGATCTAGACTTAGCACATACTACAGGAGACCCCCTTTTTATGTCAAAAACCAGAGGTTGGTCGCGACAAGGTGTCAAATGTTCATTATATAAAAGCATTAATCATTCATATTATGAATGTTACGGTCTATTGTATCTCGTTTGTTTTGTCATTTCAAACGCATGAAACTCGACTTCATCTTTGCATAATGCTTCGAATTGTGGGTTGATATTTTGTTATGGGCTCCAAACATTGTTGGCTTGAAAATCTTTTGATTTGTTCTTTGACCAAATTAAAAGCACGAGTAATAAAGGAACAAAGCACACGAAGTTGTTCAGAAAAGAGAGACAAACTTGACTACGAGAATCAATTAATAAATGTAAATCCAAATTTTACATAAACAAAGCAGCAAAATGATATTAATTTTCACCGCTTAACATAAAATTTGTGAGTTATTTTTCAGTAAATTATGATAATCAAGTTCACACTCATTTATGGACCAAACTTATGTACATCATCCCTTGATTTAGGTTAGAATGATGCATAATTTCATAAAAATAGAGCAGTTTGATTTCCGATGACAAAATTTGTCATCAACATCAACATTAGAACTTGATTTGCGTGCATTTCAAAATATTGAGCATCCACCAAAATAAAATATTTAGGAATCAATTGACTCATGAGCAAAGTGTTAGGACTCGCATGACATGTTCCCTTCAAACATACCTAAATCGATCTTTTATACATGACATGTTCCCTCCAAAAAAACCTAAATCGATCTTTTATATTGACTATATCGATGCTTGTAATTAAGCTTACTGCCATGGAGCAATCATGGAGCTTTAATGCTAATCTTGGCTCTTTCAACATGCCACTCGTTATTTATTATCCGTCCCCTCCTCTCTTTCTTTGTGATTTCACTGTTTAATTGTAACGCTCTTATATTTTTCCTCATTCTTCAATGATGCTAATGTACATCAGTATAACTTTCATTAAACTTACACACAAAAAAAAAGAACAAAAGGAAAGGGAAATTACACAAAATTTCCTGATGAACTTTGAGGGCGATACACCTTTAATCCTAAACTTCAGTTTTCCTTCAACTTCGATTTTGATTCGGATGTCAACCCTTCGTGTGTTTGTTTTACCATTTGCATGTGCTTTATTTGTTTTGGTCAAATCTTCCTTTGGCCTCTGAATGCGTTAAAGTAAATTACAATTTTCCAAAATAAATACAAAAAATGAGGGAAAAATGCAATGATAGAGAAGAATCGTTGGCGAGTAAAGAGAATAAAAATAGAGAAGAAACAAACTTTTACCCTTGAAAAATCACGGCACTCGCAAATGGACGAAGAGTTGATGGTTCAAGGGATCCATCCAAAGGAAATTTCGGGAGTAAATGTGTACCGCTCCAAAAACTTCACAGGGGATTTCATGTAATTTTTCTTAAAGTCGCTCACTACTGCCTACGACCATTAGATGCTAAACTTAAGGTGTAAGTTAATGTTTGTGATGCCAAAAGGGCATGCAAATATATCTATATATATTATACAATTTCGTATGCATGCGTGCATGAACATGCACAAAATTGTCCTTTTGCAATTATGGGGCCTGTGCAATGACTAAGTGCTTATTTGATTACACGACAAACATGAAACACATGCATCAATTTAATTAGCATAGTTGCTTTTAGGGAAAATTACCAAAAAAGTCCTAAACCTTTTGTAATTGTGCTAATTTAATTCTAAACTTTTTTTGGCTAATTCAGTCCTAAACCTTTTGTAATTGTGCCAATTCAGTCCATCCGACCGCTTTTGGCCAGCTAGCGCTGACGTGGACGCCGGCCGGCTAACGTAGCAATATTTCTAATAATTTTTTGAATTTTTTTTTTATTTTTTTCTCTTCTTTTTTTTTTCCCTATCTTTTTCCCCGGTCGCCAGTCTGGCAACCAGCGAGAGGTTGAGGCCAGCAAGTTGAAACTCACCGGCCATGGGCAAGGCTGGCACTCGTCGGCACTGGTGAGGGCGAGACCTCGCCCATCGACGGCGAGGTCTTGCTAGATCTAAGCAAGGCCTCGCCGTCGTGGGGCAAGGTCGACCTTGCCCAGTCATGGTGAGGTCAACCTCGCCTGGTCATGGCGAGGTCAGCCTTGCCAACGACAGCGAGGTCGCCCAAATTTGGCGAGACCTCGTCCTCACCAGTGCCGGCGAGGGCCAGCCTCGCACATGGCCGACGAGTTCCAACTCGCTGGCTTCAGCCTCTCACCGGTTGACGGACTGGTGACCGGGGAAGAAGATAGGGAACAAAAAAAGAAAGAGAAAAAAATCAAAAAAATAAAAAAAAATAAAAAAATTATTAAAATATTGCCACGTCAGCTCGCTGTCTGGCGTCCACGTTAGCACCGGCCGGCCAAAAGTTGCCGGATGGACCGAATTGGCACAATTGTAAAAGGTTTAGGACTAATTGAAAAAAAAAGGTTTATGACTGAATTAGCATAATTGCAAAAGGTTTATAATTTTTTTGATAATTTTCCCGTTGCTTTTATGTAAAAATCCAGTCCTCTTACTCATTCTTCGTATTGGATTTTACCAGAGTTGCCTATATAATATATTTTAGAAATAACAACAAAGTTAGATAACCAAATTCAATGGAATATCCATTTCACAAATATTTTCATGGGCAGTGGATCCATGTCGATTTAAAATCATGTGGACTTGATATTACTTAATCGGCTCCAACTTTGTATAATAATACTTTTATGCCGTTTATTCTTACGTTTTGTAATTACTTAATCTTGAAATGTAATGGGGAAACGCCACAACAATCCCTAAGATCCACCTTTCCGAACAGAAGTCCAAACTCCTATATAACTCGAAAAGTAAATGGTACGTCTAACATATGCAGAAGAGATCAAACATTCTTCCAGACTAACTAATGACATCAATATTCATATAAAAAGGTGCTTAAACAACACAGCAAAGCCGATCCAGCTCACGCGATATCCACAAGTTTAATTGGAAAAAAGCGAGTACAGAGATTGAATACTAAACCGAGCAGAAGAGAATATTACTATCCGACAACATCTTTTTGCGTTTCACATTCCAGCCGCCTGAACCTCTGGTACAAATCCCTGTATTTCTTCGTAGCAGCCTGAAGCCACCTCTCCAATGCCCTCGTCTCACGCTTCAATTTTTTGTTCCTCCTTCTCAATTTATCGAATATCTCCTTCAAACTCGTTTCTCCTCCTCCTCTCCTCACTCTCTCCATAAGAATATCATATGCATACTCAGCGAATCCTGGTCTCTTAGCCACCACTCGTTCATCTCTACTAGTCCCGCTTTTTCGTAGATCGTCCTCGAGGCGTATTTTTTCTGAATTCATACGCTGCAACTCATCCTTTAGCGACTCATTCTCGCTCTCAGGTGCTCGACCTCATGGTCCCACCTCCTTTGCATCACTTCCAGAACCTTTTGGACTTCCTCAAAGATGCACACCTTAAGATCCCCAGCAAAGAAGCGATGAGCTCTGACACAAAGCGATCCTGGACTTCCTTGACATTGCGAATGGGGGATGTGAAACTGTTTTTCGACCCACAGCTCATCGCGACTCAAGATACAGAAAAATACATGAAACTTTACTACTCATGAATCGTTCGGTTCACAGACAAGGCAACATGTGCAATCGTGAACAAACCTGACGAGGAAGCTATAGAGAATTGAATGGTTCACAGAGAGGCAAGTTTGTTATAATTGGATATGTTTAAGTGAACGGAGGGGTAGAGGAACAAGACCGCCGTTCGATTTTGAGAGAGAGAGAGGTGAGGCTTGTTGGGAGGTTTTTGGATGTATATCGTTTAGGGTTGTTATCCATGGAGTTTAGAAAAATGAAAAATAAAACATTTTTGTCAAATGAACAAAGAAAATGCAGCTTGAAAGTTTAAACTCAAAATTTAGCTGTATGTACAGATAACCGTAGAATTATAAAAGAAGAACGTGGATGAAAATTAGTTTCTTCACAACGTTAATTTTATATTTTTTATATTGGAGTATGTGAATTTCCTTATTTAGGGTCATGTTTTTATATAATGCTATGGCTTGTTAAGTTTGTACCATGTTTGGCAGGAGGCTTCATAATATTTTTTTATGTTTGTGCGCAAATGATTAAAATAAGAAACCCTTCTTAGAACAAGAAGCCCCCTCTTCATAAACATCTCTCGCTTCCCCTCTTCACAGACCCTAACAATCATCTTCATCTTCATCATCTTCTCTTGCAGTTGTCTACCCTAACATCACTCGCTCGGCTCATTCAAGCAATTACTCTGTTTTTCCCCACTTCCTGTGGCTACTTAGTGTTCGCTTCGCTACATCACCTCTAGCTTTTGAGGCCTTCGTCACTCCGGCGCGACTGCAGGCGGCTCTTGCTTGTCGTTCAATTTTTTCATCTCCTGTGACTCACCAACTCTCTCTCGGCTCTCAGTTCACTCTCCCGTCCGCCCGGTGAGTCTCGCACGATCGTATTTTGTCACTCGTCTCCTCGCCCAAGCCCGATTAGGGTGGCCCTCGCGCAAATCGACGAGCATCCCTCCTGATCTGCGTGAGGGCCGCTCGGGCGAGCGTTTGTAAGGTAACTGAAGTCGCAATTTTTTATCATCACATAGGGAATCGCTAGTTTCATATGGGTTTTGCTATTTGTAGCTGGGGTTTATTTTTATTGTCATTTGGCAAGAGGAGGTGGTTTTTGCTGAAAATAGCAAGACCTTGCCTTGGCAGTTTATGATTCCTAATAGATAAATAAATAAAAAAGCAAATCAACAAATATAAAAGAAACAAAAGATAATAGAAACTAATAAAATCAATAAAAAAAGGATGTTTAATTTGGTCTCGATCAAATTTGTAAAGTCCACAAGAGAGCCTGGTCCAATTCGCCTACATTTTGAGTCAGTTCGTTCAAGAATCAAAATCTTCTATTCGCATCGGGCCCCACTTAAAACTTGTAAAAGGAATTCATCCGAAGTTTTAGAAACAAGAGGAAAACTCAATAGGTGACGGTGGGATTTGTTTTGGGCATTGGGAGGTTGGCCATTGTTGAATTAATCAAATGAGTTGCACCATATTACTACAAAAACGTTGTTAGTCAAGTGGCCATGTTGTTATTTCTCTATGTTGAAGGTGTTCCATTCTCCAAGGATGTAGAGGCAACCTTTTGTCAGAGAGGCTTCGGGTTTCATGGAATCGGGTACCGAACCGCTTGTCTCTAGAACGAGCCTTGAACTAGAGGATGCAAACAAATTCAGTCTGGTTTTCGAACTTTATCGTTTTTAGAAATTTTTCAAAGGGTGCATTAAGTGAAAAAACTCATCTCTAGATATAGATTTTGAAAATATATTTATACCTTTTGACAATTGAATTCCAATGGATAAATCGGGCATTCAAATTAATGAAAACAAACAATAGAAAAAGAACAAAAGACAAATAAATAAATAAGAAAATCAACAAATATAATAAAATAAATAATAATAATAATAAATAAGAAAGGAGGTTTAACTCGGTGTCTGTCAAATTTGCAAAGTCCACAGAGAGAGCCCGGCACATCCCGAGTTAGTCGGGTCGAGAAAATATTGGGTGCGCCTGTGATTCCACCGTGGCAAATTATGAGTCACTCATCAGGCGACACATGTCGCTCGGGCCCCACCGCGTCAGGAGTCAGAGAAGAGAAAATTTTCAACTGAAAAGCAAGACTCTCTTTTCCTCTCTCTACTTCGCGCTCTCTCTCCACTTCCAGATCTCTCTCTCCAACTCACCCTCTGCTCTGTCTCCCTCCCAACTCACGCTCCGACGAACCACACCGTCGCCTCCGCCTCCGACAAACCACGTTGCCTCTGCCATCCACCCCTCCTCACCGAACCACGCCGTCTCTTTCTCGACTCGCTCCCTCTCGACTCACGCTCTGCGAACCACACCCTGCTCTATACCATGCCCACACCGCCTCCGCCTCTGCCTCGAATGTTATATTTATAATGTGATCCCATATTTAAGTTTGATCCACGTTTTCTCTTTTAACTGACGGTTATCAACATTCGGCTTTTTCCACGCTTCGTATCCCTTTGGTGATAACCGCCCTCTTCAGTAACCGCCTTGATGGGAAGCGGTTTATAAAGTGAACGTTCATTCCATAAGGCTAATACAAGGTCTAACGCAAACCCTCTCATTCGATAATACACCATCAGTACGCGAGGGGATTGGGTTAGTAGAGTGCGCCTGTAATCGCTTCAAATTAACGTCGAACTACGGTGGATTTCCGACGAACGTAAGGTTGAACAATGGCTGGAGGTCAGTTTATTTTCGATCCTGTTTTCCGCATTTGATTCTAATTGTGCATGAATTTTGTTCTTCAATGCAAAAAAGAATCCTTCAGTTTTAGTCTAACATTTGGTATCAGAGCGTGTCTAGTGCCTCTGCCTTGTTTTTGTTGAATTTTGGGTGCAATTTTCGGGGTTTTTTGTGCATGAACAGTAACTCGGCATTTTGGGGTTAAGAAGGGAAATCACCGATTCCGGCCAAATTCCGGTGACCCACCTCTCAACTTCGGACCGGCACGGTCGCACCGCCATGGAGAAGAATAGCCCTAAGTTAATCTGGCATTTCGGTGGTTGCCGGAGGCTATTTGAGCAGCGAAAGTTGCGGGGTGAGGGTTTGTGTGTTTAGACGGAATTTTTCTTGATTCGAGCCAATTTCTTGGTTGTTTTCGCCGAATTTTGGGTCCATGTGGTCACGCCGACGTGGTCTCCGAAACCCATTAATTATTTTGGTATGATATGGGCTACCGGAGGAGACCCATTCGGTCGAATGCGCGGTGGAACGGCGAAGAACGGCGAAAAATGGCGTGAAAAATGCTTCTGGTCGTGCGGAAGAGAAGCGCGTGCCGCCCACGCGCGCGCAACCGCTGGCCCGTGGGAGCCACGCGCGCGCAACCGCTGGCGCGTGGGAGCCACGCGCGCGCGCAACTGCTGGCGCGTGCGGCCCACGCGCGCGGCAGTTGCTGCGCCCCGCGCGGTTATAAGGCGCGTGCGCGCCACGCGCCCGCGAATAAGGCAAGGCGCGCGCGTGCCACGCGCCCGCGAATAAGGCAAGGCGCGCGCGTGCCACGCGCCCGCGCATAAGGCAGGCGCGTGCGCGCCACGCGCCCGCGCATAAGGCAGGCGCGTGCGCGCCACGCGCCCGCGCATAAGGCAGGCGCGTGCGCGCCACGCACCCTGGAACTGGAATTTCCCCTTCGGTTTTTACGATTATGCCCCTGCTTTTCACCCGATATTACGATTATGCCACTTACCGTATTAAGTTTATTATTTTGTCCTTCATGCATTTTATGAATAATTTTTATGCATGAAATTAAATGTCCAGTGATTCATATATTTTACGATTAATTGGGGAGTAGCCACAGCATCCTTAATTAATTAAATTATATATTAATAGCATCCGAATCACATTTGAAAATGGACATTAATTGTAATTAATTTTATTAATATGATGAATTTAATCCCACGGGAATTTTCATTATATTAATTTGATTAATTAGGTTGAAATATCATATTATTTTTCTTAATTTACCCACAGGGATTAAGGAAAGGAATATAATATGATAGTTTCTTCATGAAGAATTTATGAATCTATTTAAATTAAAAACTTAGCCCATAGGCAGTTTTTATGTTATGTTATTCATATTTTATGATATGTTTTACATTGGTAGAACATGATATATGTTAATTTTTGCCTCAAATTTTGTGACATAAGCATGATTGTTTGATATGTAGTTTTACAACCTGTGAATTTCTCTGAATTTAAGAGTGATGTTCCCATAATGAATGGTGAAAACTATAAAGTCTGGAAGGAGTCAATTCTTCTTCAATTGGGGTGCATGGACATTAATTATGCTATAAGGAAAGATGAACCACCTGCTCCTACTGACATGAGCAATGCAGCTGAGATAGCCCTTTATGAACAGTGGGAGCGGTCCAACCGCCTGAGTGTGATGTTCATAAGGACTAAAGTATCTCCTTGTATCCGTGGTTCAGTCGCTCAGCATAGCAATGCTAAGGCTTTATTGGAGGCCATTGATGCTCAGTTTGAGACTTCAGAAAAAGCACATGCCATGACCCTAATAATGAAGTTTTCATCTTTAAAGCTCATAAGTGTTAGAGGTGTGCATGAGCACATCATGAAGATGAGGGACATAGCAGCTCAGCTGAAAATCCTTGAGGTTGAGATATCTGAATCATTTCTTGTGTACTACATTCTGAACACTCTCCCACAAGAGTATGCACCTTTCAAGATCTCTTACAACACACATAAGAATAAATGGTCAATTAATGAACTTATGACCATGTGTGTTCAAGAGGAAGAGAGGCTGACTATGGAATTGGGAGAAAGTGCTCATTTGGCAACACATGAAAGGTTTAAGAGTCGCGGCAAGAACAAGGGGAAAGGTAAAATACCTCCCCAAGCTGACATTAAGAAGGAATCCAAATGTTTCTTCTGTAAAAAGAAAGGGCATATGTAGAAGGATTGCGTCAGATTTAAGGCCTGGCTCGAGAAGAAAGGTAATCCAATCTCTTATGTTTGTTATGAATCTAATATGGCTGATGTGAGTCACAACACTTGGTGGATTGATTCTGGTTCTACAATCCATATTTCGAATTCCTTACAGGGTTTTCAAAACCACAGAAAGCCAATGGGAAGTGAACAAAGCATCTATTCGGGAAACAAGATGTATTCGCCTATAGAAGCTATTGGGACATGCAGATTAGTTCTCAATAGTGGCTTTGTTTTGAATTTGGAAAGGACCTTTTATGTTCCAATTTTTTCTAAAAACTTAATTTCAGTTTCCAGACTTGTACCTTTGGGTTACTCTTTTAACTTTTCAGATTCAAACTTCAGTTTATTGTTTAAATCTAAAATTGTTGGGAGTGGTATTTTGTCTGATGGTCTTTTTCGAATTAATTTGCAAGACAATGCCTATTATAATGCGATGCATGTTCATGATAATGCTGGTATAAAACGATGTGTTGTGAATGAAGTTTCCTCTATGTTGTGGCACCGGAGATTGGGACATATCTCCATAGATATAATTAAGCGATTAGTAAATGATGGAGTACTCGGTACTTTGGATTTTACTGATTATGATATTTGCGTGGACTGCATAAAGGGAAAGCAGACCAACAAGACAAAGAAAGGTGCCAAGAGGAGTACGGACATATTAGAAATCATACATACAGACATTTGTAGTCCTGATATGGACTCGTATAGTCAGAAATACTTCATCTCCTTCATTGATGATTACTCACGTTATATGTATCTCTACTGGCTTCATAATAAGCATGAAGCGTTAGATGCCTTTAAGGTTTTTAAGGCGGAAGTAGAGAAACAATGCGAAAAGCAAATTAAGATTGTGAGATCAGATAGAGGTGGAGAATTTTATGGTAGATACACTGAAGATGGACAAGCACTTGGTCCGTTTGCGAAGTTTCTTCAAGAGAATGGGATAGTTGCCCAATACACTATGCCAGGTTCTCCAGACCAAAATGGCGTAGCAGAAAGAAGAAACCGAACTTTATTGGACATGGTGCGAAGTATGCTTAGTAGCTCCAAACTTCCTAAGTCTTTGTGGACTGAAGCTCTTAAGATGGCAGTGTACATATTAAATCGAGTTCCAACCAAGGCTGTCTCAAAGACGTCTTTTGAGTTATTCAAAGGTTGGAAGCCAAGCTTGCGACATGTACGCGTTTGGGGATACCCATCTGAAATAAGAGTCTATAATCTACAAGAGAAGAAGTTGGACCCAAGGACTATAAGTGGGCATTTCATTGGATATGCTGAAAAGTCCAAGGGATACAGGTTTTATTGTCCATCTCACACTACTAGGATTATGGAATCAAGAAATGCTAAGTTTCTTGAAAGTGACTTGATTAGTGGGAGTGATCGATTAAAGGGCATTGTTCCTGAGAAAGATCATTCAGATACTCAACCTTCCACTTTAAGTACTAGGTTGGTTGTTGTTCATAATGCCCCTTCAGTTCAGCCGGCTATTGAACAACCAACAATTGAAGTAAGCACATCGACATTAAGTATTTAGCCATAAAGGAACGTGTTAAGGAGAATAAAGTGGTCATTGAACACGTTCGCACTGAATTGATGATAGCTGATCCTTTAACTAAAGGCATGCCACCTATGAAATATAAGGATCATGTGGCCAGTATGGGAATAGTTCCCATGATGTGACTTTTCGTCATATGGACGACTTTTGTTGTTTGAAACTCTTATTCAATTGTAATGTTATTCTCAATTTCTGGTGTATACATTCAGTTGTTTATAAGAATAACAATTATCCTTGGTTCTGGAATAAACATAGGGTTTATTCATTAAGATGTGTTATCACATATGGGCTAACATTAAAGGAATAAGATGTATTGTAATACATGGAAGATATTACTTGTTCTTAGAGGACGTATTGCCATGATTCATGTGTCTTGTTTCTTTTCTTAAGCATATGGTTTTCGTGGATTTTGTTGGGTAATCTGTATGATGAAAATGTTGTGATCAAGTGGGAGAATGTTATATTTATAATGTGATCCCACATTTAAGTTTGATCCACGTTTTCTCTTTTAACTGACGGTTATCAACATTCGGCTTTTTCCACGCTTCGTATCCCTTTGGTGATAACCGCCCTCTTCAGTAACCGCCTTGATGGGAAGCGGTTTATAAAGTGAACGTTCATTCCATAAGGGCTAACACATGGTCTAACGCAAACTCTCTCATTCGGTAATACACCATCAGTACGCGAGGGGAATGGGTTAGTAGAGTGCGCCCGTAATCGCTTCAAATTAACGTCGAACTACTGTGGATTTCCGACGAACGTAAGGTTGAACAATGGCTGGAGGTCAGTTTATTTTCGATCCTGTTTTCCGCATTTGATTCTAATTGTGCATGAATTTTGTTCTTCAATGCACAAAAGAATCCTTCAGTTTTAGTCTAACATCGAAAGGTACATATTTTCCTAGATCTACTCCAAAATGTGTGTAATTTTTGCATTTTGAGATATATTTTGAAGGGTTTTTTCTCCTCTTTACAGTCCTCTCTCTAGACTGGCTCTGTTCTCGCTGTTTCTGCCGTCCGACGAATCACGCCGCCGCTGCCGCCGCTCTGTACCATGCCACCGCCTCCTACGAAGCCTGGAGAGGTACAGATTTTCTTAGATTTACTCAAAATGTGTGTAATTTTTGAAGGCTCTTTGTTTCCCCTTCACAGAGCTGACGAATCTACTCTCTCCTTCAAGTTAGGATTTCGTTTGATAGGTGAGAGCGACGAACCTACATTGTGGTATAAATTTTTAGTGCCTACATTGCTGATGTGTGATGCCTGGCTGATGTCTATCGGTCTCTTTGAACTCCAACTTCAATATCGGTTCATATGGATGAACAATCGGTAACGTCGTCTAAATCAGATTGCTTGTCATAGCTAATGACAAACAGAGGACCAAATGATTTGAATATACATGAAGAACTGATCGAAATAAACAAAAACAAGTGTTATCCTATCAAATCATACAGAGAGTGAAGCAATAAATTATTTCTTCGGGGACTTAAGCATGCGCTATTCGTGTTTCCAAACAGCTACTCCACTATTGCTTGGGCAGCTTCACTCCACAAGGGCGTTCAGCTATATGACCGATACAACTGTAATCTGACTTGCTAAGTTCTTGAAGAAGATTGTTATTGCAACAGGATTGGCGTTTGCATTTTAGGACCTACGCATCAGTTAGATGGAAAAAACTGGCAGCTGTTTGTGTTTAGTTAACCGGCAGTGAATACAACTTGCTAGTAAACTTTCAAACTTTGTAATTGCTTCGGTCTGACTACTGCCATATGCAGAAAGCTATGAAATTGAAGGAACTGCTCAAGAAGAGAAAAGGGTGGAAGAAGAGATCATGGCCTCAAAGAGATGATAACGCTCAGCTGCTGTTTGCCCTCATAGACGCGAAATTATGTTCCATGGTTCCTAAGATGGAGAGGATCGTCAAAGGACAATTGTTTTTTTTTGGTAAAGGTAAAAAGTCAAAGGACAATTGTTCTGGTGCGAAGAAAAGATAAAGAAACTGGATTTGTCTGATGGGAAGTTGCATAGGGATCCCTTTGCTATCCTTTTTCCTTGTTAAATGTCATTGGAGAGATTGTTTAGGTGATTAGGCTTGGTGTAGAGACAAAAATACTCAAAAAGATAAAAAGGAAAAATATGTTCTAATAGACGTTATTAATGCAAATACACCTAATACCTATATGTCATGTGATTTAATGAAAATATTTTTGTTTTTAGGAATTAAATTTTAATCCTAATTTTTATGCAATAAAACCCTAAATGAATAGCAAAATTTAGGTGTCAACACATAATAAAATAAAATAACAACTTACCCGCGTCTGTCGTGTTGCTATCAAATTTTGCGTACACATCAATAGAACAGATATTCTTTTTTATGAGATCTTCTCCAGATTTGTTGCGGTTCAACATAGAGGCATTCTTCCATGTCAAATTTCATTGAAGACTCAGTTGCTTGTTGTTTGGTGACGAGTGTCATACAAATCTTTAGCCACCAATTCAAGTTTCCCCTAACGTTAGCCGGTCATTATTCCCATTGAATCGGATGGTCGAGTGGAGAAAATAATACATCAGATGTTGTAGGTCCTATGAGCTGTATCGCTAAAACAAGCCAATTGCTTTATATCGGTACCCTTCAATAGCTATTCAATGAGGCTGAAAAAGAAAAATAGTCTAGGGAATGAGCTAGGATAAGTGAAATTGATTGAAGTCCTGCACCAGATAAAAAAAGATTGCATTGCAGCTTGACTTTCAAGGTGGAATCAAATTTGATTATTTGAAGTGAATGGCAAGAAATAATGCGGCAATGAAAGCACGAAGTACATATGAAGAGGAAAGGTTTCATGGCGGAGTTCCTAAGAAGATTACCAAGCTTCGAAAAGGCAAATCTATCTCTTTGTCACTTTCTTGACTTTTTCGTTCTTCCTTTTTTTGACTATTTTGGAATTTTGCTTTACTTATATAATCATAGGGATGGGTAAATGGAAGCTCGAGATTGAGAAAGATCCTCTCGATACCGAACTCAATTGGGGCTTAAATCAAATGAGACATTCGGATGATTGAAATTTTGTCGACAGATTGAGCCCCTTGCATGGATCAAGAGCCCCACCACCATGGTTGGATTAGTGAACTGTTCTTTTTTCAGATTACTCTCGCAGATCAATGTGGGGTACTGACTTTTCCATCCTCCCCCTCTCCAAAACTCAATGGTTTCCGTGATTAAAAGCTAATGAATTATGATATTCCTTGAAGTCTCAAGGACAAATAATTGAAAACAAATAAGAAAAGTGCAAGGAACTTCTATTGAGTTAGAACAAATTGTTGAAATTGTTGGATACATGCTTGGATTTGAACAACAAAACTTCTCCATGGAAATCAGTGGTGTGCATAGAGACTGTAAAAGGCATAAAAGACTCGACTGAAAAGCTTTTATAGTCAAAATACTAATCCCAAGAAATCTAATCTACTTCAAATTTCAAATTCAAAAAGTCGAGCAAAATATTATCTAAGTGATCTTCTTAAAAAACTTGATGGGCTCCTTGATTGATGCTGTACGGTTCTTTAATAAAGCATTTCGTTATGCATCCGATTTTCTTTGCAAGAATCTCTTCCTGCCTTTTGACTTGTGCCCCACTTCATATAACCACTTCTGATCCTTTAGTTACAGTCATCCCTTGGTTGACGAGAAAATATTCGACGGTTACAAAGTGTCGCGAGCATATTTTACTCTCATACAATAAAAAATGGTCATATGGCTGCTGATGTGTATTAAAGAAACGACGTGGAATTTCTTTTTTTCTTCGTTCTTCAACAGTGCTCTCTTCTTCGTTGGGTTTCCATGGACGGCGGCGGTCGGAATGGAGGGCCGCTCATCCACTGGCGACGGCGGCACGGCTTCTCGTCACAGATGTGAAGACGTGTAGGAGGGGTGGCCAGGGAGGGTGGCTCGTCCATAAATCGCCCGGAGGTCGGCCATGGACGAGCGTTTCGTCTTCCTCTGTTCATCCTCGAAAGAACTCCAGATCTAGAGCAACAGGTGGGCGAACTTCAAATCTAGGGCCAAATGACTCGAGGCACCATCCATGGCCGCGAGAGAACACCAGATCTGAAACCATGACTTGAGCAGGTTGGGAGGCCATGGACGGTGGCTCATCCATAAATCGCGGAGGTCGGCCATGGACGAGCGCCTCCTCTTCCTCTGTTCATTCACCAACGAATTCCAAATCTGGAGCAGTAGTACGAACTTTCACTTTGTCTAGGCATCTTGAAACACAAATCGAGAAAACCCCAGTTCACAGAACTTCATTCCCAGAAATCAAAACCCATGAACCCTAAAAGAAAACCAGAGGATAAGAAGACGATCCTGCAATTAGCAACGAGCCCGATAGCGGCGAGACCGTCGGTCGGGTCAAACGACTCGAGCCACTGTCCATGGCCGCGAGGTTTTTGAAAGAACGCCAAATCTGGCCACGGAGGTCGTCGCTCGGATCTGTCCGTCCAGGGCCGACCGCTGCTCTACATCTCCATATTTGTGGACTAGAGCTCGCGGCCAAGGCTTGGCCGCCGGGACGATGGAGAGGGTGGCCGCGGAGGTTGGCTTGTCCATGGCTGCCGGCGTCAAGCTCAACAAGGCTCGAGGATGGTGGTAGCGGCGGCTTGGCGGCTGAGATAGCCAAGCCCAGAGCGGAGGTTGAAGATGGAAGAGGAAAAGAGAAAAAAATATATGTTTTTTAATTTCCAAGTCAACATCCATGTGTCAAGATCTAATTGGATATCAATAAAAACGCCCGCCACGTCAGCCATTGACGTGGCGCTTGCAAATCACTGAATTTTTCCTCCCTTGATTGATGGATCCATCTTGCCTCATATACTGAACTGAACGTTTTTTCATGTTTCAGTTAATCAATCATTGACACGTGTGATGAAATCCAGTTACCGTGGGTCAATCGGCATGGTGTCAACAGAAAGAGAAGTTGCCAGCTTGCTCCCTGAACCAATATTTATTTGGACCGTGAATTATGAGCGTTGTTCTATTAATATAATGGAAACGAAATACCACTGAAGATTTCTAGCTAATGACCTGACTTTAGAGGTGGCAAATGGGTCAAGAACCCATATATTAACCCATTAGTGGGTTGGGTTTGGTTTTAAAAATAGAGTTAAATTGATTATTAATGGGTTGCTTATTAACTTAATGGGTCTTAAATGGGTATTACATGAGTGATAAATGGGTTACCTAATAAGCTTAAGTGAAATTTTCAATGTTTTTTAATTTTTTGATTTTTATAATTTTTATATTCTTTTTATTCTTTTTCTTTTCCTTTTTCCTTTTCTTTTTTTCTTTTTTCTTCTTCCCCCATTGGTGGCCAGCCACGGTGACGGCCGGTGGCCGGTCACAGGCAAGGGACGAGCTCGCCGGTGGAAAAAAGGAAAAGAATAAAAAAAGAAGAAAATCATTAAAATGTGATTTTTTTAAAAAAAATATTAAAATGAATGCATAGAGGAAAATATGATTTTTCATACCAAATGGCGGAAAGTATGTTCTAGTTTATTTCCAGGTTTCAACCAAATATTGGAAAGTATTGTCAATTTCCTGAAAACATTTTCCAGAAAATGTTATATTTTCCACGAAATAAATGGAGCCTCAATTTTTTTTAAAAGATTTGTGTTGCATGAAGATGTTGTAGCAATATAATTTTTTAAAATAATTATTAGAAATAAGCTTTCCTAGATATAGTTAAATGGGTCGGATCGGGTATGAGTCAAAATTTTTGCTTTGTGATAAATGAGTTATAAACTGATTAAATGGGTCAAATTAGGCCGGATCATTTATGACTCGATCCAAACCTGACCTGATCCACCCATTTAATATGCCTACTTGACTTACAAGTTGTAAGTTGTTGCCGCATTGGCTTTGTCTTAAAGAATGTTGCTAATCACATAGGACTGGCCACTGGGCCATGCTAGGCCCAGGACTGTTGGGTGGTGGGTCGGGCCTTGTTTTGTGTCTGGAGCGGGTCAGGAAAATGTGCCTTCATGGGCGGATGCGAGCTTGACAAATTATTCTTTCTTATTGGTTCATTCTTGGAAGCCGAGTCACATAATTTGGGCCCATGTGACCTTATTCTAAATTTTGGATCGCTAATCTAGTGACCCAAGCGGACCAATGGCCCGCCAATTCCAATGCCAACCGTTGGCCCTATATAGGGTCATTTGATCAGTGACCATTAGAGCCTAAAGGAAAAATTTACATCTCTGTAAATTGGCCCCCTTCCTCTTACTTTTCACCATTCCCCAACTGCCAAATGCTCTCACTCCCCCAAATCATTTGTCAATTTCAATTTATTTCCTTTATCCTTACAACGACTTAAGTTGTGTTCTATCTCAATGGAGAATAATAAGTGCAACCCATGTCCGATTGTTCCAACTCAATCCGCTATTCATCATGCAATTATCGTGAGACTCATTCAATAGTTCCGCGACAACAACTTATATAAGCAGGCTTTGCTCCTGCAACATGTCAAATTTGATGATGATGAGACAGAACAACCCTGTGATTGTGAAGTATTACTGGGGAGAACTCCTGAAGCTAGTCCTTGCCAAGAAGCTTTCCCGAATGATACGTGTACCTCCAAGAAAACCCCTGGACATCTATGGCATTGGTTTCATGGAGAAGAACGTTTGGTGGCTTGAAGACATTCCGGCTCGAGCTTGATGCAATGATGTCAAGAATGCCACGATATGTGGTGGTGTAGTAAAAGGTGAATCATCAAGTGGGGCGAACCACTTGAGGAGCTACCAACATTGATATGAGGAAGAGATATCCAAGGCCAAGGGAGCTCTTTAGGTACAATGTTGCATACAAGAAGTCCATTCAAGTATGACGAGGTAGGGAATCGGCAGAAGCTTGCATACTGTTATCTTGCCACCGATCAACCTTTTTTGGTAGTGCATTTGGTGCTGACGATTTCGAGTCTCTTCGACTTCTCATTTGTGCACTAGCCTACATTATGCCTATTGTGTCCATATCGACATTTGGTCATGGATGGGAATTATGTCATCGACCTCTTGCATTTAAAAGGTAAATATTCCATGATGATTTTTGAATTATGAGAATTGAAATGATGAGAGCTGTCAATGAGTTTGACATCTCCGATAAAAATTTTCAACATCCCACTTGATAATGATTGGGTGAACACCTCTTTAATTTGGAGTCCCGTCCAACAGCTATATCCAATTTGCTATGGATTTCATCCATATGTGGTACGTATGCCACTATATTGACTTGTGCATGCAAGACAGTCTCCGCTAGTTTTACGAGTCTGCAGCCTAACGTATCATATATACTAGATCCACCCTACTCAAGTATCACGATTTGGAGGTCCTATACATGGCACATGGAAGGCAAGCTAAAGAGCTTTCTCTAGAAGTAAGAACGAGGTGGGACTTAACGTGTGCCGATGTTCATCTTCGCCACTCTTAGCAGAAGTGCCATCTCCTGCAAGACGAGAGGATTGTTAAAAGTATTCCTCAACTAAATCTCTTTTAATATTTTCATTTAAAAATCTGAATTAATTTTTTTAAAAAACCAGGCCCATGCCAAGCCGTGCCCAGGCCCAGCACGAGAATGTGCTGGCCCAGGCAAGGCCCAGTGGCCTCTCCTATTGATCACATACATTGAAATTATTTTTTCGAAGTTCTTTTTCTGTGAGAACATACTAAATACATGAATTTATATAATTGATAGTTGGTTCCCTGAAACTTACTATTCTAATATTGAAAGATACCGGTCACAATGAAAGAGCTTTTATCGTCATTGGTTGATACATTGATGATTACCTTTCTATATGAAAATCATCTACTTGTACAGATAAATTTATTATTAATCAGTTGAAACTAATTCTGTGTCGTGGAATGTAATAATTGACCACATATAGAAATTACCAGTTACGTGTATGTTGGTACTTATGTTTTTCACGTAAAAGAAGTTCTGGTCATGTATAAGAGTTGCTTATTTTCTAGCCGGAAGTTACTAATCACGTCTCATAGCCAATAAGGTGATGGATTGCCGATGAGAAAAATTCTTTCGATGTTGTTGCCTACCAAGATTAGTGATGGTTATATCTAAAGGAGCAGCGGGCAAAGACTTAGCGGAGTGAATAGCTTCTTTTTTTTTTTTGGGTAAGGAGCGGAGTGAATAGTTTCTTTGACTAGACTCAACTCACAGTTCTAATTATAGCAACTGAGAGACTATACTTCGGGAGTAGAACGCGCACTTCTAAGCAATTCTGCTGGAAAAAGCAGAATCGAAAGCCCATTCGTGTGCATGCCGCGCTGTAGCATGGCTTGGCATTCTAATGTCCAGGTTGATTGCTTTTAGCAAAATCAAACACGAAATTAAACCGACCTGATGATGATTGCCGTTCAAGCCCCGCCCAATCATTCATTATCTCATAGTCCTCTCTATGACTGACAGGAAAGAAACAGGGGCAAAAGAACGATAGACCACAGTAAAGTTCGCTAGAAAGGCCACCCATCAGGGAGGCAGCAATTATCAAAAGTTATGCTACTGCCTAGTGATATAGATCCATGCGATAGTCATTAAGCAACTGAAGTTCCCACTGACTTTTTAGGCAGTTCCAACAGTCAAGAACACATCCGAGTGACCTAGGTTATGGCCGCGCCGTTCCAAGTCCTTCCACCAGCTCTCTCGCCCCTGCTTTTCTTCAAATGCTCACTGGAAACTTCATTGGTCAAAAGAGACTTGAGACTGGGGCATTCATAAAAACTCAACCTTTCTAACCCCGGCTCAATCCGTACCCCACAAGATATACTCAAAAGTCTAGGTAAGTAATGGAGTGAACAACTTCTTCAACATAGGGAGGAAATAAGATGTCTCGACGACTTTGCAAATAGAAGTTTGGCAACTAGTTAGGCTTTTGATGGCTGGGCAGTCCTCAGTAATGACCTATTCCAAATTGTTGAGATTATCAAGCGTCTCATGCGAAAATATAATTGTCAACTTGGGGCATTTACACAATGTCAACAGCTTGAGAGAAGATAAAAGTCCCTTCTGCACTGAGCCCTTTCAAATGTTCCTCAAGTTTCTCATGCAATATATATACAGAAATTTGAGCGAGACAGATGCTTATATGATAATTATACCCTTTTCAATTTTAATAGAATATATCCCACAATTTTTTAGTTTTCGTGAATCTTACAAATAACTTGAACAATAGTAGAAACCTCTGTCGACTCACGCCTAGGCCAAACCTGTGCATTTTTCGTTTTACATGTCAAACCCTAGCACAGCATTCAGCTGCACATTCAATCCTTCATAAATTCACTTACACTCAACCTCACAGCTCTCCCACTGTTTCCTCAGACCAGCCTCCCTCCAGGCCTCCACCCTCCTCTGCACTTATGCCTCTCTCTATTTCCAGCTTTGACAACTGCGACCTCAACCCCAACCCCTCTCTCTCTCTCTCGCATGACATAATCCACAACTCAGCTTCTTCTACCTTTCCGAGCTGTCCAAGCCATGGCTTCACTGCAGTGGCTGTCCCGGACACGCTCAATACTCCCCGTCATCTTGTGCCTCTCTCTCTCCGGTCACGGTCAACGACTCGACCTTGCTTAGTGATCCACGACCCTTTTTCTTCTTCACCTGCCCAACAATCTTTCAGCCTAAACTGTTGGGTGGGCCTGAGGTTCCTGGGCCTTGTTGGTCATCCCGTGAGCGAGAGTAGCCGCAAAAAAGGCCCGCCACGGGGACCTGGGCGGGCCTGAATAGGTTTGATGCCTGTTACCCCTTAGGCTGGGCCCGCCCAAGCCCTCGTTAGGCCCACCCGGTGATGCGGTCCATGCCATAGTGACTGATTCAATTAAATTCAATAAGCTTTAGGAATATAAATCATGGTACGCCTTCTAACGATAGCTGTTAATAATATCAAGTCTGATAGGAATATTCGGAAGATGAGAGGCAAGACTGATGGAATTGGATGCAGCCATGCTAATGGGAGACAAACAATTCAATTTGGAAGGAGTGTAGAGAGGCGTTGGATGTTCAGGTCCCCTACAAAAGTTGAGAAGAATAAAGTCATATCAAACTTACCTAAGGTTACGAAAAAATGGAACATTTTGTTGGATCCAAGATCATAATGACTAATTTCAGTTGTGCCAAACTAACTGCATCAGAGACTTGAAGAAATCCAAAATATATATTTAAAAAAGAAAAGACAAAGTTGATATTCAATTTCGAAGACGAAGTCTAGAAAGAGTGCACACACTCATTTATCGGGATAGATTAGTCTGAGTGTGTCTTTGAACTCAATGTGCAAATATGGCCAAGAAGGAATATTTCTAGACTTAGGCTCAGATCATCCTTTAGTGTTGCTCTCAGTGGACATAAGGTGCTTCTAGCAATCTTTAGTAGTCTAATTCTTCATCAAAGCGTGGGTAGCCGAACCTGTGGGAGGTTTAATAGTACCATGGGATGCTTGGTAGTTTCTGTATCTGGATTCATTATGAGTTCTGTTTCACGACTTCTCACATTTTCTTTTATTTGGCAGGCTATTAAAGTCTATTTAGAGAAAGCTTTGAATGCCAAAAAGGAATGTGATATCTATAGGGAGAGTTCCTTCCAGTGTACATATTATCTTGAGGAAGTGTCGTGGTTAATTGGGGACTCCTTGTCACTTGGTATGATATTATCCTTTTGGCTCCGTTTCATTTCATCAGTTTCAACACTTTCTTGAGCTGAGGGAGTTTAGTGCTGCTCTGTATCATTGTTTATCCAAATGATATATTGGGAATTGCAATTAGCAAATGTTGAACTTGAAATAACTATGCAAAATAAAGCTTTTAGAACTTGGGGATGACAGATAAGAAAGGTGATGACCTTTCCTTACTTTTAGTATTATCATCGTGCATTAAGCAGCATTGCTCTGCTTCATGCATGAGAAATGCCATAGATCTGATCTGCGTTTCAAGTGATGAGTTTAATATGGAAGTTGGGACAAATTGTCAAACAGTATTGGAGGGGGGCTATGTAACTCCCAAGCTGTACGAACTTGATCAAATTTTCCTATCATTTGGATAATAAGAGTTACTTCATTTGTCAATTTTGCTCGTTTCATATTTATTTCTGAGGTCATCATTTGTTCATTTCGTTTGTAGAGGTGCAGGGTTAGTACTTTGCCTCATCTTTGTTGACAGAATTGTGACGGCAAAAGTGATAGAGAGATTTGTGTAGAGTCTTTGTCCTATCTCATTTCACTGTGTCGTACATAAGTGGAAGCAATTCATCGGTCAATGCCTCAGCACCAAAAGTGCAGAAACCTTGGAATCATTTCGCTCTGGCAAGGTATTTATTAATTTAAAGTGAGACAAGTTTATGGGAAGTTGGGTACCTAAGACTCCTAGCGTTTAAGTTAACCAAAAAACATCTATGTAGGTGAATCTGTTAGTGGTCTGCCCTAAGAATCAATCAACGTTGATACTCTAATATTAGTCGTGGATTAGGTTGTATCGGAAAATCGATCTTCACTATACTTAGGTAGTCATAATGTTTTGCTAGAGACCGCTTATGACTTGTGGGCCAAAAAGAGTTTTAAGCACACTGTTAATGTTTAGTGAACCTACATGGTCGCACATAATAGTGAACAGACTTAATATTTCTGTGCGCCTTGATCTACTTAAGAAGTAGATTTTAATTTATTCTCCTATTCAACTTATCTATGCAGTCGTACACGTTATGAGATAACGATTAAATGTACGATTAAAAGTGGATGGTTTGGCGGGCCCAAATCGCCTGGCCCACTTCTTTTAATTCCGCTGGATAATGAGGCTGTATAAATAGATAGAGAATCATTCTTTGTCTAGGGTTTTTTTTCAACAGAGTATCGAAAAATCAAAAGGCGTTCAAGAAAAAGGAACTTCAAGATCTTTCGCTAGCACGTGGATTGTTGAAGAATTCCGTTCGTGTGTATGGATACCGCTAGAGGCGCAACACTTGGGGCGCTAATCTAGACACAATCGGTTGTCGATTTATCTTTGATCTGCAAAAGGTACGCTTCGAAATTCCCTTTCGATTTCAATATACACATGGATCCTGTTTGGGGTTCTATATTTCGCTGCGTTGTTTTTTGTTGATGAACCCTACAGAATCTACTATTTGCAGCTGATGTGGTTGAGGAAGGGATTCATGTGCCCGACTGTGTCTGCAATATGCTTTGACTTTCCAAAGACGTTCCGGAGTTATGTCCAATCTCGTGGACGGGCACGGCAGGATAAGTGCCAACATATCATCATGCTTGAGAGGTAGAGTCTTGTTCTCGGTAATTCTTGACATTATGCAAGTACCCTGCGTGAATAAGTAGCATTCGAGCGACAATTTTACCTACCTTGTTATGTGTTTCCCTTCATCATTATTTCAGGGGAAACGAAAAGCAGAGGGATCAACTATATGGCTTCATTAAGAGAGAACCATGGACCCACACAACCATAAAACAGAGATCCTTTCGAGGGCAGCTTGAAAGCATGCGCGTTTGACGAAACGGGTGCATATTTTTTTTTGATATAACTAGAGCTTCAGTCACTGTAGATTCGAACATTCGTCTCGTTTATGGATATTGTGAGAAACTCCCTCATGACGAGTACTTTCATGAGTAGCGAATGTCCTTTTTTTGTACGAAATGTTATAAGTAAGTTAAGTGATTTGTATGCGTTGACACCTTATTCTAGCCGACAAGTCTACTAAAACTAAAAACTCGACATTAGGTGTCCCTGATCGTGATACGACCCATTTCTTAGCTAAAAAGAGTTATTTCAGTGTTTTCAAAAAAAATTAAGTTCCATTACGTTCGGTCTAAACTTAGCTACCATTGTCATCAATAATTCGAGTTTAACTTTTCGTTTGACTTTTGGTCGACCTCTTAAGTCAACCCTTGCTCAACCTTTTTGAAAAATTTGAAAATTCATTAATTGAATCCCTTTCAAGCTTGATTATACTTTTAATTCACAATTTTTTTTATCAAAAATATTGGCGATTGAGTTTTTGGTCAAATTGTAAAATTTGAATTTCGATTGGAAAAATCCAAAATTCATTAATTTCTAATTATTTTTTAATTTGTTTCCTTCTTGATATTTGATCTCCGTATTACATTCAATTTGCATGCCAATTTATCTGAGCTCGAAACGGGTCAACGATTATCCCAAGTGTCAATTCTAGGGCCCCTGTCAGTGCTTCATAGTTAAGAACCCGATTAAGCCAAATGAACTCAATTTCATTGATCAATTTTGGCCGAATCACATTAATTTTGGAAGAATTGTACTAATTAGGCAAAATTAGCACAGAACAATTAATGTAGATCGATAGGGTCGAGCCAGGTCAGCCCGATTGACCCGACTCAATGCAGCCCCAATTGGCCAAAGCCCAATTTAGCCAAATCAATAATATTGGGCAAGCCTGTAATCCAATTAGATCAAATTGGAACACAGTTGAGCAATCGAAGGACCCCGAGTCAACCCAAGCCAACCAGGGTGAGTTTAATTGGATTTGGCCCAATGGCCAAGCGACCAAGCCCACATCCACCCATGGCTGGCCCTCTCCTCATTGTCCAAAGAATTACAAAATTGCCACTTGAGATAATTACCTGATTGACCTTGCGAAGTCATTAATCCATGGGTGAACCAATCTTAGCCATTCTTTAGACATTCAATCTTGGCCATCAAGATTGACAGGTCATCAATTCATGTGACTATAATTTAGCCAATCACAAGAGATTAACAAGAGTCACAAGATTAACATGTCATCAATCCATGTGACTATAATACAATAGCCAATGATGAGATTAATGAGAGCCTTTGATCAAAGGATAAGGTGGATGGTTTGGATCGGACGGATTTGAATTTTCCCTCCAAAATCTAATAGCCAAAAGTGACCCCCCTCTTTCTCTCTCTCGCTCTCACACACGCGCGTGGGGGGACGATCGTTGCCCTTCTCGGCTTGCCACTCCATCCGCTTGCGACCTTCTCCCGGCAGTCCTCCACCGTGGCACTTGTGTGTGTCCAGCAGCTCTGGCATCCCCTTGGAGTAGTGGTGGCTAGTGCTTCTCTACTCATCATATAAGACCTCCAAGTTAGCCGATCTTCCTCCTTGCTTCATCAACCGTCATTTGAGGTATAATTTCTAACTCTACTTGATAACGTACGCCCGTATTGTTCACGGGCTTTAGTATTTTAGTAAATAAATTCACATGATTGTCTATGAAACTTAATTGAATCATAGTTTAAAATTGAAGCAAAGCTTCAATCTATGATCAATTAAAGCTATGATATGATGAAATTCAATAAAATTGAAATGGTAATTGCATTAGAGTTTAGGTTTACTTGATAAAATCAAATTCAGTTGCATAATTAGAATACTTTAGGATTTGATTTCATACGGCCGAACCATGTTTGATGAATATTGAAATCAATTTTGGTTGCTAGCACGTTAATTAAGCTAGAATTCACAAGTATAGATGAAATTTCTTTGAAATCTAGCAAAATATATATTTGATTACTTAATTTTCACGTTCGATCATTTCTAGAATTACACTCGGCCGAACCTCATAGATGTAAGTTGCTGTTGAGTTTTAATGTTATCTAGTCCTAGGATTAGAATATATTAGATGTATGTTGATTAGGAGTGCATTAATGGTGAATTTTACTTGATTCCTTAAATAGATGAATGGATTAGGTGTTGAAGATGATAAATGTTTGAAGATTATCTTTGATGTTCTGAACATGTTTGAATACGGACTAAGTTCCAGAAAATGATTTGAATGAGCATAAACTTGAAATTGAAGATGATAAGTAAAATCTGGAAATTCGAAGTCATTCTGACTTTTGCATGTTCTCTAATGTTATCAATCAAATCTAAGGGTGTGTTTGTTTAGAGGAAAGTGTTTCCAGGAATTGATTTTTCAGACTTTCATTTGTTTGGTTTGCTGAAAAAGACTAGTCAACTGAAAATGCTTTCCGGTCAACAAAAAAACTCATGCACAAATTTGGGAAAGTGAATTCCAATATGTGAGAAGGTGAAAACACTTTCCAAAATTGCTTTCTTGAATTTTTTTAATTTTAATTTTTCTTTCTTTTCTTTTCTTTTTTTCTTTTTTTTTCTTTTTCTTCTTTCTCTCGACTTGTTGTCGGCCTCGATGATGACCGGCGACACACTACAGGCCCTCACAGGCATCAGGCGAGGCCCGACCTTCCGATGTCTAGTGAGCTTGAGCCTCGCCTGGATCTAGCAAGTCAAAGCTTAGCTGAGGCCGGCGAGCTCGCACCTTGAGCTTGCCGCCTCAACCTCGCCTCAAGCTCGCGCGCCCCGTGAGATAGCCCTCGAGCTTGCGCCTCAAGCTCACCAAGACTTGGCCTTGAGCTTGCCGGATATGGTGAGGCTTGAGCTCACCAGAAGCCGGTGAGGTCGAGGCTCACTAGATCCCAACGAGCTCGAGCTCACTTGAGGTCAGCAAGCTCGAGGCTTGGTTGACCCGGCGAGCGCGCTTGTGGCCGTTGCCGGGCGAGCCTCAAGCTCATTCGTGGCTATCGCCAGCCGGTAGCAATGGAGGAAGGAGGAAGAAAAAAAAAAGAAAAAAAAAAGAGAAAGGAAAGAGAAAAATAAAAATAATTAAAAATTCTAATTTTTAAAAAAGAAAGAAAAATAAAACATATATTAAAATTTCGAATATTTTTTAAATAAAAAATTGATTTTTTTCCCAAGATAAAGTCATAAGTTTAAAATTATTTTCCAAATAATATCCAAATCCCAGAAAACGTTTTTGATCACATGTTACCAAACAAAAAAAAACTAACCGTTTTCCTGGAAAATGATTTCTCAGAAAACATTTTCTAGAAACATTACGTTTTCTGTGAAATAAATACACCCTAATTGAATTTGAGGAAAGTGCCTTAAATAAGAATTAAATTTAAGATCCTAAGCTTTCGAATAATATAAAGATAATAAAAATCAGACTTGATTTGACAAAAAAAGGGGCCTAATTCCCTAAAAAACCCATAACTTTAGGTTAAGTCTCAAATCTTCGAATAATATAATGATAATAAAAATCAGAGTTGATTTGATTAAAAAACAAAGGGCATAATTTCCTAAAAACCCCTAACTTTAGGTCAAGTCTCAAATCTGCCTTGAACTTTTTTTTATCTTAGAAAAAACTCCAAACTTTAGGTCCAGTCCCAAATCTGCCCTGAACTTTTTTTGTCTCAGAAAAAATTTCAAATTTTAAGTCCAATCCCAAATCGGCCCCAAATTTTGTTTTGTGTAAAAAATATCACCAAAATTCAATTTATTTTAAAAAATTACCTTGTGATCCAATCCCAACTTGAAGTGAAACTTTCACGTCGATAACAAATCTACATTAACAAAGTTATGGAGCATTTTTTAGACAAAGAAAAGTTTAGAGTAAATTTGGACTGAACCTAAAGATGGGGTTTTTCTTTAAATTAAAAAAAGTTTTTTGGGGTGGATTTGTTATCGTCTCTAACTTTCGTATCTTAGAACTGTTTTATTTTGGAGAATTTTAATAATTTTTATTGGGTTAGATTTGTTATTGAAGTGGAAATACGATATCGGTCTGTACCTATCGCCCTATTACTTTGCTAATGTGGTTTTGTTATGGACGTGAAAGTGTCACGTCAAGTTGGGATTGGATCACGAGGGTATGTTTTTGAAAATAAATTAAAATTTACTGATTTTTTTTACACAAAATAAAATTTGGGGTAGATTTGTGTGACAGTCCGGATTTTGGCCCATTTTTGGGGTTTATAAAATGTGTAATTCGTCAGTGCGCTTATAATGAAATTTCGCCCGAGAACTGATCACTCTCGGGTTCTTGTTTTTAAAAATAGAAATTCCGCTAGAATCGCACTCGATCGAATTTGACCGTTATTTATACCCTGAACTTGGCAGTCGACTTCCGGGAGTTTCGGGACGAAATAAATTGGACGGTGTCGATATTATTGTGGCCAGCATCGAGATTGTGAGGAATAGTGGAAAAGTGGATTTTTGGACTGGGTACAAATTTAGACTGATAGACCTCCCTCGTAGTGTGGTTTGTATTATTTTATTTTGGCCGTGTGCCCTACAATATTATTTGGGATTTTAGAGGGTCGTTAGGCCTTTTTCCCGAAATTAAATCGAGATCAATAGGTCGATTTTTAGTTCGAACCGTGTCCGTTAAATCGCAATTAAAGTTAAAATTCAAACTTTCCTCTCTCTTTCTCTCTCCTCTCTCTCTCTCTCCCGGACTCCCCCTTTTTCCCACGTGTGCGACCGCCCCTCTCTCTCTCCTTTCCCTCTCTCTCTTCCTTCTCTCTCTCTCTCTTTCCCCCCGGGACTGCCGTGCACGCCACCTCCCCCTCTTCCCCATGCACTCACGTCCCCTCCCCCACTGACCCATGCAGACTCTGTCTCTCTCTTCTCTCTCCTCTCTCCTTCTTTCTCTCTTTCTTCTTTCTTCTCTCTCCTCTCTCTTCTTCTCTGGCCGGAACATCTCTGCTTCGTTCATGCTCCGCTCGCCCAGCCGACGCCGCCCGAGCCCGATTGCCGCCTCCGCCTCGCCCCAAGCTCACCGTGCCGTCGCACCGCCGCGTCGCCGTCGTCAGCAGCCCCGCCACCCCTGCCTCTCGGCCTCCCCCTCTCGGCCTTTTCCCCCCCTCCCCTGTTCTGCTGCACCCGGGCCGAGCCGCCCCGTCGCCGCCGCTCACCGGCTCGCCCCGCCCGGTCCCGCGTCGCCGCCTTGCCGCGCCGTCGCCGGTCCGTCCGCCTGTCCGGCAGCCCTCAGCCCCTCTCTCTCTCTCTCTCTCTCTCTCTCTCTCTCTCTCTCTCTCTCTCTCTCTCTCTCTCTCTCTCTCTCTCTCTCTCTCTCTCTCCCGGCTAGCTGCATCAAGCCCGAGCCCGAGCCCGAGCCAGCCCCGTCGCCGTCGCTGCTCGCCGGCTCGCCTCGCCCGGTCCCGCGCCGCCGCCTGGCCGCGCCGTCGCCGCCCCGCCCGTCCGTCCGGCTGCCCCCACCCCCTCAGCCTCCCTCTCTCTCTCTCTCTCCCCCTCACCCCCCTTCGGCCAGCCACTTCCCCGCCCTGTTCAGCCGCCGGCCGCCCTCGCCGCCTGTCGCCACCGGTCGCCTTCGCCGCCGGCCAGCCGCCGCCGGCCAGCCGCCACCCAGCCAGCCCGGCCGGCCAGCCAACCGGCCGGCCAAGCTCCTCCCCGGCCAAGCCCGTGCCCGTGTCGTGCCCGTGCCGTGCCCATCGCCGTGCCCCGTTGCCCGGGCACGTGGCCCATCCGCGCGCCTGAGCGCCCCGGGCACGCCGCGCGTTCGCCGCGCCCGCGCACTAGGCACGCCGATCGGCCATTGTGCCCACTTTGGCCGGTCAGCGCGCCCGTGTGGCCCACGCACGCGCCCGGTCAAAACTTCTCCCCCGAGCAATTTTGAGCCCGGGTCGGCTTTTCCTGGGCTAAATTTTGGTAAGCGGCTTCCTAAACCCTACTTAGGCTGCGTTTGGTTCAACTTTGGGGAAATGCATTTGGGGGAATGCAAATACCTTTGAGTCAAAGGGATTTTTCAAAATGCAAGTGCTGTTTGGTAAGTATTTTTTAAAATCAACTTGTGCTAAAAGTACTTTCACTTTTTTTTTTTAAAAAAGGGCTCCGGTGGAGCTGAGGTCGCCGGCCACCGCCGCCGGCCAGATCTGGTCGCCGGCCAACGCCGACGGCCAGATCTGGTCGCCGGCGACCACCGCCTGGGGTCGCGCGACCCCGGCGACCGCCGCCTGGGGTCGCCGGACCCCGGGCGTCGCCTGGGTCGCGCGACCCAGGCAAGCGTCGCCTGGGTCGCGCGACCCCAGGCGGCGGTCGCCGGGGTCGCGCGACCCCAGGCGACCGGTCGCCTGGGGTCGTGCGACCCCGGCGACCGCCGCCTGGGGTCGCCGGACCCCGGGCGTCGCCTGGGTCGCGCGACCCAGGCAACGCTTGGCCTGGGTCGCGCGACCCAGGCGACGCCCGGGGTCCGGCGACCCCAGGCGGCGGTCGCCGGGGCCGGGCGACCCCCAGGCCGCGGTCGCCGGACGTCGGCCGACCCTCAGGCGGCAGTGGCCGGACCCCTCAGGCCGCGGTCGCCGGCCTCCAGTTGGTTCCTCGGGGAAGATGAACAGTGACAGACGAGGGCAAAACCGGAAAATCAAAAAATAGGTGAGGGTAGTTTCGGAAGAAATTTTTTTTACTTACCGGGTACTGCTGCTTACCGAAAATGCTGAAAGCCCAAGGCAACCTAGGGCCTGCCTTGGGCTTTCAGCCTTCACAAAGCCAACTTTGGCTCAATGGGGTTTCAAAAAAAATTTGCCAAACACCAAATTTTAGCCTAAAGGGCTTTAGGTGCTCAAAGTGGCTTTGCAAAGCCAATCCCAAACGCAGCCTTAGTCTTTTGGGTATTTCATTGACCAGTTTTGGGTTAGAATGGCTAGGGCGTGTATTTAATTTAATTATTTTATGATTAAATTAGAGTATGTGATGCTCTTATTTGGTTAAATTAGACTGGATTAAGTAGAGTGCTTGAGTGGGTATTTGTGCGTGACCAACTTGAACGTCGGGTGTGTGAATTGAGGTGGCGAAGTGTGAATTGAACTGAGTTGAATTGAGTGTGGTGGCATGTCCGTGTGACATTGGTGGAACGTAATGTGGTGAGCATGATCAAGTTTGATTTGTACGATGTGTTGATTGGCGCATTGTGTTATGGTGTATGTGCATGAGAAAAGCCCGGATCGATCGGAGGGCTGCCAACCTGAGGCGTAGGTTACGCGGGTGTGGCGAATAAGGCATGATTGGACCTGAGGCGTGTTTACGCGGGTCATTGGAAAGAAAGTTGAGCCTGAGGCGTATTTACGCGGGCTGTGAAAGGCATGATTGGACCTGAGGCGTGTTTACGTGGGTCATTGGAAAGAAAGTTGAGCCTGAGGCGTGTTTACGCGGGCTGTGAAAGGCATGATTGGACCTGAGGCGTGTTTACGCGGGTCATTGGAAAGAAAGTTGGGCCTGAGGCGTGTTTACGCGGGCAGTGAAAATGAGCCTGAGGCGTGTTTACGTGGGCTGTGAGAATGAGCCTGAGGCGTGTTTACGCGGGCTAGTGAGAATGAGCCCGAGGCGTGTTTACGCGGGCTAGTGAGAATGAGCCTGAGGCGTGTTGACGCGGGCAGTAAGAAAAGACCTGAGGGGTGCTGACCCGAGTTGTAAGAAAGTTAGATGGATGCGCATGTGATTTGAGTGTGACTGAATTGGCTGGTTGAGCGTGTGACTGGATTGGTTGGTTGAGCGTGTGACTGGATTGACTGATTGAGCGTGTGGATGTTGATCGAATTGACTGATGGCGCATGTGGATGATTGGTTGGATGGATTGGGGTTTGTTTGGATTGATTGATTTCGAGTGAAAGTGTGTGTGCTGGTGATTGTGATGTGGCGATGATTTGTACTTGCATTATCATGTTTGGACTAATATGCAGGGTTGGCACGTGGTTTGAGGCGAGGTAAGCCTAGCATGTGAAAGTGATTGTATTGTTTGGTAGTTGGCATGTTAGACTGGTCTGGGTACGCATTAGCCTAGGTTAGGTTTAGGTTGTTACTTATTGAGACTCTGTCTCATGGTTATTATATAACCACTTTCAGATCCGCGACCGTGATGGATTCGGAGAGACCGCCGGAGTACCACAGGGATTGAAGGATAGATCAACTACCCTGTATTTTTGAGTACCCTTTGTAGAGAAGATAGGCCTGTCAACCACCGTCCCCTTTTGAAAACTATGGTTGATTTTGGAAGCCGGGTTGCCTTTTTTGTAATATTGAAGGATTTAAGATGTTTGGTGTTTATTATATTTCGTTGTCTATTCCTTAGTCTTGTTTTTATTGTCTGGGTTGTTTTTTTTTGTTTCCGCGCGTATCAATCTCTGATGTTTGGGTTGGGTCGGCGACGTATCTGGGACGTCGCATTCAAATGATCGACCGTGGTCGGGATGTCGCGGGTTCGGTGGGGACCGGGGCGTGACAATTTGAGACTGAACTTAAAGTTTAAGGTTTTTTCTTAGACAAAAAAAGTTCATGATAGATTTGGGACTTGACCTAAAATTGGGGTTTTTTTTAGAGAATTTACCCTAAAAAAAGTGCATGTTTAGAGTAATAAAAAGCTTTTGCGCTTGATCTGAAAAAGTTGAGCCAGCGTTACCTGATTTTGTTTTGCAATTTCGGTACTCTTAGAGGTCTAATTTGCACAAACTCAAAAATAGAAAGTTATTTAGAAGGTCCTTAATTGAGATTCTGGAAAGTTCTACAAACTTTGAACATGATTTGGGTGATCAATCCGTAATAATTTGGACAAGGTCTGATTGGGCCTCAACAACTATTTTGAAATGAGTCCAGCATGTAAATTAAATTTTTACCTAAACTTAGAGGGCTCTTTTGAAAAAAATAAAATATAAAAATTGAAGAGCACATGTTGGGCCAGGTATCTAAACATTTTGGCGTCATTTATACATCATTTGCTATTTTTCCCGCATTTTTCATAATTTGGGTAAAACCGGATCAAATCCTGACCAGTGGGGTAAAATCAGTAATTTCAGGTAATTCCGTCGAAAATTAGGGAAAAGAGTCTTAAATAAAGTTGAAGGAAACTTCCCAAGCTTTAATTTGGTACCTAAACCGTTCAATTTGGACATTATTAAGGCACTTTGTTGAATCAAAACACAAAAGGGCAAACCGGGAGAATAAACAGAGAAGTTGTTCTTTGAGAAACCAAGTGTTTTCTTGATACCTAAAGGCTAATTAGCCTAATTACATGCTTAATTGATCTTGTGTGTGATTGATTAGATGTATTTTAGGTTCAATTGCGCTTAATGATGCTTAATTCTTCGGCGAATAGTCTAGGATTGGGTGCTTAATTAGGTTCTTTGTGACTTAGCCCACTGCTTGGTGAAATAGAAGTGAAGGCTAATTATCATTCAGAGTTGATTAATAAATCCCCGTTTGTATAAGGTGGATGGGGTAATGGAATCACGTGTCTAATTTCATATTCCTCAGCCCAAATGATTTCTTTAGGTGAACGTTGCTAATTAACCAATTTGAGTGGTTGTATGGATTGAATGCTTTAGGTTAGTTTAGATTTGTTTTGGTAGCTGGTTAGTTTAGACTTTAATCAGTGTAGTCTAGCTAAAAAAATTAAAAAATTAAAAAATAATATATTAAAAATAAGAATCAATTAGACTTATGATCACTTTAATAATAATTGATTACTTTAGGCTAATCTAGTCTTTTCACCTAATAAAATGAGCAAAATTAGGCTCACTCTCATCTACCTCAACTTTAGGATTAGTCTTTAATTAATATCGCAACCTTCCCAAAGCTGAACCAACTGAGGGAAAGCAATGGATTAATAAAGCCCAAAGCTTAGCACAAACTCTCCAAAACCCAAAACCAACAGCAACTTTCGGTTTTGATTAAATTAATTTAACTTGCAAATTAATTCAATGTTTAATACTACAAAAAATCCCAAACTAGTGCACTTATGACAAATTTACTCACAATTAATTTTTTGATCATTAAAAATGCCAAACCGACATACATGTGTTTCCATATTCAAGGAATTGGAGGGAAGCGGGACAACGGATTTGGAATATTTTTGCTTTTGATTTGGCTAATAATGACAAGAACAATATGGGTGGGAGCAAAAGGATACAATTCTCTTCTGGTCAACAGATTGGTTCAACTAAAGCATTTTTCATACCTTCACTTCTATTCAAAGTGTAAATAAGACCAAGTGTACATTTTTTGGTTAAAAGAAAAGTGTACTTTGGTGAATCAACTTACTCTATTTCACCTCCACGTCATTTCCCTTCGGGTGCATCTAAAACAGGTTCATTTCCTTTTTCTTGTTTTTTTCTAACTTAAATCGCTGCTTTATATTGTTAAGCTCTGTCATCAAGAGAATTATGTTGGGAAAAATGGCAGCATGTATCTGCTTTTTTCTTTTTTAATATAGTTATGACAGCATGCATCTGTTAGACTGCTTATTGAAGAAAGCATGTATCTGTTAGCCTGTGCTTATGCTCACCAGTCAATCTCTTCAAATTGCCAAAATCCTCTACATCACCATCCGCTGTCCCTTTTATTTGCTAAGTGGCTATCCCTTATTCCTCCTTTTGCTTGTCATTTATTGCTGTCCATTGGATTTGCATCAGACAGTATAGTAGTTCATACGTAATACAGTTGACACCAGTCAAGCTACTGGAAGTTGTGCTTAGCTTTTTGTTTGTTTCTGCATGTTCATTGTGCAACTATTGGATGAATTCATCAGGAATGTAACCTCTAAGAAATCTATGATGATGATGAACCCCCGCCAAAAAGTTCCAAGGATAAAAAATCAAATGGTCCAGAATCTGGACAAGTACCTGGTCTTGTCTTCAAGTTAGCTAGCAAGGTTCCTCACAAGACAGTACTGAAAAGTACTTATTCTTTTGTACATTATGTCTTTTATCTTTAGGATTTCGACTATCCCTTTAAACTGCCAATTGGATATCCCGCTTCAATGTTGTAGCCCATAGTGTAGTAGTATTGAAGGCTTAGACTATGGCAGAAAAGGTTGAGTGGTTGAACAAAATGAGAAATGTTCTCCAGCCTTCCGCTGGAGGTCAAGTGAAGGGAGAATCTGGCTCCCTCTTTGGCAAAGCCTCTCCGATGGTTCTCTGGTGAGTCATCTAGTGGTATTGTTCGGTAACGAATTCCTAAAACGAAAGAGAAAATCAGTGCATTTGTTTGATCCTTCAGCGACTACAAGCAAGATCCATTTGTTTCATTTTTTACTCTTCCAACCGTCCAGTGTTCCACCTGTAGGAGTTCTTCGAAGATAAGATATTCCAAAGGCTCAAAAGACCTTGAAATATTATACTTGTCTTTGTTAAACCTATTCGTAACTAAACTAGCAAATTTTTTTGGTGGTCCCTGTATTTAAGGATATCATGGCTAGAAGACCTGCAGATCCAGAGGAAGAACTTCGGTGGATGTCCCAAGAAGTTTGTGGTTATGTCGAAGCAGTTCTCAACAGCCTTGGTGCTCATGTTCCAAAAGTCAGTTTTCTTGACGTGGATCTGTTATTCTTATGTTTGCTGAGACAGTGCCATTGCTTTTCATTTCACTAGCTTCTTAAGTTGCTGAGCAGGCGGTTGTACTTTGCCAAGTAAAGAAAGCCAAAGAGGGCATGCTCAAGCAATTATACAGTTAGATCAGGTTAGAATCAATTTTTTTTCTTTTGATTATTTCACAGTATACTCATGTTCCTTACTACACGGTGCAAATGGAGGGTACTCTAAGCATTCCTTTTCGGAGTGGTGGTTTGTCAAACCGCTGCAAGTAGCATCCATCGCATTTGACCATATATTGTTGGAAATGATTTCCTATAATGAAAACATATATTTGATTGTTGCGTTGACCACATATTTATCGTGTTCTGTTTTGTAGTTCTTTTTACCCAGCATCTTTGTCGTGAGTATTTAACTTCTCTCTTGTGGCGAACATTCTTTAAGCCTTCTGGTCATTGCATTTCTTTCAAGCATGGCCTTCTGACGTCATCGCATTTCTTTGATCGAAATTCAGACTTTAAATCAAATCAAATTGCTTCTAGACAATCTCCTTTGTTTGTTTCGACATTTTAGAAATTTGAGTAAAGTTTGTAAAGGAGTGAGCTAGGATATTTTAGAGAGTTTTGAGTCACTAAATCTGGGATACAGAATAAAGTTCGTGAGAGAAGTTCTCCTCCAATTAACAATTTCTTTAATGAAATCAATATCCATTCATAACTTCATGGGACACGTGATCATTTATCGATGGTCTCTCAATCTATCTTTTCGCATTGATGAATTCAAAGTCAACTCAGCATTCTTCACTTGTCAACATGTCGTTTGGTATCATTTCTTGTTCAAACCCCTTGGCCCCTTCCAGATTATAAACAAAACCCAATGCAACCTCCCGCACAAGCACGATAACCACATCAAAACATTTTTCTCTTCGCATACAAAACCCTATGCAACCTCCTACACAAGCATGATACACGTATCAAAACATTTTTCTCTTCGAATGTATGAATGTGGAGCATCAATGACATGTATGATTTGGTTGTGATTTTGTTAAGGCGAAGGTAACATACCTGGTGCGTTGGGAATGATATATGCCAGAATAATGCTGAATCATAGAGGTGGGGGGAGGGGGAGCGATTATCCCCCTATCAAGAATGAGAAGTAGCTAATTTCATCTTTAGTTTTACCAAACTGAGAAGAATGCATCTATACTTTTGGAAATCTATCGGTTAATGCTGAGAAACTAACATTGGCATTGTTGAGTTGATTCTTTTGCAGATAATTTTAGTGCAACTTTGATCCTTGATTATCTCACCGAAACTTGCATGGGACTTTAGTGGGCTTTATGTTCATGCCGTCTCCTTCCACGTAATAGTTTAAACTTTTGTATAGGATATTATAACATGATATTAGAGCGAGGTTTTTCCCCACTTTTTTTCTCATGTGAAGCTTTCCGTTAGTCAATTCCACATAACATGCTCTGTATGTTATTGGTGAGAGGGGATGTTGAAATATCCCACAGCACTTACCTATGATTTTCCAACGGGCCTTAAATTCATATGGTCTCCTTTTACTTATTAGTTTAAGCTTGAGCATTTTAACAAGTTAGAACCACTCTCATAGAGTTGAATGAGAGCCAAGATTGTGATTCCCTTTCTAGTTGTGTTAGCTTGCTTCTCATGTAACTTACAAATCTTGGATTTATGCCGACATTCTGTTTGTGAGCTAATTATGTAAATTGGAGTGAGTGCTAACTAAGAAGCCATTGTTTATTTCACCCTTTCCAAATGGCAGGACAAACTTTTCCCAACTTACAATCAATTAATAATTTTTTTATGTGCTGTCAAATTTTGATGATGAACAAATTACAGTTCATTTCTAATGTGGCTGATTTCAATGTAACTTGCGCACTCATTTTTAACCAAACTTTTAATTGATGAATAAGATTTTAAATTTTGTTGAATCATCAATAAAGAGTATGCGAACTTCTCAGAGGCATTCTAGCATGTGGATTCGACTGCCAGCCTGCCAAAGTAGAAAAGAAATTTGGGCAGCAATACATGACATATAATTAATCTGCATTGGAAAATATAATGCTTTAACTTGGTTGGAAGTGATTTTATGTAGCACGCTGCTAAGTTCCAACATATTGGTGTTTTTTGATAGATCAGAAATGTACCAGGAAAGAAAGAAAGAAAAGCAGAAAACAAAGTGAAAATCGCAAGAAAATCACAAGACTACGCGAAGTCAGAACAAGATGTCCAAAGCTGAATCAAAGAGCACAGCACAGAAGCAGCCAAAGATTCTAAACCCTCAAACAATCTTCTATTGCGTTCCTTGCAATCCACATGCGTAGTCATGGCCACGGTTCAGGAACCGGCGGTTCCGGTTCCTAGCCATGTATGAACCAGAACCGAAACCGCCCATGGCGGTTCCGGTGGTTCGGAACTGGCCGGTTCCGATTCCGGTTCATAATTTAAAATTTTTTAAAAATTTTATGAAATAAAAAAATAATGAAATAATGAATTATTCTATATAAAATGTAATCAAAATGCAAATTGTAATCAAATTTGGGGACAAAAAGAGAGAATGAGGGGGCTTGAACATAATAAATTACTATTAAGTATCTTACAATTCGTTACAATGATCTATAAAAAAAAAGGAGCATAATATATATGCCCTAAAATGACCCAAAAACCTAAGTCTATCTGAACCCCCGCATTCCGTGCGTAGGGGTCACATGTCGTCAGATTATACTTCGGTTTCTCTAAGTTCACGTGGGCATGCCCGGTATGAGAAACAAGAGTCCTCGAAATATTTTCCAACTCCAACAGTTCTTTTATCCTCAATCATCGCTATCCATTCCAGTTCCGGTAGCGGTACCGGTACCGGTGCCAGTTGTATATCCGTCGTTAAAGAATTCGGATTCATTATTCCGATTTATCTCTTTTTGTCGGTATTGAGTCTTCATCCAATCATCGACACAAGCTTACATCTCCACTGATTCTGGAGCTAATCTTGAACGATATTCGTCCAAAATATTACCTCCAACACTAAATGCTTGTTCGACTGCAATTGTGGAACAAGGGGTTGCAAAAATTTGTTTTGTAGTAAGAGAAAGGATTGGGTATTAGCTTGCGTGCCTTTTCCACCAATCCAAAATTAAAAAACCCGTACTACCTTTGGATTTAGTAAACTCAAAGGAAACAGTTAGATAAAACTCTGATTCAGAAATATTTCCTATTACTCCCTTTTGTTTTTTTTTGTTTATTTAATAAAAGTTGGTACCCTTTACTAATTTTACCTGTACTCTCATTTTGTGTCTTGGTAGATTGAGAAGATCCAATATCATCTAAATTATATTTAGTATAAAATTCATTATATAATTCTATTACTACGTTTTTAACCTTACTTAGTATGGTTGTAACATTTACCGTATCATAATGTAAATATTGATAATACGTATGCAAATAATCATTTAAACCATCTAATTTGCAACGCGGATAAAAAATACAAGCAACTAAATAAATAATGGGAATTTCGCCATAACAATGTAGCCACTTTATTTTCATTGTTACTATAATATGTTGTAATTCAATATCATTTTCATATTCGTCAAAAATTCCGACAATATTAATACACTCTACTAAAAATAAATGCATAGTAGGATAATAAACACCGGACAAAGTATAAGTTGCATCATTAAAAACCTTTCAAATATCTAAAATTTTTTTGCAATTACCCCACTCTTGTGGGTATAAATTAATCTGAGGTATATTATTAAAAATGAATGTACATAATAAATCTTTATATTCATAAGATTCACTAAGTAAGTGGAAAGTAGAATTCCAACGAGTTGGAATATCTCTTGGAAATCTTTTTGGTTTTTTGGCATTTTCACTACAAAATTTACCCCATTCTTTCATTTTTTGGGGACGTTTCCATAAAAATTGAATCGCCGTTTTTATTGGTTCAAGAAAAATATCAAGAGTTCTCAAACCATCTTGCACACATAAATTTAAAATATGACAAGCACATCTAACGTGAAAAATTTTCTGCCAAAAGCAGGTTTACAAATATTTTCTAAATTGGCAATTGAAGCGGTACTCGCCGCGGCATTATCAAAACCAATTGAAAAAATTTTGTTAAGCAAATAATATTTTTCTAAAATTTGCCTAATAATTCTATAAATATTATTTGCCGTATACTTACCATTGAAAACTTTAAATGCAATAACTTTTTTTTTAATACTCCAATCGTTATCTATCCAATGACATGTTATGCCCATGTAAGAATGCGTTTGCCAATGATCACTCCAAATATCACTACCTATATGCACGCATCCATTAAATTGCATAATTTTTTTTGTAAATTCTTTTTTCCATTTCTGTAAAAATCTTTAATTATTCGTTTAAGTGAATTTCTAGGAATACGTTTTACTTGTAGAGCATATGCTTTTTGTACAAATTGATTAAAACCAAATCTTTCTCCAAAACTAAATGATAAATGCTCAACGGAAACAAATTTACCTAATTCTTCCTTATAAGTTTTTTCATTAAAATGAAATAAAGGGGAAGTGTTAGGATTGATGTACATGGAAATTTATTGTTGCCCGATATTGATTGCTGCTTGGGTTTGATGTTTGCTCCTAAGCTGTCGTTTGAATGTTCCATATACTTGCCCACCTGTATATTTATATATTTTCCCACAATGTTTACAAATTATATCATACCTTTTTTCACTAATATCAAACCTTTCCATTTTCGTGAGGTGATGCCAAATGTCAGATGTAAATTCCCGCTCTACCTCCTTTGTTGTAGATATTTCAGCAGGAGGATGAAGACTTTCTTGCGTCGGAACACGCTCCACATCGGGAAAAATGTTGATTTCATCATCTTCAAAATCTGCATAATCATGAGGATCAAAAGAATGATGGGATTCTGTCATGATATTCTTACCTTTGCCAGTTGGCACTCGACTTCCACTTGCCATTTTTCGAGTGGATTGAGAGAATTGAGTGGATTGATTGGAAGAATTAAGAGAGAATTGCGCGGATTGAGAAAATTGAGAGAATTTAAGAAAATTTGAGAGAATTTAGAGTATTGAGAAAATTTGAGAGAAGAGAATTTGAGAGAATTTGAGAGAATATGAGAGAATTTTAGAGAATTTATAAGGAAAAAAATGAGAAGAAAATTTAGGATTAAAAAAAAAACTAGATAACCATTGCAATATGCAACGGTTATCTTTTAAATTTTTTTTAAATTTTTTACTTTTGCGGCGCCCATTGCCAAGGCAGCTTGCAAAGGCTGCCCTGGCAAAGGCGCCCATTGTCTAATGGAGTAACTGATAGGCCATATTTTGCGTTTAGTGCACATTTGAACTTTTTCCAAAATCATGGCCGCAGTCATCTACGCGTGTCCTCAGACTTTCATTGGCTTATGATGGCCTACGGTTATCTGCAGGCTCTTTATTGAAGAAAAGTGCAGACACAAATGGATGGAGCAGGAGATGGTTTGTTCTAAATGAGAAAATTGGCAAGGTTAGCAGTGCATCTAATAAATTATGCCCAGGAAGAGATTGGTTTTCTTAACCATTTAGACACAACTTATAAGGATTATACTGTCATGGCACAAATGTCCTACTCCAGGAGCTGTTCAGATTTCCCAGAGTCAGTTAATTTTCCATAGACTTATACTGCCATGGCACAACTTACAAGAATTATACGTTTTACATTCTGATCCTATATAGAAGAAGCTCTTCAATTCTTGCCGGGCTTTCAGCACTACAATCCAACGTAAACAAGAAAGGATGACTAATCATTCAAGAACAACCCTTCATTAATGATATAGAATTTTGTAAAAAGGTTACATATGGAGCATATTAGTGCTGTAGAATAGGAAAGTGTAGGATTATGATGTTGAAGCTTTGTCTGCTTTGATGTCACCCTCATGTCGCAGGCTGTTCTCTCTGCTGTAAGCAGACTTAGCACCCTGAAAAGTAAGGGACAAATTTAACCATATATTGAGACTGAAAACGTCTTCTTGTAATCAAGTCCATAACTTTTTTGAAGCAAATGACGCTCACTTGAAAGATTGTCCCAAGCTTCTTCAAAGCTCTAGCACGAAGCTTGAGAACATCCCTGGAAGCATTAGCGTCTTTAAGAACCTGAGACAACAAAAAGAACAGTCAGATTATTTTCCTATCAAATGACACTTGTTTAAGTCAGCTTCCATCATCCTACTGTTTATCATAGTGGAAAGTCATTGAAATTTCAAGGCTGATTTTGCCCAATCACACCCTAGAGAAAGCATGCGACATGTAATAACACACCCCCCATTCCACCATCACAATGCAAGCATTCTATATGAGTCAGAATTACAACTCTTAATAAACATTGCAACTAACATCTAGCTCGGTTCAAATATATTAGAAACAAAAATATGTAAACTATCAAGCATATAAAACAAATTGGCAGGAAATAGGAAGAAAACAATATGAAATTTCAACAGTAGTCCCTCCACTCACTCAGCAGTCGCCGAGGTACAGAGGGATGATTCGCCTAAGCATACTACAACCTTTTGTCCATATGTCGACTTCAGGTTCTTAAAAATTAGTTGACTTCTTGAGCATTGCAAGTTGAAGTAAAAAAGTTCCAGCTTTTCACATATCATCAGTCATGATTAGCTGGCCAAGGATGGTGTCACAAGCTTATATAGTTGTGAGCTACTAAAGATCTAGTACTCACTGCTCGGCAGACATGCGATAAAGTTGACTCTATGTCAACCACATTAATTTGCCAGAGTGAATCAAGCATTGCATCCTTCTTGCCGTCAAAAGTTTTTACAGCAATCTCTTCTTTGTTTTCTCCCTCTTTCAATTGTTTGAGCTCATCCTGTATTTGAATCAATCACATAGCACCTACACATTCAAGAAGATATAAGTTTGTTGTCTGTAGTAGAAATTCTACAAGAAGTGAAGGACCTTAAGGCCTGGAGATCATATCAGCATACACCATTTCCCAACATTGAGAGAAAAAAAAACCTGAAGCTGCCAACACTTGCGATTTTATCTGGTGCTCCTTATTTCGAACCCATTCTGCTAAAAAAGGGACCTTCATGTATCGTCTATCCTTTCCAAGTTCTCTTGCGGCTTTCGTGTGTAAACATAACCAATAGTATGAAGTCTGGCTTCTCCAAAAGCTATGGATGACAACAGTCAATGTCAATGCAAATATCATCAGCGAATAAAAAAAAAAGCGAGACTTTAATTGGGCCGAATAATTTCTCTTGATTCCATCATAAAAGAAAATGTGCTGAGAGAGAGAGAGAGCCAGTGCGACACAACAAATTTCCCAAAATAGTTTAGCCAAACAGAAGTGAAAGGAGAATCGTCAATCAACACCCAACCACTTTAGATTGATTTCTTTTATTTTTTTGCTTGGCTCTTGATTATCCCCATTCTTCAACTAGCCGTTAACTAACTTAGGAATATTGAGGAGAGATGTGTTCTGTCCTATGAAAATAAACAAAGCAATATGCATCCTACAGGAGCTGCATCAGGAAAAAAAATACCAAGGTAAATTGCTGTTTGGACTCATATCAAGTTCGTCCTCTAGCTATTTACTTGCGTAAAAGATGCAATCCAATGGAACCTTCAGGAGTCATCACTTTATTATGGAGTTGTTCTAGTTCCAGTAACAGGAGAAAATATTGCTGCTTCTCACAAGTTAAACTTGAACTACTAGTACACGACGAAATTCAAATGACACCGAACCTGATCACACTTTTTTTTTTTTTGGTAACCCAGGAACCCCCCGCACGGCCGACAGCCGGAGAGGTAAACCTGGGGTGACGCTAGCACAGGACCCACCACCATGGCGCCACACTTAAGAATCCCTAACGCCTACGCTGGGGTTTGAACTCCGATCCCTTCGTGGGGGGACAAGAGCGCAAGCTAACGCAGCCGCTGCGGGCGGTGGTAAAAACCTGATCACTCTTTGACCTTCTCACTAAACAAGATTTGAGTATCCGAGAACTTTCGCTGTTCTGGTAAAACATGAACTCAAACTATCACAAATTTACATCTGCCAGCTTGACACCATTTCGAGCAAATCCACTTTGAAGAGCAAATGCATACGTGCATATATTAGCCGGTCGATGTTGGAAGGGTAGTGCTTAATTAAAAGCATTTATTTTACACATATGGCATTTACAGTAGCCAGATGTTGGATAAACAGAGACGCCAAGGGAGAAAGTTTAACAAGTACAACATTAATAGATACTACAAAATCTGCCTAGAAAGTTAAATTCCCGTGTCTGATGTAATCTGTTTTATTTGCTTTTGCTCTTTCTCAGGGTGGAGGTTAAATCCTCTGACAATGTAAAAGAGATGATTTTGAATAGGTAGATGGTATCTGATGTCTTAAATTTTATAAATGACATTTCAGTGTTGCCCAATGCATTGACTCTTTCGCACGCAATCATTATCCGATAATTACATGATTATTTATTGGTTATAGCTCAGCATTTGGTCTATGCATTTTGTTCAAATATTGGATAAAGTGATCCGTGCAAGTATGCAACCGAAACGTCCCTCATGAGAGGTAATTCGATATATAAGCACACCCAAGAAGAAGAAGAGTTACCTGCTTTAGAGAGGCGTGTTGCTCCTGATTTTGCCCATTTCACAAACTCTTCTGTTTGACCTACAACGAAAGGCCGAAGGCGATCCTTCAAAATATTTATAAGTTTTTCCTCCCCTTCATTTTGTAGCGCCTGCACCATAAAAATGGAGAAATAGATCAAATAAGTTGATATACTGACAAGTACAGCGGGTGGATTGGGTTTTGGAAGCATTAAAAAATATATCAACGCAGAGGATGGGTTTATGTAGCAGAAATACCTTGACTTTGTCCTGAACTGTCAGCCTGCGGACTTCAGGATCTTGGACATTTTGTTCAGCTTCGATCTTTGCTGTGGAGGCCATCGCAAGCTGGCCCACGTAATCTTCAAAGAACGCGCTCCCGAAGAGCATCCCAAACACGGTTGAGGGGTCTACCATGGTGTGTCCCTGACAAATACAATATAGCTAAGAAATCTAACGAGTTGTTTTACCTTTTTCTTTTTCTTCCTTCTGAGAAATAAACGAGGAAGAAATCAGAAGGAATTTCACATGATCTGGCATAAACGGACATGGAAATCAAATGAATCTAGAGACAAAGTCTAGATTAAAAGGAATGAAAACACTTACTCATCAGAGATTATCCGCACAGGTAAAATTATTTAACTTATTGTGTCAGCTGTCAATTTTTAGAGGCTAGTACTCAAAACGGCTAGGAGGCAAGCAATTTCAACACTTTTAAACCCAAAGGAGCTAAGAAATACAGCAAACACCCATTTGTGACCACCATTTAATGGACATTTGCATTTCATTGAATATAGTATACCTAGAGAAAACCACTATCTCTGAAAATGCTAAATAGAATAGTTGAGTTTAGCTATTTAATAAACTTCGACATGTACTGGTTATTTAATGAAAAGCAAGTGCTAGAAATTGAGGTGTTAAGGAAATTAAGTGTACTCTGAAGGTCTAGCTCGTTATTGCTCAGGAGAAGAACTTACTGAGTAAATTCTGCCTTTCCATGCTTGTCATATGCCTCACGCTTCTCAGGATCACTCAGGACTTGATAGGCCTCCCCAAGTATCTTATAAAGATTGAACGCGCAATGAGTGAAGCCGAATATATATAATAATATATTTGTCAAAAAAGGTTAGGGCTAGATAATACTGTCACGCCTCGAAACCTGCGAGCGCGCAACATCCTGCAATGGTCATTATGATGCGACGTCTCAGGACGCGTTGCCGACCCAACATTTTATCTTTTGATTACGCATGCGGAAGCTAAACAAAGATTCACCCAGACAATAACAAGAAACAAGGACAAATAGGAAAACGGTTTACCACATTGAAATTAAAACATCATTTTAACATTTACTTGATTAACCCCTGGGAATATTTCTTCGGGCATGTCCATAAAAGTCTATAAAAAGATGCCAGGTTGGGGTCAATCTACTTCACCAAAAGTCACCTTCCAAGCACCCCGAACCATACTGGGTGCCTCAACATGCTAAGGCCCTAAAAAATGTTTAACAATCACAAATGAGATAAAAATCTCAATAAGTTAACGCCTAAGCCCCGTTTAGAAGGCCAACTCACCTCAGGGGTCCCTAAACAGGCAATACAACATCAACAGCAACATTATTAAACAACCACAGGCATCCTTACCTCACCTTGGCACACATATTATGCATAACATAGATAGTCATATGTCACAACGATGCATCAAACATATCACATACCCAGAACGTGAAATGAGATTTCTCATGCATTAATGCATCACAGTCGCGCGTGTCTCGATTATAAGGCAGAATCCACTTGGGCACGTCTCATACCATGCCTAGCAGTTTCTACCCCATAATCAAGCACTATGCATCACACGTATTCCATTTATTACGAATCCTCTTGGCCACTACACATCAAGCGATACACAGCGAGATGGTAGTCTTCCGGCATAACCGGGCATCGTCCCGCCCTATCGGACACGGCAACGTCAAACGATACACAGGATGACGACATTCCAATACGGCAGCATCAAACGATACACAGTAAGATGGTATCCCGTAAGGAGCATCGGATCCACCCTCGGACTGCGATCCGGCATTCGGAGTATCGGCAATCTAGATAATCTCCAGGCATCCGATAAACCGAGCGTGATACACAGCAGACCTCGATAAATCGGGCATCGTCAAGTGATATACAGCAAGACGGCTCCAATGTGTGACCACACGAGCACACAAGCATTCAGGCCAATTCTTATCTTTTCATTTAGCCAATGCATACATGAATCGTGCTCACATTCATGCCACACAACAATAACAAGTGGTCACACATGCAAACGGTCAATCGACTTTGTGAACGTCATTTTAAATGTGAATTTACAAAAGCATTCGACCTCAGATCAATGCCAAATAAACATCATTAAAAGGCTAGAAAAGTGTGGTTACTGTTTCCAGTAAGTCAGCAATCAAAAACCAATGCTTTCAAATAAGAACTAGCAGATCATGGAAATCTAGTAAAACTGGACAGATTTGCATGATTTGGAAAATCAATCTCAAAGACATAGCAAATGGTTTCCAAAAATTATAAAATTCGAATATGTTATAAATAAGACCTTCACAAATATTTTCCATGAAGAACACAATCCCAAAATCCTTATACAAAGATCACTTTTGATGGCTCGGAAACAACCCAGAACTGGTCCGCCAGAACAGGGGAACTGAACCAGAAGAAATACTCGTTTTATGAACCAAATCCTCTCAAAACACTTTGAAATTTTATATGTTGTAGACATGAATTTCGTTTACAAATCTTGTGAAGGAAGTATGGTCAAAATCAAACTGGAAATTTTTATAAAAATCTGTGAATGCACGAAGGTCATGGAATCCACAGTTTAAAACAGTTCTGATTCGCTAAGAAATTGGACCTTCGTGTAACCCATTTGAGCTCAGAAAAATCTGAAATTTAAGTATATTATAAACCAAGATCTTATGAACAACTTTTATGAAGAACACGTTTCAAGATTCTAACCACAAAATGCTTTAATAAAATGGGAAACCAGGGACGTACAGTAAAATCAGTTCTGAAATCAAGATAAAAACTCCAAGAAATGCCTTCAACTTTGAGATCCACCCCTTCTCAGCCATGAAAATACCACACTAAGAGTTCAAATCAACATCCAACATCTATTTCAACTTATTCTAACAATCAAGACTCGCCAACGCTTCTTTTAGAACTTCACACACACTAAAACATTAACTAGCTAAACTACCCAATGCAAGTTAAACATCCTAAACAAGGGATTAGATGTTAACTTACTCGTCTAAAAACGATGACAACGCGAGGACGACGGCAACGACACGAGTTGTTCGTGGTGGCCTCGGCTTGACACGGCCAGCGGCAAACGGCGATGAACGGCACACGACAATTTACGGGGCTCAAGGGTGGTGGCGTGAGGGAGGAGAGGAAGGCGTGAGAAAACTCTCTCTCTCTCCCTCTCTCTATTTATACTAGCCCAAGTAAAGAAGAGACAAAATAGCATCATTACCAAATATTCCTAGATTTTGTCATTATTACCAAGTATTCCTAGATTTTGTCATCATTACCAAATCTTCCTTCATTAATAGCTAGATTTGGTCATCATTACCAAATCTTCTTAAAATCTTAGCTATTAATGAATATAAGTAAAAAATCATGATGAAATGATCTTGAAAATCCTTGCATTAATGAATAAGAGCCAAAATATCATTATGTAATGCCATTAATAACTTGATCTTGGAAATCTTTGGGCAAAAGTACACTACAAGTGCCATAACTTGTGTACGGCGATCACTTTGGTACCATAACTTTTTTTTCGGATCACTTTGGTGCCAAGTCGGAGGAAAATAGATCACTTTAGTGACTCCGGCCAAAAAGCTGACTTGGCATTTATATTTTTAAAAAAATAATATGACTTGTACACGTGGAAATTACGTGGTTTTTTTCGAAATTTTAATAATAAAAAAAAAACCCTACAGCAGTGGCGAGGGAGCCCTCGCTGCTGCTGCCTGGGTCGCCACCATCGCCGGGAAGGGCCGGCGGTGGTGGGCGCAGTGGCCGGCAAGGGTCGCCGGCCCCTGTCCGGGGCCCGGCGACCCTCGCCTCGCCCAGATCTGGCGAGGCGAGACCTCGCCGTCGCCTGGGTCGCGACGGCAAGGTCTCGCCTCGCCCAGCGAAGGCGAGGCCGCGCCTCGCCGTCGCGACCCAGGCGACGGCGAGGTCAGCCTCGCCTGGATCCGGCGAGGCGAGGCCACGCCTCGCCGTCGCGACCCAGGCGACGGCGAGGTCGGCCTCGCCTGGATCCGGCGAGGCGGACCCAGGCGAGGCGAGGCCGCGCCTCGCTTGGGTTGGCCGTCGCCTCGCCGGATCCAGGCGAGGCCGACCTCGCCGTCGCTTGGGTCGCGACGGCGAGGTCGGCCTCGCCTCGCCTGGGTCGCGACGGCGAGGCGCGGCCTCGCCGGACCGAGGTGAGGCGAGGCCGACCTCGCCATCGCCTGGGTCGCGACGGCGAGGCGCGGCCTCGCCTTCGCTGGGCGAGGCGAGACCTTGCCGTCGCGACCCAGGCGAGGCGAGGGACGCTGGCCACTGCGCCCACCACCGCCGGCCCTTCCCGGCGGTGGTGGCGACCCAGGCAGCAGCGGCGAGGGCTCCCTTGCCGTTGCTGCAGGGTTTTTTTTTTTAATATAATATAATATAATATTTTTAAAAAATACACGTCAGTAGGCTAAAATGGTGTCGTTTTTAGTTTTTAATGCTGACTGGACCTCTCCGGCAAGCCGTGGATCTCTCCGGCGAGCCGTGTCAGCGCCACATCAGATTTCCGGCGAGCCACGTCAGCATTGGCACTAAAATGATCGTTTTCTAAAAAAGTTGGTACCAAAGTGATCTGAAAAAAGTTATGACACCAAAATGATCGCCGTACACAAGTTATGGCACTTGTGGTGTACTTTTACCGAAATCTTTGCATTAATGGATAATGGACAAAATATCATCATGAAATGCCATTAATAACTTGATCTTGAAAATCTTTGCATTAATGGATAATGGACAAAATATCATGATGAGATGCCCTTAAAGTCCTATGGCCATTAATGCATGTCATGATGGTGGTGCCTCCAAAGTCCAAGTTCCATCCAACGGCCAAGATCAAGCCTTGCTCTCCAATTTCCATCTAACGGCCAAGATTTAATTTAACAAAGAGGTTTCTAGAAGGACAAGTTAGCAAATAATTTTCGATGGCCAATTCGTAAAAATTATGAGGCCACGTCCTATAGTTCGGGTGTGATATCTTTGAGCACTCGACATGCAAAATCGGATCATAATTTGTGGCTGAAATCGATCAATCGCAACTATAGTTTATCTCGAACTAACGGGTAGCTACTACAAATTCTTTGATAGCCTTTCCCCTTTGGTTAGTATTCCCTGGATGATCAGGCCAAAGCGAGAATTAACTAATAGAGCGTCGATGAAATCACCATTTCATAAATTACCAAATTTGATCGAATTTTCAGGATATCACAAATACACTCTTAGAAAAAGCTTCTGAGCTACAAAAAAGAATCAAACTGACCGAGAAGTTTTCTACTGCTTTTGGATCTCTAGGATTCTTATCTGGATGAACCAGCCACGCCTGAAAGACAATGCATAAACTAAATTCAAGTAATGAAAATTGACAAATTCATTATATTCGCACAACCTTATTCCCAACCAATTCTGTTTTCATTTAAAGCACCATTTCTTTGTTCTTGGCCCAATTATATTGGAAAGTCTACTACACTCAATTTGAGCTCATTCTCACCAAAACAGGAAAAAACAAAAAAGAAAACAACCAAACCTGCACATGATCAATTACCTTGGGGTAATAAGCCTTCTTAATATCAGCTGCAGAAGCATCCGTGCTCACGCCAAGGATGTTGTAATACGTGTCCCTCACCATCTCCTGTACGAGCATGAGAAACACATTAAGAAGAAATCCTCTAGTGGTATTGAAGTGCTCCTTGTAATGTCTTAACTCTAGGCAGAAAATTTATCCTATTCATTTACCTTGGTGTTCAAATTGGTAGGGTCCTCCATATGTTCAAACCCTTGGTCTCGCCTTTGACAAATGATCTGACGACCATTTCACGCCTGAGGAACTTGGCGCGTAATCGAACTTAAGGTATACAAGACACGTTCCTCTCTACCAACGAAACCTCCCCCCGTGGCAACAGATCACGGCCTCACAACTCGCAAGAAACAGAGACGATTTAGGCCTTACCGGGAAGAACAAACGACACCACCACCAACCGCCAGATTAGGACCACCGGAATCGCCCGCCGCGCTTCAGGTCCGATCGGATTCTCGCTCGCTCGCTCTTAGAGAGGATCTTTCGAGTTCTCTCTCTCTCCTTCCTTCCTCTTTTTCTCAGGTTTGCTCCAAGCACCCTAGATATCTCTTGTTCAGTTGAACCTGCATCGAATGGAAATCGGGATTGCTATCTATCCACACGTATAGAGCACATAATAGAGGATGGTCAGGAAACATGCAATTGGGTATAGTAGATTTGCGCCCATCTGATCCGGCTTTCAAAAAATTTAAAGGTACACTTCCGTGCATCGGCGCGCACATGCTATTGTATAGGGCTATTACAAGCCGTACCAATGTTTTAATTGGAATCACAGATGACGTCAATCCTGTATCTTAAATGAATACAGCAAGAAGTGCACATATATAGAGGTTAAGAGTAATTTAAAAAAGTGACATTACTTTATGAGCCATAAGATCCCCACGTCGGACACTTGGTTCCCTTCTTCTTCCTACCTCCAAAGCAAGAGTATCCATGACTTTGTTGGTGGTCTACCGTAAGAATCAATCAACGTTGATACTCTAATATTAGTTGTAGATTAGGTTATGTCAGAAAATCGATCTTCACTATACTTAGGTAGTGATAATATCTTACTAGAGACCGCTTATGACTTATAGGCCAAAAAGAGTTTTGAGTACACTGCTAATGTTTAGTGAACCTACAGGGTCGCACACAATAGCGAACAGACTTAATATTTTCTGTGCACCTTGATCTATTTAAGAAGTAGATTTTAATTTATTATCTTATTTAAATTATCTATGCGGTCATGCACGTTATGAGATAACGATTAAACGTACGATTAAAGGTAGATGGTTTGGCAGGGCCAAATCGCCTGGCCCACTTCTTTTAATTCCACTGGATAATGAAACTATATAAATAGATAGAGAATCGTTCTCTGTCTAGGGTTTTTCAATAGAGTATAGAAAATCAAAAGGCGTTCAAGAAAAAGGAACTTCAAGATCTTTCGCTAGCACGTGGATCGTTGGAGAATTCCGTTTGTGTGTGTGGATACCGGTAGAGGCGCAACACTTGGGGAGCTAATCTAGACACAATCAGTTGCCGATTTATCTTTGATCTGCAAAAGGTACGTTTTGAAATTCCTTTTCGATTTCAATATACACATGAATCCTGTCTAGGGTTCTATATTCCGTTGTGTTGTTTTTCGTTAATGAACCCTACAGTGGTATCATAGCTACTTGTGATATATTGAAGTTGAATCGGAAACCCTAATTGTTGATACATATGATGTATGCCTGAAGTGAGTCTAAATTAGGGTTAGATGAATTTGAAATACGAATTGATATGATCAATTGAGACGGAACGAAGCAGGGATGGGTCGATCCTATTCCGCTCGCGTTGAGGCAGAAACGGTGTCGCGCCTGGGTTGTTGCCTGAGGCGGAGATGGCGGCGCGTCTAGATCTGTTGCCCGAGGCAGAGACGGCAGCATGCCTAGTCATCCGGTGCGACAAGGACTCGAGGCGTCCGGCCATATGCATACAGTGAAGGCACGGGAAGCGACAGCAATGGATAGTCTCCTGAAAACACAGAATTGAGAATTTTGTCTAGTTTTCGAGGCTCTCCTCAGAAAACAGAATTAAGAATTCTGTCTAGCTTTCAGGGGCGCTGCCCCTAAGCCCCGCGAGGGGCGCTACCCCTTCAAACCCCGCTTGCTGACCGGTCAGCAAGACCACCGCGAAGGGCTTTGTCCCTCGACCTCGCGAGGGGCGCTGCCTCTTAACCCCGCGAGTGGCGCTGCCCCTTGACCCCTGCATGGAATTGGTCGTTCCCGTATGATTGATATACTTTTGTTATTATAAGTGATGTTTCATTTATGTTTATAACATGCATACATTCATCGCTAAATAAACAAAAGAGTGCCTAATAAAATTAAGTAATAATATGATGCCTTTCCAATCATACACCTATTAAGACTTGAATTGTCAATAGATTGGCCTGCCAAAGCAGGATGTCTTTAACTATTTGATTAAAATAGGATGGATAATGGTTATTCATAAGTCAAGATTGGTTTACTTAACGAGGCTATCAAAACGGTTTTGGGCCTTGAGGCATAGTGTTTGGGGATAAGATATGAGATGTCAACCCCATTAACTAAGAGTTGTATTTGATACAATTGACAAAACGTTGTCTACCTAAATAACTTTTTCTTGAGCGGTAAGCCAAAGTTTACTCGAGTCTTGGTAAAATATGGATCTTGGTCCACTATACTTATTGGGACACATGTTATAAAAGTATAGTGGGAGTTTATTATTTATAATATTAATAAACAATTCACTTTGCATATTTGTTGTAGATAATGGCAAATAGCTCTGCATCACATTTTTCACTGCGATCTGTCCTTGAGAAGGACAAATTAAATGGTTCAAACTTTTTGGATTGGTATAGAAGCTTGAGAATTGTTCTCAAGCAGGAGAAAAAGGATTATGTCCTAGAGAAACCACTCCCTCAGAAGGCACCTCCTTCCAACGCTCTCCATGCTGAAAGGAATGCTTATCAGAAGCATAAAGATGATGCATTGGATGCATCATGTCTAATGTTAGCTACCATGAACTCAGACCTTCAAAAACAATTTGAGAATGTGGATGCCTATGATATGATCATGAACCTGAAAAATTTATTTCAGGAGTAGGCACGCACTGAAAGGTACCAAACGGTAAAAACCTTAATTGAGTGCAAGCTAGCAAGTGGGAGCTCAGTTAGCCCACATGTCATAAAGATGATAAGTTATATTGAAAACCTGGAACGACTGGGCTCTCCCATTAGCCAAGAGTTGGCTACTGACATTATTCTTCCGTCATTGCCTCAAGATTATGACACGTTTGTTATGAACTATAACATGCATAATCTGAATAAGTCTTTGACTGAACTGCATGGGATGCTCAAAACTGCTGAGCAGAATATCAAGAAAGACCCTATTCCTAATGTTCTCATGGTTCAAAAGGGGAGAGGCTTTAAGAAGCTAGGTAAGGTTAAGCGTAAGGGCAAGGGCAAGGGCACTAAGCCTAAACCCAAATCCAAGACCAAACCGGGTTCGACTGCTGATGCTGTATGCTTCCATTGTGGTGAGAATGGACATTGGAAGAGGAATTGCAAGAAATATTTAGAGGAACTGAAGAAAAAGGGAAGTGAGACTTCCGATTCAGGTATTTATGTTATAGAAGTAAATGTTACTACTAATTCTACTTCATGGGTATTGGATACCGGTTGTGGTACTCACATTTGTATGGATGTACAGGGACTAAAACGAAGTAGAACACTTGCAAAAGGTGAAGTGGAGCTACAAGTTGGAAATGGAGCAAGAGTTGCTGTATTAGTCATAGGAACATATGATGTAGCTTTACCTTCTGGCATGATTTTAGAACTGAATAATTGCTACTATGTACCTGCTATATGCAGGAATATTATTTCTGTTTCTTGTTTGGACAAGGAAGGTTTCTGTTTTGATATAAAGAACAATAGTTGTTCGTTTTATCTTAATGGATTATTTTATAGTAGTGCCCATATTGTGGATGGGATATATGTTCTAAATCTTGATGTGCCAATCTATAATATAAATACAAAAAGATTTAAATCTAATGATTTGAATCCAACCTACCTATGGCATTATCGATTAGGCCACATAAACGAGAAACGAATTCACAAGTTTCATAGCGATGGACTATTAAATTCATTTGATTTTGAATCATTTGATACATGTGAATCTTGTTTAGTTGGAAAAATGACAAAAGCTCCTTTTACTAATCAAAGTGAGAGGACAAAAGAATTATTGGCCCTTATACATACTGATGTGTGTGGACCACTAAGTTCTACAGCTAGAGGAGGTTATCAGTACTTCATTACATTCATTGATGATTTCAGTAGATATGGATATGTTTACTTGATGAAACATAAGTCTGACTCCTTTGAAAAGTTTAAGGAATTTCAGAATGAAGTACAGAATCAACTTGGTAAGAATATCAAGGCTCTTCGATCTGATCGAGGAGGAGAATATTTAAGCCAAGAGTTCAATGACCATCTCAAAGAGTGTGGAATTGTTTCATAGCTCTCTCCTCCTGGAACACCACAATGGAATAGTGTCTCTAAGAGGAGAAATCGAACTTTGTTAGACACGGTTCGATCAATGATGAGTCATTCAGATCTTTCATTATCTTTCTGGAAATATGCACTCGAGACAGCTGCGTTTACACTAAATAGAAGTCAATCAAAAGCTGTAGAGAAGACACCATATGAGATGTGGACAGGAAAAGTTCCTAGTATGTCTTTTCTAAAGATTTGGGGTTGTGAAGCTTATGTAAAATGTTTACTTTCTGATAAGCTTGGACCCAAATCTGACAAATGCTTCTTTGTGGGATATCCTAAAGAAACAAAAGGATATTACTTTTACAATCCATCAGAGAACAAAGTGTTTGTTGCTCGAAATTGTATCTTTTTAGAGAAAGAGTTTCTTACTAAAGGAACCAGTGGGAGTAAAGTAAACCTCGAAGAAGTCATTGTGCCACAAGAGAGTGTTCCAGTTCATGAGGAAACTCAATTAGATCTAAAAAGAGTTGTAGAGTCTACTCCAGTGGTACCTATAGTTCGTAGGTTTGAAAGAACACATCGTGAGCCTATGAGATATGGTTTTCAAGTGACAGACCATCGTCATCTATTGTTAATAGAAAATAACGAACCTACGACCTATACAGAAGCTATGATGGGCCCAGACTCCGATAAATGGCTTCAGGCCATGAAATCTAAAATGGACTCAATGTATCAAAACAAAGTTTGGACTTTGATTGATCCACCCGAAGGTGTCAAACCTATAGGGTGTAAGTGGGTTTTCAAGAAGAAAACTGATATAGATGGAAATGTTCACACCTATAAAGCACGGTTAGTAGCTAAAGGTTTTAAACAAACTCATGGTATTGACTATGACAAGACCTTTTGGCCAGTGGCCATGCTTAAGTCCATTCAAATTATTCTAGCATTTGCTGCATATTATGACTATGAGATATGGCAAATGGATGTAAAGACGACTTTCCTTAACGGAAATCTAGAGAAGGATGTGTACATGACACAACCTGAAGGCTTTACATCACCAGATAACACTGGAAAGATATGCAAGCTTCAACGCTTTATTGATGGGTTAAAGCAGGCATCACGGAGCTGGAATATTCGTTTCGATGAAACTGTCAAAGAGTTTGGCTTCATCAGAAACAAAAAATGAAGCTTGTGTACACAAGAAGTCTAGTGAGAGTGCAATTGTATTTCTAGTGTTGTATGTGGATGACATACTACTCATTGGAAACGAAATTCCTATGCTTCTGTCAATTAAGACATCACTAGGAAAATTTTTCTCCATGAAAGACATGGGAGAGGCAAACTATATCTTGGAAATCAAGATCTATAGAGATAGATCTAAGAGACTTATTGGACTGAGTCAAAGTACATATGTTGACAAAGTCATCAATAGGTTTAATATGCAAGACGCCAAGAAAGGTTTTCTCCCGATGACACATGGCATAAGTCTTAGCAAGACTCAATGTCCTTCAACACAAGATGAGCGAGACCGCATGAGTAGGATTCCTTATGCATCGGCTGTGGGATCCATCATGTACGCTATGTTGTGCACTCGTCCCGATGTTGCTTATGCATTGAGCATGACAAGTAGATACTAGTCAAATTCAGGGGAACCTCACTGGATTGCTGTAAAAAAATATCCTTAAGTACTTGAGAAGAACTAAGGATTTATTCTTACTCTATGGAGGTGGGGAAAAGATCACTGTAAGAGGTTACATTGATGCTAGTTTCCAAACCGACAAAGACAACCTTCAATCGTAGTTAGGTTTTGTCTTTTACGTAAATGATGGAGCAGTGTGCTGGAAGAGTTCTAACCAGGATACTCTTGCAGATTCTACAACAGAAGCTGAGTATATTGCTGCTTCAGAAGCATCAAAGGAAGTTGTTTGGATTCGAAAGTTCATAGAAGAACTGGGAATCAGTCCCACTAGTTCAAATCCAGCGAACCTCTATTGTGATAGCAATGGGGCCATAGCTTTGGCTAAAGAGCCTAGGTCTCACCAGAAGACCAACACATACTCATGAAGTATCTTCTCATTCGAGAATTCATTGAAAGAGGTGATATCAAGATGTGCAAAGTTGCAACGGAGTTGAATACAACTGATCCGTTAACGAAAGCTCTTCCACAACCTAAGCATGAGCGTCATTGTAACGCTTTAGGCCTTAGACATATTAGTGATTGATCTTGATTTGAGTGGGAGTATATGTGATATACATTTTCATTGTTCATTAATGATATATATTATATTTGATTTAGATTTAATTTGAGTATATTGTTGAATGCGAAATTTTTATCCCTTGAATATTGAATATCCTTAATAGATAATCAAATACGTGATTTGATCGTGAAACTCTATTAATAGAGTGGATATTAATATTCTAAATATCCCTAGTCAATTGCTATTGTACATTGGGAAGCAAATGGTGTTTGAGACTAGCATGTGAGTCAACTGATGACCAAGTTTCACGGGTCATGAATATAGAGATATAAAGTTGATCATATGGAATACATGTTAGAGAACATTGTATTGGACAGACCCACTATGAGAATACTCTAGGATTGTTATATAATATCATCAGTATTTCTTATCACAACTATAGAGTATAGTCCTTTGACCTGAGTCTGCCATGGTTTACTAGACGTGGATTGACATGCTTTAACATTACCAAACGTCAGCTATAACAGGTGATTATAAAGGTAATGGCTGGGCATGTCATGAATCGTGCTGAGTGATGTGAGTAAACAATATGGGATTTGTCCCTTTCATATAACGAGGGTATGATTTCCTGGCCTCCCGTAGAGTTGAGACTGTGAAATGCATGGCCATACTCAGGTGAGTTGAAGAGTCAACTACTTGTTTTGCTAGTCTAACTGTAGTATCGGGAAAATGAGTTTAAGCTATATATAAGGATGACACTTGTCCTACCTTATGCTTAACTTGGAGATCAAGTGACAAAGGGACTTAGTTTATATGATTGGTTCTATTGCAAGTGGGAGATTGTTAGTGGTATGCCCTAAGAATCAATCAACTTTGATACTCTAATATTAGTTGTAGATTAGGTTGTGTTGGAAAATCGATCTTCACTATACTTAGGTAGTCATAATGTCTTGCTAGAGACTGCTTATGACTTGTGGGCCAAAAAGAGTTTTGAGCACACTGCTAATGTTTAGTGAACCTACAAGGTCGTACACAATAGAAAACGGACTTAATATTTTCTGTGCGCCTTGATCTATTTAAGAAGTAGATTTTAATTTATTCTCTTATTTAAATTATCTATGCGGTTGTGCACGTTATGAGATAACGATTAAACTACGATTAAAGGTAGATGGTTTGGCAGGCTCAAATCGCTTGGCCCGCTTCTTTTAATTCCGCTGGATAATGAGACTATATAAATAGATAGAGAATCATTCTCTGTCTAGGATTTTTCAATAGAGTATCGAAAATCAAAAGGCGTTCAAGAAAAAGGAACTTCAAGATCTTTCGCTAGTATGTGGATCGTTGGAGAATTCCGTTTGTGTGTGTGGATACCGGTAGAGGCGCAACACTTGGGGCGCTAATCCAAACACAATCGGTTGCCGATTTATCTTCGATCTGCAAAAGGTACGTTTTGAAATTCCTTTTCGATTTCAATATACACATGGATCCTGTCTAGAGTTTTATATTCCGCTGCGTTGTTTTTCGTTAATAAACCCTACAGACTTATCAAGTTATACCAAAACGTCACAACTTGCAAGTTGCAACCCTAGCCCAAAAAACATACTCTCGCCTCGTTTTGCGTTTTGACATGAGTTTCTCCAAAGCTCCCTCTCTAATGGCATTTATATACAATTGGACCATGGCTCTCGTTCCTAGGCGTCTCCTTGAGGTTACATTGGCCGGCGTTGCTCGAGAATTTTCGAAGAGAAGCCGATCATCCTCAATCGTGCACCAGAGAACTAATATTGAGGTAGATTTATTAAACTTGCATGCTTAATTCCATGACGCCTTAGTCAATCGCACGTTTAGGATTTTTCTTGTACTTAATCTTGCTGTTAGCCGAGCATGTATTAGCTACCTTTGATTTCAATTTCAATTTCATTGAGTTAGATTTGCATGTTAGATAATCGCTTAAGTGACTGATGTTTATCATGGATGAATGAAGTTCAAAGTTACTGGAAATTTGTTGAATACTGATGAACTAGGTTGAATGTTGCTTGAAAGTGCTGGAAATTAGCTTCTTGTTATTTTTTGGTCAGACTGGAAATTAGCTTGTAGATGCATGATTTAGCTTAGTTTCAAGTTTGATCGTGTATGTGAAATCTGAAATTTGGAGTTGATTTGACCTCTGTTCATTCTACGATTTTTAGAAATTTTAAAAATCTTCGCGAGATATCGCTATAAATATATATTAAGATTTTGCAATAATGTTATTTTTGTAAAAATCCGATGTTGTTTGATCAGAAATCTTGCATCCGGAAAGTAGTGAAAACTTTTTGCGCTTAAGATAAAAATCGGATTTCAGTTTTTTCAGACTTTGTTTTGCAAATTTAGCATAGTTGGAGGTCTTTTATGCAAAAATTCAAAACTAAAAGGTTGTTCGTTGGGGTCTAAAATAGTAGACTGGAAAGTTGGAGGACTTGTTAGCAAATTTTAGGGGGCCAATTTGGCCAAAAATCGGACAAGGTCAGTTTTGGCGTAAAAAAAGAGTTTACAATTGAGTCCCTGGAAAAGATTGCAATGTTAGCATAGTTCAATGACTTATTTGAAAAAAAGGGATAAGTGCACTAGGAGTTCTAAAACTTATCATGAAAGTGCAATTGAGTCTTAAAATTTTCAAAAAATATGATTAAATCCTAAAACTTGTCACAAAAGTGCAATCAAGTCCTAAAACTTATTACGAAGGTGCAATCAAGTCTTAAAACTTATCACAAAGGTGCAATCAAGTCCTAAAACTTTTAAAAAGTGTAATCAATGGAAGAACTTGATTGAACCAATTTGACAAGTTTTAGGACTTGTTTGTATTTTCGTGATAAGTTTTAGGACTTGTTTCAACTTTTGGAAGTTTTAGGACTCAATTGCAATTTCCTAACAAGTTTTAGGACTTAATTGCACATTATAAAATTTTTATGACTCAATTGCACTTTCGTGATAAGTTTTAGAACTTCAAAAGCAACTATCCCTTTCAAAAAAATCAAAACTTGAAAGTTGTTAGGGACAGAGCTCACTTCCTGTAAAATTTCAAGCAGTTTTGACCAAGTTTGATATTTTTTGCGTATTTTCAAAGTTCCGCGTCAGAACCGAGTCTAAATAAGGAGCAGTGTCGGTTCCGGGTCAATTTCAAGTCAATTGAGTCCGAACCAGGTCAAGTAGTACAATGACAATTAAACTACACACTTCAATCTTTCCAATGATGCTTGAATCATTCAATGGGTAGATCATTAAGGCACTCGATTAAGTCAAAACAAAATTGTCCAGAATCAGTTAATAATTGGAGAAGTGATCCAATTTGGCTCACTCAATTGATTGATGATTGTTCAAGGTCATTCGGTCTAAATGCATGCTTAGTTAGCCTATGTATGTGATTTCTAGATGAATGATTTAGGCTCGCAATATGTGTATTGGCGGGTTGGTTAGCGGGTGAAATTATCCTTAATTAGCAATGAACCATATTAATTGGCCTACTGCTTTGTGAACATATCGCTCGGGGGTTGATTATTGTTAATCTCAATCAATGAACCCTAGTGTATTAGGAGGTGGCTTGGGACAATTGAATCGTACGATTAGTTCTAAGACCAATTTCAAAGCAATTAGATGACGATTTGACGTGAATATTGTCGCAACCCTCTTTTTCCATCAGGGAAAAAAGGAACGGGTTTAGAGGTATTGCCCAAAAGGCGGGCCAATGGTCCATCGATCTAGGTGTGAACTCTCCCAAGTCCATACCATGCACGACGTTGGATTTTATTTTAAGTTCTCAACAACCTAAGTAGTTCGAGGAGTTGCCACTAAACTATTGGGGCATGCTAGAAACCAATCAAGATGCGAGAGTGTGGTCTCAATTCCTATGCAACCAAAGATTCTAGGGTGGGGGAGTTGTTACGCTGACATTTATATGAGCGCAATACCACTAACTTAAAGGTTGTTATCAAAGTGTCCATGTAATCTTGATTATCAATTGTAATCCTGAGGTATCAAAGCCACAAAGCGTCCATGCAAATGTTTTTGTAAGGTTGTTTTCTCTAATATTTAGAATAGTCCTAACCTAATCTAGGAAAGAAATTAACACTCAATTTATTGAAAAGCGGTGTGGTAAGTAAACAACCAATAAATTGAAATAACTTTAAAGTAAATGCGGGAAAGGAAAACCAATGCAAGTTGTACAGAGAATATTACAAGACCTTTTTTTTACCCCCACACCCTAGGATAGGACCCCGTGAGTAAAACGAGAATTTAGATATGCATGAAATTACTCTAAATGCATGAAAATGCACTACAGAATTCTAATCTACACAAAATAGATTATTTACAAAAATGGTTATAAAATACCAAAACAGCGCTAAATTAGGAAACTGACTCTAGAAAATTAGGAAAAATTTTAAAATGCCATTTCTGCCCCAAATTTAGCACTGGTCTACATTTTTAGATTTTGTTTTGGAAAATTTCTTGATTTTTCTTTTACTTATTTTTTCAAAAAAATAAAAAAAATTAATTCACTAAACCGATCTATGTTTCATTTACACGAACATGGACCAACTCAGAACACAATTATATCAATAACCAAGCTCGAATCGTCTCAAGATCGAAATTTGGTTTGGGCATTTCGTCTAACCATTGGCGCGCATTAAACTCTCCGAACAGCTTCCTCGAGCGATATTCATGGTATTCAATATGGACTCCTAAGCCCTTTTAAGTGGAACTAAAGCATCAAGGTTATACTATTACATAAATAGAAAAGAATTATCTAGAAATCACATCCTAAAACACACTATAACACAACTGAAATTAACCCCAAATATGTGGGTCTGACCTGTTCTGCAAATCTGGGTTTGAACCTAGGCCAAGCAAACATGTGGCATGCCCAGATTCAAGCCTTGAAACTTATCACTGATGCCGAAGCGCGATAGAAAAATTGACTGAACAAGAAAATTCGACGGAAGAAAAATTCGTTCTCCAAATATGATTATCAAATCAAAAATAGCTAAAGTCTGCTTAAAGGAAACCCTAAAACAAGCTTATATAGACCAAACCTAACCCTATTAGGAAACGTAATCATCAAAACATAAAATTACAAAACTGCCCTTTATTAAATTAACCTAAAAAAATACTAAAAAAAATAGAAAAATCCATTTAAACAATCTCGAATCGCGAAAATCCATCGTTAGTCACAGCCAAAAGGCAGTGAGTATTGATCAGCACGCCGTTTCGCTTCAGCCGACCAAATTTGAGCTCAATCGGACATCGTTGACTTCAAGCCCGCCGGTTCGTCCAGTCACATAACGGTAGGGGTGAGCGGTTCCAGGTTCTGGGTAGGTTCCGCCTAGAACCTGGAACCTACCCTCGGGTACAGGTTCCTTATTTTTTGGAACCTGGAACCTACCCGTCAAAATGTGGAACCTGGAACCTACCCTGTCACAGGTTCCAGGGTCGGTTCCAGGTTCTAACAGGTTCTTTTTACCAGACCATAACAAGGATAGAGTAGAAAATTAAATTTTGGCCTTCCACTGGACCATAGTAAGTGATTATTTATGCAAGCATAAGAAGCGAAAAAGATCAAATCGGCTAATAAAAATTTTTCATCTTAATCTCAATCATTCAAAGTACCACATGATCGGAGAACCAGCTATAGAGACCTAGTAAAACCACAAAAGACATAGAAACTGTTTCCACAACTTCAGCCTCATTTGTATTACAATGCTTAGCGATGTTCTCATATAGCGGATCATTGGGGTTTAGAGCGCTCAAAAAAAGCTTGAATGCTGCAGAACAGTACATCAGAAAACACTTCCATCGGCTACCAAGCTAATTAAAAGAAAAATCACATTAAGAATCAAATGGATATTCTAGCCAAAAAAAGAAAAAAAGTTGTAATAGTACCTTTTCAATATTGGGATGGTATATTTTTGTGAGAAACCTAACCTGTGGCACAAGTGATGATTAGAAGCTAAACCCCATGAGTCACCACTATTTTTGGATAAAGCAGTTGAAAACCTTAGGACAAATAAAAACTTCAAAGTACTTAAAGTGAAGACCTAGGAGTCAGCAACGCTGGCCATGTCCAACTTCATCTGAGAGTTATCTAAGCAACCATATGCATATGTTCGCACAACCAATCAAATCAATCAGAATAGCTAACATATGAACAGTAAAAAGAGTTACTCGAACAAGCAACATGCAGACTGGAGGGAGCGACTCAGCAGTCAGAATGAAGCGAAATCCAATATGACCTACAGCAGTAAGCCAATCAATTTTTTTGCTTGCCACAAAAGGCAAATCCTACTCCACTTTAAACATGGTTCACTGCAGACAACTAAAGTTGCCCAAAAATCAACAACCCCTTGGAACCATCTAAGGAAGACCAAAACGATTCATAAAAATTGATTGTGATTGCTAAACTTTCTAGATAGCAGAAGTGAGCAAAGAGTCGAGACACAGTTCTGACAGAAATGCAAGGCTCCAGAAACAAGAGGAATGCCATTACCCTACCATGAACCCGAGAAAAAAAAAGAAAAAGAGAATTTTAAACAATTACAAAGGGAAAGATGAATCAATGTCCTATTCATCTATTTTTTTTAGGTAAGCAAGTTACTGTCTTTAAACTAGCATGTAACTTTCATTGTCAACACCAAGGCATAAATTGATTATGTAGCTTTCACAACCCATTTACAGAGCACTTGCAATCTAGCACCTCTACTTGATTGATATTCTGTGCTAGAAAGAACCAAGCAGCAGATACCATGACGATAAAAGTTACTATATATTGAAAGAAAAGACCGTGCTCAAGTGAAAATTACCTAAGGAGCAGCCATAGGATATTCTTCAGGCAAAAACAACTCTAGTTTGAAAACTCCTCCTGCAAAAAGATTGCAAAAAGACAAGCAAACAAGTTAACTAAGAAATTAGTTATGATAGAACAAATTTTTTAGGAACCGCCGGTTTGAGTGCAAGTTAACTAAGTTAGATTCTCTATCAAATTTTTATTTAAAATTTTCACCAATACTTGCAGAAAACACGATTTAGAAAGAGTTTTCCAGCACCTGCTTCATATTTTCCATTTTAAGTTCATTAATCACGGCTACATATTCGCTTTTACATAAATGGCTACCATGAAGATAGACATGCGCAATAAATTTAAGGGGAACAGAAGAGGTAACTCACAATGAATGGAATGAATGCTATCCAGAAGTATGTATGCTAGCCTGCACAAAGAAAAGTAAAAAGCAGAGGTCACGTGATAACAATCACAACATCCGGCCACACTCAAATACAAAAACTGCGCAAAAGGCACTAGTGAGAAAAGAATGTGCATTTACAATAATAAATTGGATCCAGCAAGTCTATGGTTTTCAACATGGCACTTTTATACACTCAAAGCAGATGAACCTCAAAAGCATCACTAAAAAATTAAATATTGGCATGCATATCCATGAAAACAGGCATGGCGATAGATAAACAATTTCATTAATGCAGATTGTTATAAAAGAACACTTATGGCAATTAAAGCAATCAAATAAAATAAGTATTAGAAAGCCTCACCGCATATATTCATTCTTCAACTGGTAAACTCTATTTACCGACAATAATCTCCTCATCAAGACAATCCATATCTAAAAAAAAAAACAAGAATAAATTAAATATTCACTTATTAGATATATAAAAGGAAATTACAATATATAAAGATATAAACATCACTTACCCAACTCAAATTTTTCTGCGTTCTCGATGCACTCTTCAACATTAATCGACACAGGAACGGCTCTCAACCAATCTTGAGTGCAAATCAAAGCTTCCACTACTTTGGGTGTCAAAGAACTTCGAAAGCCATCAAGCACACGACCCGATGTACTAAAAGTCGACTCTGAAGCAACAGTAGTTACGGGAATAGACAAAATATCTCGAGCCATCAAAGATAGGATCTTATATTTTGAGCCGCTAGTCTTCCACCACATCAAAAGGTCAAGATCAAGAATATTTTCATTTTTATCCTGAAGATACCTATCAAGCTCAGATTTGTTGTCATCGCACTCTGTTTGATTCGAGTGCATAAAGGATTTTCGAAAAGCTTGGGGGTCATACTTTCTACCTTTGTTACCACCGACATCGGTATTGGAACCACTACTACTTGCACTCAAATTTTGGACACCAAAATTTTGATCACTTGCAGCAAGAGAAGATTGCTCATAAAATTCATACAAACGCTCCAATGCATCCTTCACCTTATAATGCATCTCATTAACTTTTGATTCATCATAAATTTGTCCATACAAGAAATTCACATAATTCAACTTGGCTCTAGGATCCAATACAACCGCAATCAACACCATCATATTCACTTTATCCAAACTCCCATAATATTTGTCAAATTTTTCTTTCATTTTCCTACCCATAGTTTGAAGTTTAGTATCTGAAGCATCCACCGCCACATCTTTTAGATATTTATACAAAAAAGCTATCCCATCAAAGTAATCATTTGAAGTGACATATGAACTCCCCGACATCCGATTGGTGGCATCATAGAATAGTTTTAGAAATTCCGAAAGAACAATGGCATTTTTCCAATCATCATCTTTAGGAAGATCATCATTAAGCTCACTCACAAAAGATGGATCGTCTTCTTCCATCCTTTCAAAAGCTTTTCTGAATTTTATGGCGGTGTCTAACATGTGGTAGGTGGAGTTCCATCTAGTGGCGACGTCAAGAATAACTGAACCCTTGTAGGTGATCCTTTCACCCTCAATGCAAGATTGAAATGTTTTGGTCCTCATAGGAGAACTCCTCACATACCTAACCACATTTCGGATACGTGCAATAGATTCACGTACCGTAGTCAAGCCATCTTTAACAATCAAATTTAATATATGGGCGGTACACCTCATGTGTAAAACACTACCATCTAAGATCAACAACCCTTCTCTTGAAAGTCTTTCCTTCAAATAAGCAATTGCAACATCATTTGAACTAGCATTATCAACGGTGATTGTGGACACCTTTTTTTCTATTCCCCACTCAAAGATGCATTTCTCCACCATTTTCCCAATTTCCCTACCCTTGTGACTATGCATCACGACAAAATTGATGATTCTTTTATGCAACTTCCAATTTTCATCAATAAAATGTGCAGTGAGACACAAATAATTCAGATTTTGAATGGAAGTCCATGTATCAGTCGTGAGTGCGATCCTAGAATTAATCTTACCAAAGTAAGTCTTCAAACAAGTTCTTTCACAGAAATACAGCTTCATGCAATCTCTAGCCACTGTAAAGCGTGATAAATGTTTGAAGAGAGGTTGTAACTCAGTGACGAACTCACGAAATCCAACACGTTCAACCAAGGAAAAAGGTTGTTCATCAATTATGATGAACCGAGCAAGCATTTCCCTAGAACGTTCTTGATTAAACGACCATGTCGACAAGACACTACCAGAACTCGAATCTCCCACTGCCTTACCAGCCACGTCTACATTACGTGGTGCAAAGAATTTCTGCCTTTTATCTATATTGCGAGGAAATTTCTTGCACGTTGTCAAGTGCTTCCTCATTGAGGAAGTACCGTTAGCAACACGGTACTTTAACACAGACTTACAATGAATGCACTTCACTTGATATGTTTTTCCATCATTATCTTTGATTCTCTCATAATGATTCCAACAATCAGATGTATACTTCTTATCACAAGGAGGAAGACCAAGTACCTTGTTTCTCGCACTCATGGTATTAGATGCCTCTTCTTCATTTTCATCACCCGACAATTCCAATTCTGTGATCGGAGTCATCTCCTCACATCCCTCCACCTCCATTGACATGTTATCTTGATAAGTCAAGCAAACAACACTAGCCAAGCAAACAACACAAGAACAAATTACCATCCGCAACATCAAAGAGACCAGCACACATAATGAAAATCGCAACTATACACTAAAACTAAGATAGGAAGTTGAAGGAAGAAAAGGGCAATGCTGACGGACCTAATTCACCCAATTCAATCTTAATTTTCAACCCACTCAGGACAGCCGAAAGGGGTAGTAGCTCAACCAGAACAGAAATCTGCAATAAAAGATGACAGATAAACATGAGAGAGAGAGAGAGAGAGAGAGACAGAGACAGAGAGAGAGAGAGAGAGAGAGAGAAGGGGAGGCGGAAGGGAGCTCTACCTCGGGGTTTTATAGATCTACAACTGAATCTGATATAGCATCCTTAACCGCTGCAGCTATGACTTTACATGTCCTTTCATCTTTATACAGTTTTTCTTTACCAACAGATTATAGCCTGTAGAGGAGTTACATGGAAAAAAAAATAGCTCTTCATCTGTATCTAAAGAGTATAGATGAATTATGACTCACACTTTGATCTAATGGGTGATTTCACTCCTCAAATCAAAAGCTTGTACTAATGACTAAGGCAACAACCTGCTTTTTCTATGGTTCATCAAAAGATACTTCCTATGGGACAATACAGATATACTTTAAAAAGAAAAGATCAAAAGCATAACATAAGGCAAAGTGCTAGAAAAATTACTCCAAAGAATGCAGAATTAGTTTAGCTAACCTTTATACCAGAAGGACTTTCCATGAAACTAAGTTTGTATGTGTTCGTGCAGAAACTGCGAAATGAACAACCCTGGCCTGGTAACTGCAGCACCCCAAGATTTCCTTTGTCCTCACTGCGAGAGGAAAAAAACAGAGAGTGTGTAAGTTAATCACTGATCATCTGGTTCCCCTGCATCTTCTCCTGCATGCTTGGCCCTTGGCAATAGAAAGCTTTTGCAGCTTTAAGCTCACGGCACAAAAAAGTCCACCTCCTCACGAGCTACAAGAACTTGACTAAGTGACTACTTGAACATTAAGTTTAGTTGAGTTTCAAGGTCAGCAATGCTTAACTTGTCCGACCAATGAGTTATTGAACAGTTATGTCTTGTGTGTTTGTGATGCGTTTGCATGTAAGAGGGAGCCTGCGAGTGCGCGTAGACAAAAGAAACACAATTTTCATATAAGTCTAAAATTTCTACTGCAGGTTCGACTTCCGTTGGATTTTTCTTTTCATTTGAGCTCGAACCCGACTTGAAAATTTTCAAAGTCCTTTCAATCGAAGGTTCGCTGAACATTCGTGAGGATCAACAGCAATTCAGCGAAAGAACAAGTAAATTACCGAATATAGTAAAAACCGGATTACCATCAAAGAAAAGATCAAAAGCATAACATAATTCCGCACGAACACACTGGAGTCCCAATATTGTAAAACAAAGAGACCCATGCAAACTCTGAAATGCTAATGATTTTCAAGAGAGAGAGAGAGAGAGAGATAAGGTGAATGATAACAGAACAAATCATTTTGAGAACCAAAACCATTAACCAATTAGCTAATTCGATCTTTTCATTAAGCCATCTAATCTGATGACAAAATTAATTTCCACTATAAACTTGTGCAAAGAGCTAACGATAGGATCTAGCGCGTAGTTCCTGTAAATGTACTATAAACATCGAGATAAAAACTGTAACTTACATTAACTAAATTAGCCAATCTCAACATACCTTGATCACCTGCAAAGGCAAAACAGAACATTAAAATCGACATCACACATCAGACACAATATCATGTTTAAACAACCAAGAAATTCCGCCATTGCCACCACAGCACAATAGAAGCAATGTTGTCTACACATACATATCATTCAAATTTCAAGTACTAAAAAGAAATACCATCTTGCAGCCAAATGAACACTGAGATGATACCTTTGTCCTCACGGAAAGCGGATTCGCAACAACGAATTTGAAAAACTGAGGAAGATATTTTCTTTCTCCATCACCATCAGAATACAATGCTGTGCAAACCAGGCTGCAGAAGAAGATCAGCAAAAAAGATAAGATGCGCAAGTTCAAATCACAGACACCTTTGCACACCTAATTGAAAGTACTCATCAAAATAAAGTATAGCGAAACTCACGTGTGAGCTCCAAGTTCCTTCACATCGTCTTCCACAATAAAATCATAACGCCCTCCTGCACGTATCGTTTCCACTGGAGCCTTGGAAGTATCCAAAAGCAAAATCCACTGCTTCTCAGTTTGAATTTCCGCCTGTAAACTAATATCCCCAAACGTAACGGCCGACCACCTATTTGCTTCACAACATAAATCAAATCAAACTAAACCATTTTCCAACCGCGAGAAGGCAAAAAAAGAAGAAGACACGAAATAAAAACTTGCGCTTGAACACCCAAACAAAAATGGGAAAAAACAAAAACACGCAACAATCAAAGGGAATACACAGCAAAAAGCGCGAACCTTGGTAGGCCAAGCAGGGTGGTCCTTGACTTTGGCAAGAACGAGATCGCCCAAACTCAACCGACGCTTACTCTTGCCTTGCTCGCTCCCTTCTTGCGCCCTCTAGCCAGAATCGAAAACCCTAGAAAAAGCAGAGATTGTGAACGAGCCAGACCATGGTTGATGAAGACAAAGGAAGAGCCGATGCGGACGCCGAATGGAGCGAGGAGAGGCGAGACGATCTCGTCGAGTCGTGGGTGTTGGGAGTGGGAGAGAAAGCGCGATGGAGGAGTGCGAGAGAAAGCGCGATGGAGGAGTGACTGAGTGTGGGGAAATTTGGGAATAAACTAAGGAAGTTAGGGCTTTTATGTTTTAGCAAGGCCGGTTCCGGTTCCGGGTCCGGTTCCGGTTCCGGTTCCTATAGGAACCGGGAACCGGAACCGGAACCGACGGTTCCTAAAAAATTGGAACCGGGAACCGGAACCTCTCACCCTAGAACCGGGAACCGAACCGGACCCGCCGGTTCGGTTCTTCGGTTCTCGGTTCTACCCTGGAACCGTGCTCACCCCTACATAACGGGTCCGCCGGTCCTCCTAGGTACATCAATCACCTGCAAGTCATACGGGAAAATCCACTCAATCCTAATGAAACTAAGTAACATGATCTTTCAAATTTGATGATTATCTAGGAGAATGATCAACTACACAAATCAAATCAATCTCTCAAAGAAACCTTCATGTATGATCCGCACTAGCCAGCCATGCACCAATGTGGTCGGCTCAGCTTTCAGTTCAAGTGCTAAGCGATCTCAGAGTTCACACAACGGTCCAAGGACCAAACCAAGCTAACCTAGACGTCATTTCTATTTCCATATAAACCCTCATCAAGCTCAAGAAGACAAATATTGCATACAAAGGGGGTAGCAAGTCAAACATTGGGTGATCTTGAAGAGGTAAAAATTCCAGTTTTTTGGGCTGGGTTTCCTCCCAATTTTCCATTGTAAATTCATGATCAAAATTGAACAAAAATACATTTAGGATCCTTAACTTGCTTCCTAGTTTCTGTGTGAAGTGACTCTTGGTAGAGAAAGCCAATAAATTGTCTTATAAAGGCACACAAATTTGGCTGCTTCAAGCTGGAAAATGGGACATGCAAAGAAGAAAACTAACGAGGAAGTTTTTTGTTAGTCTCCAAGAACAGGCTCCAGAATCTCTTCTGTCAACTCCTTTGATACAAAGTCCAACTATATGTATTTTAGTTTATTTCCCAAGTCATGTTTTGCCTCAGATGTCCCTCATTTTTTGCTAAAAAAAACTCTCACTTTGCCTCACCGGCGAGTATCCGACTCCCAACACTTTTGGGCTTCCAATCTAGCCAGCGAGCAACACGATTTTCAAGGGGCTTTAGGGTGCCTTCCTGAAGTCCATTTGGGACGTACCACATATGGCTGGAAAGCTATTTGAATGAAGTTTCATTCTATAGTTTAAGGTTTTGGCTAATTTTGGCCTGAATTTTTCAAAAATCTCATTTTTCTCTCAAAGGGTCAGTCTAGAATTTCTGGGTTGATTTTTTTGAGTAGCTTCTGGGGGTGTATTTTGGGAACGACCGTGAGCTCTCTCTTCTTCCTTGTCTCGAAATTTTTATGCCCCAAAAAAACGTGCCCGATATTTGCATGATCACTTAGTGGACTGATGCCTTTAGGTTTATAAATGTTAATCAAGAGCAAATGACCACTTAGATAACACAATTCAAGTTACGTACCGAGAGGGTGCTAATAGGCGCAGGAGTATTGTCTCGATTGATTTCTAGCCAATCCCAAATTGCTAGTGGCGACTCCTAGAACTATTAGGTTATTAAAGAACTTCAAATTAAAATGTCCAACATCAAGGTAAGGGCTTGGGAGTGTTATATTTATAATGTGATCCCACATTTAGGTTTGACCCACGTTTTCTCTTTTAAGTGATGGTTATCCACGTTCGGTTTTTCCACGCTTCGTACCCCTTCGATGATAACCGCCCTCTTCGGTAACCGCCTTGATGGGAAGCGGTTTATAAAGGTGAACGTTCATTTCATAAGGGCAGACACAAGGTCTAACGCAAACCCTCTCATTCGATAATACACCATCAGTTCGCGAGGGGATTGGATTAGTAGAGTGCACCCGTAATCGCTTCGAATTGACGTCGAACTACCATGGATTTCCGACAAACGTAAAATTGAACAATGGCTGAAGGTCAGTTTATTTTCGATCCTGTTTTCCGCATTTGATTCTAATTGTGCATGAATTTTATTCTTCAATGCACAAAAGAATCCTTCAGGTTTAGTCTAACATTTGGTATCAGAGCATGTTTAGTGCCTCTGCCTTGTTTTTGTTGAATTTTGGGTGCATTTTTCGGGGCCTTTTGTGCATTAACAGTAACTCGGCACTTTGGGGCTAATAAGGGAAATCGCCGATTCCGGCCAAATTCCGGCGACCCACCGCTCAACTTCGGACTGGCACGGTTGCACCGCCATGGAGAAGAATAGCCCTAAGTTAATCTAGCATTTCGATGGTCACAGAAGGCTATTTGAGTGGCGGAAGTTGCGGGTTGGGTTTGTGCGTTTGGACGGAGTTTTTCTTGATTCAAGCCAATTTCTTGGTTGTTTTCGCCGAATTTTGGGTTCATGTGGTCGCGCCGACGTGGTCTCCGAAACCCATTAATTATTTTGGTGTGATATGGGCTACCGGAGGAGACCCATTCGGTCGAATGCGCGATGGAACGGCGAAGAACAGCGAAAAATGGCGAGAAAAGCTTCGAATCGCGTGGAGGAAGAAGCGCGTGGCGCCCACGCCCGTGCAACCGCTGGCGCGTGGTCGCCACGCGCGTGCAACTGCTGGCGCGTGCGGCCCACGCGCACGGCAACGCGGTTATGAGGCGCGTGTGCGCCACGCGCCTGAGCATAAGGCAGCGCGTGCGCGGCACGCGCCCTGGGAACCGGAATTTCCCCTCTGTTTTTACACTTCTGCCCCTGCCTTTTTCCCATTATTGCGATTATGCCCCTTGCCGAATTAAATTTATTGTTTTATCTTTCATGCATTTTATGAATAATTTTTATGCATGAAATTAAATGTCCAGTGATCCATATATTTTTTAATTAATTGGGGAGTAGCCACAGCATCCTTAATTAATTAAATTATATATTAATAGCATTCGGATCACATTTGGAAATGGACATTAATTGTAATTAATTTTATTAATATGATGAATTTAATCTCATAGGAATTTTCATTATATTAATTTGATTAATTAGGTTGAAATATCATATTATTTTTCTTAATTTACCCACAGGGATTAGGGAAAGGAATATAATATGATAGTTTCTTCATGAAGAATTTATGAATCTATTTAAATTAAAAACTTAGCCCACAGGCAGTTTTTATGTTATGTGATTCATATTGGTGACATGTTTTACATTGGTAGAATATGATATATGTTAATTTTGCTTCAAATTTGTGACATAAGCATGATTGTTTGATATGCAGTTTTACAACCTATGAATTTCTCTGAATTTAAGAGTGATGTTCCCATACTGAATGGTGAAAACTATAAAGTCTGGAATGAGTCAATTCTTCTTCAATTAGGGTGCATGGACATTGACTATGCTATAAGGAAAGATGAACCACCTGCTCCTACTGACACGAGCACTGCAGTTGAGGTAGCCCTTTATGAACAGTGGGAGCGGTCTAACTGCCTTAGTGTGATGTTCATAAGGACTAAAGTATCTCCTAGTATCCGTGGTTCAGTCGCTCAGCATAGCAATGCTAAGGCTTTATTGGAGGCCATTGATGCGCAGTTTGAGACTTCAAAAAAGGCACATGCCATGACCCTAATAATGAAGTTTTCATCTCTAAAGCTCACAAGTGTTAGAGGTGTGCGTGAGCACATCATGAAGATGAGGGACATAGCAGCTCGGCTGAAAAACCTTGAGGTTGAGATATCTAAATCATTTCTTGTGTATTACATTCTGAACACTCTCCCACAACAGTATGCACCTTTCAAGATCTCTTACAACACACATAAGAATAAATGGTCAATTAATGAACTTATGACCATGTGTGTTCAAGAGGAAGAGAGGCTGACTATGGAATTGGGAGAAAGTGCTCATTTGGCGACACAAGAAAGATTTAAGAGTCACGGAAAGCAGAAGGGGAAAGGTAAAATACCTCCCCAAGCTGACATTAAGAAGGAATCCAAATGTTTCTTCTGTAGAAAGAAGGGGCATATGAAGAAGGATTGCGTCAGATTTAAAGTCTGGCTCGAGAAGAAAGGTAATCCAACCTCTTATATTTGTTATGAATCTAATATGGCTGATGTGAGTCACAACACTTGGTGGATTGATTCTGGTTCTACAATCCATATTTCGAATTCCTTGCAGGGTTTTCAAAACCACAGGAAGCCAGTGGGAAGTGAACAAAGCATCTATTCGGGAAACAAGATGCGTTCGCCTGTAGAAGCTATTGGGACATGTAGATTAGTTCTCAATAGTGGCTTTGTTTTGAATTTGGAAAGGTCCTTTTATGTTCCAAGTTTCTCTAGAAACTTAATTTCAGTTTCAAGACTTGTACCTTTGGGTTACTCTTTTAACTTTTTAAATTCAAACTTCAATTTATTGTTTAAATCTGAAATTGTTGGGAGTGATATTTTGTCTGATGGTCTTTTTCGAATTAATTTGCAAGACAATGCCTATTATAATGCGATGCATGTTCACGATAATGCTGGTATAAAACGATGTGTTGTGAATGAAGTTTCCTCTATGTTGTGGCACTGGAGATTGGGACATATCTCTATAGATAGAATTAAGCGATTAGTAAATGATGGAGTACTCAGTACTTTGGATTTTACTGATTATGATATTTGCATGGACTGCATAAAGGGAAAGCAGACCAACAAGACAAAGAAAGGTGCCAAGAGGAGTACGGACATATTAGAAATCATACATACGGACATTTGTAGTCCTAATATGGACTCGTATAGTCAGAAATACTTCATCTCCTTCATTGATGATTACTCACGTTATATGTATCTCTACTTGCTTCATAATAAGCGTGAAGCGTTGGATCCTTTAAGGTTTTTAAGGCGGAAGTAGAGAAACAATGAGGCAAGCACATTAAGATCGTGAGATCAGATAGAGGTGGAGAATTTTATGGTAGATACACTGAAGATGGACAAGCACCTGGTCCGTTTGCAAAGTTTCTTCAAGAGAACGGGATAGTTGCTCAATACACTATGCCAGGTTCTCCGGACCAAAATGGCGTAGCAAAAAGAAGAAACCGAACTTTATTAGACATGGTGCGAAGTATGCTTAGTAGCTCCAAACTTCCTAAGTCTTTGTGGACTGAAGCTCTTAAGACGACAGTGTACATATTAAATCGAGTTCTAACCAAGGCTGTCCCAAAGATGCCTTTTGAGTTATTCAAAGGTTGGAAGCCAAGTTTGCGACATGTACGCGTTTGGGGATGCCCGTCTGAAGTAAGAGTTTATAATCCACAAGAGAAGAAGTTGGACCCAAGGACTGTAAGTGGGTATTTCATTGGATATGCTGAAAAGTCCAAGGGATACAGGTTTTATTGTCCATCTCACACTACTAGGATTGTGGAATCAAGAAATGCTAAGTTTCTTGAAAGTGACTTGATTAGTGGGAGTGATCGATTAAAGGATATTGTTTCTCAGAAAGATCATTCATATACTCGACCTTCCACTTCAAGTACTAGGTTGGTTGTTGTTCATAACGCCCCTTCAGTTCAGCCGGCTATTGAACAACCAACTATTGAAGTTTCACAACTTGCTGATAATGATCCGATAGATCTAGTTGTTCAGCAATTACCAGAAGCTGTTGAACAACCAGTTGAACAACACGCTACTCCAAAGAATGTTGATACAACATTAAGAAGATCTACTGGAATGAGAAAATCAGCAATTCCTAGTGATTATATTGTGTATCTACAAGAGTCTGACTACAATATTGGAGCTGAGAATGATCCTGAAACGTTTTCAAAAGCCATGAGTAGTGATGAATCCAATTTGTGGTACAATGCCATGAAGGATGAGATGAGTTCTATGGGATCAAATAGAAGGTCTGGGATTTGGTTGAGTTGCCTAATGGTGCAAAAGCCATTGGTTGTAAATGGGTCATCAAAACTAAGAAGGACTCGTTGGGCAACACTGAGAGACATAAAGCTAGACTCGTTGCCAAAGGATTCACTCAAAAAGAAGGAATCGATTACACGGAAACCTTTTCTCCTGTATCTAAGAAAGATTCTCTTCGTATTGTTTTGGCATTGGTTGCCCATTTTGATATGAAATTACATCAAATGGATGTGAAAACGGCATTCCTCAATGAGGACCTAGAGGAGGAGGTATACATGAAACAACCTGAAGGATTCTCCTCTAGTAAAGGTGAGCAATTGGTATGCAAGCTTAAGAAATCTATATATGGCTTGAAACAAGTATCCCGTCAATGGTATTTAAGGTTCCATGATGTCATCTCTTCATTCGGTTTTGTAGAGAATATCATGGATCAATGCATATACCAGAAAGTCAGTGGGAGCAAAATTTGTTTTCTTGTACTATATGTGGATGATATTTTACTTGCAACCAATGATAAGGGGTTGTTGCATGAGGTGAAACAATTTCTCTCTAAGAGTTTTGACATGAAAGATATGGGTGAGGCATCTTATGTCATTGGCATTAAGATCCATAGAGATAGAACTCAAGGAGTTTTAGGATTATCTCAAGAAACCTATATCAATAAAGTCTTGGAGAGATTTCGGATGAAAAATTGTTCATCAAGTATAGCACCCATTGTGAAGGGTGATAGGTTCAATTTGAACCAGTGCCCGAAAAACGATTTGGAAAGGGAACAAATGAAGAACATCCCATATGCTTCTACCGTCGGAAGCTTAATGTATGCTCAGGTTTGCACTCGACCTAACATCGCTTTTGCGGTGGGAATGTTGGGAAGATATCAGAGTAATCCAGGGATGGACCACTGGAAAACTGCAAAGAAAGTGATGAGATACCTTCAAGGTACTAAAGGCTACATGCTTATGTATAGACGGACAGACAACTTGGAAGTAGTTAGTTATTCGGATGCGGATTACGCTGGTTGCGTTGATTCTCTAAAATCAACATCAGGATACATTTTTATGTTAGCTAGCGAAGCCGTGTCATGGAGGAGTGCGAAGCAGACTTTGACTGTTACTTCCACTATAGAGGCTGAGTTCGTTTCTTGTTTTGAGGCTACCTCGCATGGTGTATGGTTGAAGAGTTTCATTTCAAGACTTAGAATTATTGATTCTATTTCTAGGCCATTAAGAATATATTATGACAATTCAGCTGCGGTTTTTACGGCTAAAAATGCTAGAAGTAGCAGTCGAAGTAAGCACATCGACATTAAGTATTTAGCCATAAAGGAACGTGTTAAGGAGAATAAGGTGGTCATTGAACACGTTCGCACTGAATTGATGATAGCTGATCCTTTAACTAAAGGCATGCCACCTATGAAGTATAAGGATCATGTGACCAGTATGGGAATAGTTCCCATGATGTGATTTATCGTCGTATGGATGACTTTTGTTTTTGAAACTCTTATTCAATTGTAATGTTATTCTCAATTTCTGGTGTACACATTCAGTTGTTTATGAGAATAACAATTATCCTTGGTTCTGGAATAAACATAGGGTTTATTCATTAAAATGTGCTGTCACATATGGGCTAACATTAAAGGAATAAGATGCATTGTAATACATGGAAGATATTACTCGCTCTTAGAGGACGTGTCGCCATGATTCATGTGTCTTGTTTCTTTTCTTAAGCATATGGTTTTCGTGGATTTTGTTGGGTAATTTGTATGATGAAAATGTTGGGATCAAGTGGGAGAATGTTATATTTATAATGTGATCTCACATTTAGGTTTGACCCACGTTTTCTCTTTTAAGTGACGGTTATCCACGTTCGGTTTTTCCACGCTTCGTACCCCTTCGGTGATAACCACCCTCTTCAGTAACTGCCTTGATGGGAAGCAGTTTATAAAGGTGAACGTTCATTTCATAAGGGCAGACACAAGGTCTAACGCAAACCCTCTCATTCGGTAATACACCATCAGTTCGCGAGGGGATTGGGTTAGTAGAGTGCGTCCGTAATCGCTTCGAATTGACGTCGAACTACCGTGGATTTTCGACGAACGTAAAATTGAACAATGGCTGGAGGTCAGTTTATTTTCGATCCTGTTTTCCGCATTTGATTCTAATTGTGCATGAATTTTATTCTTCAATGCAAAAAAGAATCCTTCAAGTTTAGTCTAATAGGGAGAGCCCAAGCTCCTAATTGACAGACCAATTAAGGTTGACAAAAGATGAAACATTTTTTCAATGTACCAATTGGTCTATCAACCATAGACCATTTGAGGTTGATATTGGATGGATCATTTGGGATGTCTTTTCAATGACCCATTTGGACCATCTGTTGAGCAATGCATCTAAACCTATTTTCCGAGGATTCGAACCCTTGAGGGCTAGGTCGTGACAGCTGGTTGCCGTAGCCCTTAATCTTATAGGCGGAGATACTATATATGGACGCCTCTGGGGATGTCATCCCAGAGCTTATTATCCTAGCATACATTTTGATGCTTGTTATTACCAGGTTTGGGTCTATTTTAACATACAAAACTGGCAAAACTCCTGTATGCGTGACGTACATTTGTTATAGGAAGTTCTTTATTGGGTGCTTAATGCCCTATCTTAAAAAGTGAGATTCATTTAACCTTTTTGACATGGATGAATTAATGGAGTTAAAAGTCCATGATATGAATTTTCTAACCCATCTGTACCTTGAGACTTGAGTGTAGTAAAAGCATGAACGAGATATCAAATGTAAGTGCAATCTAAACAAAGGAAGAGATCGTCAATTTGAATTTTTACTGAGAAGGCCTACGGTTTCCTAAGTAGGAATTACTACAAAGTGTAAAATATGTTATGCACAAGGACTAGGTATTCAATTTCCAATATTACTGTATATCACAGACATTCGGTTTGACAATCTGCTTCTGCAAAATTTTGTACTTTGAAGAATTGAGGACCTATTTTGATGTAGAACAAAGGCAGCGTTACGTGATGATTATAGATGGGTCTACGTGATAGATACAGCCGCACCGACGACCGTCGTTGTTCAGGCCTACTACCATGATAAGGACTTTATGCGAGAGTGCTGCTGTAAAGGGCATGGGCGTATCTAGAAATGTCATTCCAGAAGCTGACAAAGCTTCACAAAGATTGCTCTACATCATAATAGTCCTTATATGCAAATGAAAATTTTCCCATCAAGGAATTTGCGATGGAGTAACAAAAACAAACGAAGAGGAAAGAAGAAGTTTTAGATCCACTAATATTAGCGTAAAGCAGATTTGCTATGGGAGGTGGGCGAGGCTAGCGAGGCTTGCCGGGATTTGGTGAGCTCAACCTCGCTAGAGGTCGTCTCACGCTTGTGGCCGGCAATCAGCAGAGGGGGGAAAAAGGAAAAAGAAAAAGAAAAAAGAAAAAAAAGAAAAATGTAAAATTAGGTAGAACTAATGTTTTTTAAATTTACTTTGATACTAACCACTGGGGTTTGCCCTAGTGACCAAGTAGGAAGCGAGAGATGAGGAGTTTAATTCCCCACCTTGGGTTAGATGTGGAGATGTTTAGTTTTAAATTTATATAAGGAGGCATGGCAAAAAACTAAGAGTGAATTGGGAGTTAAAGTAAGAAAGACCAAAAAAAAACTTTACAATGATACTAGAAAACCTTAAACAATCTTTTTGTGTAACAAACCCGGCTAAAGTGCACAATAACAAGACCACGAGCCTGGTGCCTCAACTTAGGACACTAGGGGTCGGGGCCTAAGACCCAAGGAGGGTCCAAGAGCCCAAACTCTAGACCCCGGAGGTTTAACCCAGATTCACGAGGGTTTACTTTGATACTAATCACTGGGGTTTGCCCTAGTGACCAAGTAGGAAGCGGGAGATGAGGAATTTGATTCCCCACCTTGGATTAGAGGTGGAGACGTTTAATTTTGAATTTATATAAGGAGGTATGGCAAAAGACTAAGAATGAATTGAGAGTTAAAGTAGAAAAGACCAAAAAAAAAAAACTTTACTTTGATACTAGAAAACCTTAAACATTCTTTTTGTGTAACGGACCTGGCTAAAGCGCACAATAACAGGACCACGAGCCCGGTGCCTCAACTTAGGACACTAGGGGTCGGTGCCTAAGACCCAAGGAGGGTCCAGGAGCCCAAACTCTAGACCCTGGAGGTTTAACCCGGATTCACGAGGGCTCAAGACATTCAAGACCGGACTTCAATCCCAGAATCAAGGCCTCCGAGGCTAGGACCTGAACGTGGGATCTAGGTGTCTAGAGTTGAAACTAGGACCTTGACGCCAAACCTGCGACCTTAGAGACTTGACAGAAGACACCGACCCTTATGGGATCCACGCTCTTGGGGCTAGGATCCATTCCCAATCCCACCGTCTCTTGGGGCTAGATCTATAAAATCTGGCTACATGGTCATATGTCCAACACTTAGAATTTCCAGTTCTACCAATGAGGTCAAATCACAATTGTAGGTCTCTATTCTTGCCGCCTATGTCCCAGCTGTAGGGGTTATGGTCCTAGGTCCGATGCTCTAGTTTCCCAGACCAAGCATTGATGTCACCTGTCTGGGCACCACGGTTTGTGTCCTAATTTTGATCCCCGAGTCTTGTATCCAAGCACCAAGGTGATATGTCCGTCCCACAAGGTTTCAGGTGTGGAGGTTGAATTCGAGGTCGAGGTCGAGGCGAGGCCTCTTGTTTGGGCACTAGGGTCTTAGCTTCCAGTTTTGGATGATGTCCCCTCATGGGAGTAGCGAAGAGGTAAAGGTAGAATGTGAAAACTGAATTTTGATCTTTTAAAATCCTAAATCAGTTCATGAAATTTATGGATTGATAAAAATTTTATTAATCATGAAAATGTTTTTCCTTGAATCATTTTCAAGTACCAAGGATTAAATGGAAATTAATTTTTTTTTACGCCCAGTTTTTTGCGTGAAACGAACTTAAATGAAGTTTTTCTAGAAAAGATATCGGGTCACGTTTTTTATAAACTATAACAAAAATTTAGTAACTACATAAAAGGGTTATTATGTTACACCAACACGTTACCTGGAAAAATTGTCAGTCATTTTCATTGCTTATAGCTTTTAGATACTCACTTGTACTTATTGAAACTTACTGGCACAAGAAAAATCCATACATTTGAATACGGAACAATACAATTCTTGAATTTTCTTTTTTATCACGTGTATACGTGATTAGATCTACACGGCAACCACAAATCCCATCTAAAATCCTTAATTTAAATACAAAAGCATGCACCAACATCGTTGTCCTTCCCAAAGAAAATAAAACCTATATCGGAGCTACATCTACCCTAGTTTATTTTGCGTGTGCAGCCCTACATTCATTAAATTTTACGTGTCGAGATATATGCGATTTCCCTCCATCAACAAATTTAAGTTTTTGGATTTGACATTGTAATGTGCACAAACTCCAAAAAACTCCAATCCTCTCTTCCCTTCACCCTCCGTCTCTCTCCCCCTTTGCCTTAGCTGCTCATCCCCTCTCATCGTACCTCAACACCATTGTCCATTGGGCTCGTCGTCACCATCCCTCCCTCCCCCCTCCCCTAGGACCTATGTTCTCTCTTTTGACACCGGCAACCACGGATCACGCGCGACCCAAGATTTCAGACGCCGTCGAGCTTTGATCTGGAATTGGAGGCGGAGGCCCTAAAGGCAACAACGGCGATGGCGACTCGGCGGCGGCACTAAATCTTAATCCTTCCAAAATTGTAAAAGAGGGGTACAAATTGTGAGGTGGATTTTCGTGTTTTTTCTTTTCTTTTCGGGCCCCTCCATCTATAATCAGATCTCGAATTCGGCCTTAAATTCTGCAACCAACACCAAAAGCCCGCCATCCCGCGTCTCTCTCGTCCATCCCCTCCCCGAAGCCCGATTCATCAGCAGCCCGCCCGCCCTCGTGTTTCACGAGCGCCTCCTCATCAGCAAGTAAAAGCCCAAACGCACAGCCATTTCGCCATGGACACTGCCTTCTTGCTGACCCAGTCGCTGTCCTCTCTCTCTCTCCCGCTCTCTCTCTACGTATTCAGACAAAGTAGGCAGTAGCATCCAAACAAAAAGCTCAAAAGCAGAGCCTTTAGTATTGCCTAGAGAAGAAAGAGAGAAAAACCCAATCACGTGCTCGTCCGGTGCTTTATCCACTGGTGCGTTATCATGCGAAGAAAGTTTTACTGAAAATTACGCATGTAGATTTAAGTATAGCACGATTTTGCCATAAGAGAAATAAAGAACCTCTTAGTCTGTGTTCCTCATCATTGTCGAGAGATGGTGCATTATTGGTGCCGTCGATGGAGAGACAAACGGTTTCTGGCGCCCATTTCAAGCCGTGACTGAAACTCAATCGAACTCGGATTCTTCGCTTCAAGCTTTTCGTCATTTAATTACTGCAACCACATTGAAGCTAAGTTGTTTGTCTTTCTCTAGTTTTCATCTTTGGATTCAGTCTATATCATTTAGCTAACATTTCCAGCGGCTTTCTTCATCAATTTCAGGCAGCCATAGCCATCGTCGATTGTCGCCACTTGCCATTCTCGAGCTGTGCGGAAACTCCTCTGTTTAACTCTATTTCCCAATCAAAGTGCTCGAAGAACCGGATTGCTGCTCCGTCCAACTTCACCGGATCTTCATCACCGACGTGTCTAACACCTCTGCTCTCCGACACTCGCTAGTTGAAGCTAAAAAGTCAGTTTCGCTAAGCTAAGAACATATTTTTCTATTTCAATGCTTTACATGCCAAACATGACAAAAACCAAAGAATATTGGAGAATTTGTATTGTATTACTCTGATTTATGTGCTTGTACACAAGTCAATTTATAGTACAAGAAAGAAAGACAAAAATTGAAAAAAGAATATACAATATAACATTTCCAATTTTACTAAATCAATTGCAAAAAGACTGAATCAATTATTCCATAATCAGTAAAACAATCAAATCCTTTCATATCTCCAATCATATCTCCGACACTCTCCCTCAAGCTGGCGGCCTATATATGTCGAAAACGCCAAGCTTGCTTAGTAGATATGCATTTTGTGTTTGACAAAGCGGTTTAGTGAAAATATCTACAGGTTGTTCCATGGTTCCAATTCCTCTAGTCATAAGTATTCCTTCCTAGATTTTATCTAGAGTGAAATGACAATCTACCCCTATATGCTTTGTTCTTCCATGAAAGACCAAATTTGCTGCTAGCTTGAGTGCGGCATCATTGTCACAAAATAACTCGATCGGTCCATCAACTTGCACTCCAAAATCTGGGAGCAATCCCCGTATCCAAACTATTTCGCAAACAGTCTTTGCCATCTCCCGATATTCTGATTCGGCTGATGATAATGAGATAGTTGATTTTTCTTTGCCTTCCATGAAATCAATGATTTTCCCAATTTGATGCAAAAACTAGTGATGGACCTTCTGGTCATTGAACAAGTGGCATAATTTGGCTGCGTTTGGAATTGGCTTTGTGAAGCCACTTTGGGCACCTAAAACTCTTTAGGCTAAAATTTGGTGTTTGGTAAATTTGTTTTGAAACCCCATTGAGCCAAAGTTGGCCTTGTGGAGGCTAAAAGCCCAAGGCAGGTGAAGACCTGCTTTGGCTTTGTGGCTTTCTCGGCATGCAACAGTGCCGATTTAAGCGAAAAAATTTCTTCCGAAACTACCCTCATCTATTTTTTGTTTTTCCGATTTTGGCCTGGTCTTTCACTGTTCATCGTCTTCTTCGATAACCTCTGCCGGCGTGACTGTGAGGGGACAGCGACGGGCTGGAGAGGGGCCGGCATGGTCGCGCAACCCAACAACCGTCGCCTCGGGTCGCACGACCGCCGGGACAGGCCACGCGACCCAGGCGAGGGCCGGCTGAGGTCGTGCAACGTAGACAACCCTCGAGGGCCGCCGGCGACCTAGATCTGGAGTCGGCGGCGGTCGGCTGAGGCGGAACGACCTCGGGCAGCCCCCGGCAACCACCGACGAGGGCCGCCTGGGTTCGAGCGACCCCCGACGATGGTCGCAAAACCCAGGCGAGGGCCGCCGGCGACCCAGATTTGACACCGCGCGGCCCTCTTCTGAGGCCGACCCTCGTCGATGGTCGCCGGGGGCTGCCCGAGGCCATTTCGCCTCAGCCAACGGTCGCCGGCGCCGGATCTAAGTCGCTGGCGGCAGCCCGTCCTCCCCCGGTCGGCAAAGGGTTTTAACTTTTTATAATAAAAAATGAAAAATTTACTTTGCAAGTATAATTTTTCCAAATACTATTTTACCAAAAGTCACTTTGCAATGAACTTTTAAGTTATAACTTACCAAACATAATTTGCATTTTGAAAAACTCCTTTAACTTAAAGTCCTTTGCATTTTCCCAAAGGCTTTTCCCCAAAGTGTTTCCAAACGCAGCCTTTGTGCTGCAATAGGCTGTCATCTTCATATCACAATCTCGAGATAGGAGTATACCAAGTCCTAGACATCCCTTCAAATACTTTACAACTTTCAATGCAGCATTCATATGAGACTATTTCTGTAATATTTGAGAAAATAAAGAAAAAAAAGTGAAAAAGTCAACATTTGCTACAGTGGTCTTCAATTATAAAAGAGGACCGAGAGCTTTCCGGGAGGAAGGAAAAGAAGAGAGAAAAGAAAGAAAGAGAGGAAAATAGAAGAAGAAAAAGAGGAGGGTTTGATGCCGCGCGAACCTCGCCAAGCTGATTTGACTTCAATTAGCAATGCCCGGTATGTATTCGCACCCCTCGTTCGTTCCATCAGAGTAGTTTCAGATTTAAGGCTTGAAATTCGGAATTATAAGAGATTTGTGCGGAAAAATCCGATTTTTGAGTCATTGAACTGCGTATATATATATATATATATATATATATATATATATATATATATATAGAATTGATAGTTTAGGGTGTTGTGGAACTTTGGGATTTTACGGATCTTGATTTGGACCTACGGTTTGCCCAATATGAATTTTTGAAGTTGGCCGCACCACGTGAACGGTGCACGACCAGCGGGCTTTAGGCCGATTTTCGTTAGTTTTTGGCTTGATTTTGGGATGGCCAAGTTGGGGCTTTTGTAATACTCGGAACGGGCTTTCTTTTGACCGTAAGTTCGATAGGATCGGAGTTTGATGGAGAAAGTTGTGGTGCGATGAAGTTTTGTGCTCAAGCTCCGCATTGCAAACAATTTGGATAAGCAATTCGTGGGTGCCTTTGAGTTGTTTTGTCAGCATTTAAGCGCCGTTTAGCCGTTTAGTAATTATCTTAGTATTTTACTTGGTTTTGATATTAATTATCGTTCAATTGATAGGATTACAAGATCGTCGATTCAAGTGAGCGTTGTTATTTAATTTTGGGGATTTCAGGTGAGTGGTACTATCTCTTCTTTGGTTTTTTAAAAATCATATCTCGAAGGAATTATGATTCGATATAAATATATATATATTGAACTTAAAAAAGCATTTTGTTGTATAAATCGAGATCGAGCATTTACTACTTTTTAGTATTTGAGAATGATTTGAGAATTATTTTTGGAAATGTATTATGAAAGGATACATTTGTATATTGTGTTATGAACTAGTTTATAAAATGAGTTTGGAAATTATTCAAGAAATGCTCTGTGAAATGTATTTCTGGCGGATGAGTCGTATTGTAAGAAAATTATTTGTTTGGTTTGTGAAATATATTATGGATTGGAATTCCGATATTGGATGATGATTGTTTGATGCTCAATATAACTGTGAACCCATTGAGGGGTTTTGGGGTATGCATACCGGGTTTAGGATATCCTTCTAGGCCGAGCCATCGGCTTTGTAGGTGAAGACCTTGCCAAGGGGGGAATCTTGGTAGCCTTGTCACAAGGTTTTGTGTTGTGACGACGGTTAGATATTGAGCAATAGATTGATCGATAGAATAGACTATCGATGCGTGATGTAATATGAGATTGGCCAATGGAATGAACCATTAGTTTCTATTTTGATATTATTAATTTGAAACGAGCATTTTTATTGTGAAAATGTTATGTTAAAGTAGTACATAACGTATTTTGAATTGACATTTGAAATATGTTGGAGTTGAATTACATAAGCTTTGGTTTGGTCGATGGATAGACCATCGATATATTTTCTACTATGTTAAGGCAAATCCTTGAGAGTGATGGCAGTGCGGCTACGACTCAAAAAGGATAATATCGGGTCGGGTTGAGGGATGACAGTGCGACTGCACCTCTACCCCGAACGAGCCCTTTTATGATGAGATTAATCAATATAATATACCATTGATATGTGAGTTATTGAGATTAGTCAATGGACTGAACCATTGATGTGTGATTTGACGAGATTAATCAATGGACTTGACCATTGATGATTGAATTGTAATGGCGTATCAAATAAATGTTTTCTAATATGTATCGAGTTTTGTGAAAAGGAAAAATAACTCATATTTGATATGATATGTATATGATATTGTGGGTTTAAATTATGAGTTTTTGATATTTTTATATATGCATAGTGGTTGCTCGATCTGGTTAGAAAAGATACGCACTACTTACTGAGCTATCGTTGCTCACCCCCTCTTTTCCCAATCTTTCAGGTTCTTTGTTTAGCAGCCAATAGAGTGAGAGCAATGTCATGGGGACTTTTGGGTGATTTGAGACTGTGTCCTTTAGGTGGAAGAACGGCCATATCATCCCCCATCCTGGTAGATTTTGGGGTGTGACAATTTCGGGTTATGCATAAACTGACTAAGAATATGTACTGCATAACATATATCATGGTCTTGTCATGGTGAAATATATCAATTTCCCAATGAGCTGCTGATACCCTATTGGGTCTTTAAGCAATGGATCTTTATTAGAAGATGAACCTACATCATATTCATACATCATTAACTTGACATTATGCTCAATTGGTATAAAAAATGGTTTACACCCTGACGATCCTGTTTTTGAAATAATCTCCAAAATGAATTTTCGTTGGCTAAAATAAATTCCCTTATCAGATCGAGCTATCTCGATGCCAAGAAAATATTTTGGAGGTCTCAAATCCTTGACCCGAAAAGCAGATTGCAGATTCATCATTTCCCATGATAAATATATCATCAACATATATCAATAAATAAATTGATGATATACCTTTGGTCCATGTAAATAGGGCATAGTTATATTTGGAGTGCTAGAATCTTGTATTTGTGAGTGAAGTAGTAAACTTGGCACACCATTGCCAAAAAGCTTGCTTAAGCCCATATAGGGATTTACGGAGACGGCACACTCAAAACTCCCCCTTTCTTCGTAAGCCCCATGGAAGCTCCATGTAGATTTCTTCATCCAAACCCCCATGTAGAAAAGCATTAGGGACATCCATTTGATGTAGCTGCCGATTGCATAAAGCAACTATGGATAAAAAGGAGCGTACAGTTACCTCCTTGGCTACTGGAGAAAAAGTCTCGTGATAATCAAACCCTACTCGTTGTGTGAAACCCTTAGCAACCGGGCGAGCCTTGTAGCGTTCAATGGAGCCATCTGCTTTGTATTTTATCTTATATACCCATTTGTAGCCAATGGGTTTTCAATGTGAGGGTAATGGAACAGTATCCCAAGTATTATTCTCCATAAGCGTATTTAACTCTGCTTCCATAGCATGTTGCCAACGTGGATCACGTACTGCTTCCATGTACAAAGACGGTTCATGTTCCTCATAAATGCGACTGATACAATACACGTGTTCTGTTGATAGTTGGCTAAATGAAACATATGAGGATATTGGATAATATGTACCTGAAGAATCCAATGTATGACATATATAATCTTTAGTCCATGTAGGAGGGCGAACTTGACGTCTAGAATGACGAGGTGGCTCAACAATCATTTGCTTAGGAACTGCTGAAGAAGATTCATCAATAATAGGTGGTGGGGATGCCATAGATGAATGATCCTCCTCATATGATAACATTGGAGATTCAGTTGCTTGATCAGTACTAGTTGTCATACGTGGCTCTGGTGCAACGTAGATGTATTGAGAAGCTGCAGATAGATCATCTTCAGATAAAAATGGCCTGTGGTCGGAGGACGAGACAAATGATTGTGATGGAGCCATGAGTTCTTTGAATGGAAAAACATCTTCGTAGAAAATGACGTCTCGACTTACAAAAAAACGTCCTGAAGATATCTCCACAACTCAGTTACCTTTCTGCAGAGATAGATATCCCATGAAAACACATTGAAGAGCACGGGGATCCATTTTATCCTGAGGGTCCACAATCGTCACATAACCTAGACATCCAAAAACTCTTAGATGATTACTCTCAGGCTATTTCCCAAAAAGCATCTCAAAAGGAGTTCGACCTTCAAGAATTCGAGTTGGCATGCGATTGATTAAATAGGCTACCGTGATCACACAATCTCCCCAAAAGGTTTCAGGAATCGAAGCTTGATATTTTAGTGCTCAAGCTACTTCCAAGAGATGTTGATGTTTGTGCTCAACAATCCCATTTTGTCGGGGAGTGTAAGTGCAGGAGCTTTCATGGAGTATCCCATGAGAGGATAGAAAAGAATTGCATTCACTAGTGAAAAACTCACGCCTATTATCTGTACGAATTTGGATAGATTTGTCAAACTGATTTTTAACTAAGAAGATGAAATTCGACAGATTGGAAAAGGTTTAACTTTTGGATTGCATAACAAAAACCCAAGTGGCACAGGTATGATTATCAACAGTAGTGCGAAAAAAGTGCGATCCATCACGATATGGGGTATAATAAGGACCCCAAATATCCATATGAATCAATGAAAAAGCACTAGTAACGCAAGATGTACTAGTTGGGAATGATGCTCGCAATTGCTTAGCCAATGGACAGATTGGGCACTTTGGATGAGGAAAACGAGCACTATGACCCAGATGTTGATGAGAAATGGGGACTTTATTTCTAGTGGTAGCATTACAAGACACTTTCTTTTGAGACAATTTTTCCAAAGACTAGTCCAGAAATATAGTCCTTATACGATTCTACCCAAGCCTATAAGTTTGCCAATTGAATGGTCCTAAAAGAAGCAATTTTAGAAATTGAATATGGCACAATAAGAATTATCCTCACGGGTTTTGGAAACAGATATGAGATTGAACTCAAAAACAGGTATATAAAGAACATTTTTTAGGATAATATTTGGACTGAGATGAATAATGCCAATTTTATCGACATAGGTAGTGTTCCCATTTGGAAGACGTACTGACACAGAAGAGTGGGGTCTTTTGGGAATATGAGAAAAAGATTGTTCATCGCAAATTATGTGATCACTGGTACCTGAATCATTTATCCATGCATCAACTGAAATTGAATTCCTTGAAAAAGAATTACCTGAAAAACTCCCAGTCTTGTCGGCGATTTTCAACTGATCTAGAGCTTTCATAATATTCTGTTACTGATCTTGGGTAATTGTTTGGTGCATCCTATCTGTCCCTTGTGCTGATACCTGGTAACCAATAATTTTTCTCTCTCTTCTTTGTCATTTGGCTTTCCATGTAATTTCCAGCATGTATCAATTGTATGATGCAGACGCTTGCAATATTCACAAAATTTACCTTTTCCTTTGAAATTTTTCCCACTCCCCTTTTGTGATGACATGACGCCACATGAGCCATTAGATGGTTTAAAAACAGGGGTTGACGTGGCTCGATATAGATCATATGATTCGGCGGATTGGATGGACAGATAATGGCTGTTGGATCCCTGTCTTTGATCCCGGCCGTCTACCCGAAACCCTTTAGGGTTTCTCTCTTCCTCTAGCCGCACATTCGCCGGTCGGTGAGATCCAGAGCTCACGATACTCCCGATGCTTCACTGTGGTAGTTCCGTCGGGGTCGTGAGAGCAACACCTTCCATTTGCGCGTGTTCGACCATGGCCAGGCGTTGGCTCTCCTCTTGGACAGCTAATTGATAGATTCGACCAAGCGCCGGCACCAGCTCCATAGCGAGAATCTGTGACCGAAACGGTGAGTAAGTTTCATTTAGGGTTAAAAGAAATCAAGTCACCTTCTCTCGCTCCTTCATTGCTCTGTATTGTCGAAGAGTCATTTCGAGTCTCTCGAGTGGTTCCTCGGCCGCTTCAAGCTTGTTCCACAAAGCCGATAGTCGGTTGAAACATGCGGTGATTGAAAGGTTGCCTCACTTGAACTCCGATAGGGCTTGAGTGAGCAAGAAGAGTTTGGCTCAGTCGAGTTTCCCGTACATTTTGCAGATGTTGTCCCACATAGTCTTCGAGTCCTCGGTCCCGATCCATGTGCAAACCAACTGGTTACACTTGTGCCAGTGCCGTTGCAGTCGATCATTAGTCACGAGAGGGACGGATTCATCGAGAAAACTGTCTTTGTCTATCGTGACCAAGGCTTGCCGGAAATCTCGAGCCTAGTTCGTGTAGTTGTCTACTCCGATGAGTTTTTGATTGATAAGTCATAGCTCCGGTATGTCTACCGACAAGGTGTAGAGTGGGTCGTCAGGTTCTAGACGGCCGCCATCAGTTGGGATAGCATACAACGCTAAACCAGGTAGGGATTTGTTCCCAAACTCGGAATTTTCGAATATGTGACCCGGATCCCCCAAGCCCGACCCACTATTCAAGTTGATCCCAATAGGAATCAGCCCACTTACATTGGTTTGTGCTTCAAAGCCTAGAGTCGCTTCTTCCTGTGGTGCACTATGTTGGCCCCATATCTAGCTTGGGCCGGTGGCCCATTGACCTTGAACTGGAAACCAATGGATTGGTTGCCACTGGACCGGGCCGGGAATTTGAACTAGAGCAGGAGCGGATCCAACAGGGTATTGGGCAGATGATCGCTCGTCTTGGATCGGATTGATTTGGTTTGAGGTCCGATTTTGAGGTGAATTGGGAGCAAGAACACAGATTTCCTTGGACCTTGTATTTTGGTTCTCTAACATGGTTATGCAGAATATGAATTCCTACCAAAATGTTGACTTGTTTTGCAGAAATAGGATCGCAACAACAAATCAGAAAAAAAAATGGAGGCAATTCGGAAGATTTTCGTGAAAGCTTGCCTAGAATAGTTTGGCTCTGATACCATCATAGAAACCAAAGAATACTAGAGAATTTGTATTGTATTACTCTGATTTATGTGCTTCTTCACAAGTCAACTTATAGTACAAGAAAGAAAGACAAAAATTGGAAAAAGAGTATACAATATTACATTTCCAATTTTACTAAATCAATTACGGATTGATTGAATCAATTATCTCGTAATCAATATCACAATCAAATCCTTTCATATCTCCAATCATATCTCCGACAGAACAGAGACCAAGAAATCTTTAGCTAACGATTCCTTGAAGATTGTCTACCATCGAGAAGACTTTGGGCATGTTTGCGTGACTATTGTTGAAAATTTTCTTATTGGCTGAGACCTATCTATGCATATTGTTCAACTTGATCCTTGCCTATCTGTATGTACACTTGATGGCTTTGATTCAACTCTGTTCTCATTACTCTCCACCACATGTAGATTTGCATTAGTAAAAGTTTCATTGGTCAACAAAGTATTTGAACCTCTGTAATTTAGTTTTATCACGTGATTCACTGGATTGAATTTCTTGCTCGCCAGCCATGCCTTTTTCCTTTTTAATTGATGATGCTTGGATTGATATCAAATCACTTCCTGACCTGGCTGTGGACTTAGAAGTTAATGAACCCTTGCTTGAACTTGTTTGCTCAGGATTGGAATAATTCTCGTTCAAAAAATTGTGTTAGGTGACTGGAATTAATGAGTTCCCTGGTTGATGATATGTTTGATCGTGTTAATTTTTTGAAGCTAAAACAACAATGAACAAAGCTAAGTGAATGATGAACACAGCAAAGAGTTGATGACGTCTCTATAGGAGTAATTGCAGAATGTTTGAAAAAACAAATAAATGAACGAGGCAAAGGGAAACTTAGCAAAGCAGGAATCCGTGTTCTGGATATGATGGACTGGGAAAGGGATTGTAAAAGAAATAGAGGAAATAAAAGAAATAAAAATATAAAAACGAAAGCTATAAAAAATTAAATAGAAAATATAGAAATGATAATGAACTTCAAGTCTTAGTTAGGTAGTAGAATCTTAGAAACAATTTTAATTGAATTCCAACTAGTTTAGGTTTACACTGTTTGGGAAATTCCATTTCTTGATTTTTAGGACAAATTGATTTTTAGATAGCTTTTCCTTGGAGAAAAAAGGAAATATTGAAATATAGAAAATTTCAAGAAAAGGAAACTCAAAAAAGTAAGATGTTATTAATGGTTGCGACTAGGAGGTTGATAAGCTTTATCGATCATATGCATCAATCTTTTCAAAGGACCGATTCCTCGATTTGTCTAAGTTCATTGTTGGTCATTTCTTTTATGTGAACATTCTAATGCTTTTCATTGATTGTGATGCATGAATGAATGACATGAGATGATGGAAGAACCGAACCATGGAACGATTGAAGAAGGTTCGAGATCTTCATGAGTTACTATTAGGATTAGGCTAAATTTTATGATTTGGACACTAGATGAAGCCTGATCATAGACTTTTCTTCTTAGTTGAATAACTGATATAATTTAGCTTAATATTATTTCCTGCCTGAGTGTTCCTGCAAAAAATCCAAAGTGTGCAAGTGATTGTGCTCTCCTTGTGATTTCTTCGGGGATTGATGCCTCTTATGAATGCCTTCAATCGGAAGGCTTGCCACTGATTATCAAAGGACAGCAAGGACACGCCTGCGAGTGTCTAGATTACGGTGGAAGATTGGATGGCCGAGAAGATCTGAGGAACATTGGGCTATGATTGGCTCGCTCGGATAGAGAACTCCCTTCGGATGATGTGGCCGCAAATTGATGGATGCCAAGAGAAAAAACGCTAGAACACGTCCTTAAAGATCAACGCCAGGAGGAGCGGCCACCGTGAAGAACACCGCAAAGGGAATGCGGAGGGAGACTTAAACGAGAAAACCTCCTCCGCAAGAAGATTTCGCCGAGAGAAAACCTGTGGGAGAGCCGAAAAATAAGAACACTAGTGAGCGATTCTCGAGTTCCTGTCTCAGTCGCGCCTGGGCAGCGGCTCGAACTGGCTTGCACCACGAGCTGGATTCTGTCTTGGCGTGGTGCCTGGTTATTGGACGTCAGATGAAGGCGCAGAATCGGAGCTGCAGTGGATCACAGTGTTGATTGCGGAAGGGGCCACCTACAATCGACCGCCCGATAGAATGATACCGTCCGAAGCGGTGCTCGTCGATGGTGGTGCTTACGGATGACAGTACTTGCGGATGATGGAATGCGGCTGTAAATCGCCAAAGTGGATCTCCAGGATGAGAACGGACGAGACCGCGGACCCTAGAGACAGAGCTTGCTCAGTCTGAGAGTGTGTGTTGATCGTGAGTTCTTTCCTCTCCCATTAGTGTTGCACTCTCTGCCTTTTAACACCCGCGTACAAGCATCTATATATGTCAAAAAATCTGCTTCCTCAATCTCCGGGATTCGCAATCCTTGTCAAGGCAAGACTGGCTGGCCTTAATCTCCCCCCTCTCATTCACCTTCTCTTTTCCATAAACACCCCCATCACATCTTCGGAAAGAGGAGACATATTTGGATTTGATTTTGACCACTTTCGAGAGCTCTTTATTTGTTGTTAAGTTTTTCTATTTTTTGGAGCTTGGAGGAAGCGCGGCTATGATGATGATGATGCCGTTGATGACGAGGTAGATCCCGACTAGGGAAAGAGAAGCTCTCTTGTTTCTTAAATGGCAAATCTGAAAGGAGGGACGAGACCACTGTGGGCGGTCTTAGGAGCCGCTGCAATGCTCCAGATGGCCTCCGGCAATGCCTACAACTTCCTCTCTACTCCCACTCCCTCAAAATCGGTCCTTGGGTTCAACCAGCCAATGACATCGGCGAGAACGTCGGTCTCCTTCCCAACTTCTTCAGCAACAAGTTCCCTCCTTGGGCCGTCCTTGAAGAAAGACAGAGGAGAGGAGAGTTGGGGGGGGGGGGGGGGGGAAGTTTAGAGGTTGCGGCGAGCGCGAGGTGGGGGTGTTTATGGAAGAGAGAAGGTGAGTGAGAAAGGGGTTTCTGAAAATTCTGAATTGTGGGCCTCGCCCGACACCTGTCGATCAATGAATGGGGTGATTTTTCACTGACTTGGCAAGTTAGGTGGATGCAATATATTCCTTTGTTCCCCTCTTAAGAGTATATTATTTTAGTGAGTTCATAGGTTGAGAGAAAGTGAAAGTCTTTACTTTCTCATTTATGTTAAACAATAGGTTATTATAAAAAAGCTTCTTTTCCTTACACATCCACTTCATTCTGATGTTGGGTTCTTGATGTAGGCTATGTCGGTTACAAGCTAACACATGGCTTTAGAAAGCATGAGATTTGCTTTAATGAGTCAAACATCTAGTTGCCAAGTCTTTGGTCATCTATGGGTATAATTCAGTTGGATTTAAGAAAGGTAAAACATGGGAAAAAGTGTTGAAAAAGTCCTAAATATTTTGTATTTGTGCCAAATTTAGTCCTAAACCTTTTTTTGGTGCCAATTGAGTCCTAAATATTTGTCTTCGTGTCAATTCAGTCCTTCCGACTAATTTTGGCTGGATTTTGGTGACGTGGACATCGGCCGTAGATAATTTTAAATAATATTTTTTATTTTTTTCCTTCTTTTCTTTTTGGCTTTCTTCAACCTTTTTTTCCAGTTACTGACCACCGGCCACTAGCCATGGCTGGCCTAGCTGCCCTCGCCCGGCCAAGCGACGCTCGATACGGCTTGGGCGAGCCTCGACAGGGGCTCCGCTTGCCAGATCTGGCAAGGCCCTGCCAAATCTAGCAAGGGGAGCTGCCATCGGGGCTCACCCTCGCCCAGGCTAGATGAGGATTGGCCTCGCCCAGGCCAAACCTAGCGAGGTCATCGTGGCTTGGGTGAGGGCTGGCCTCACCAAATCTAGCGAGGGGAGCCCTCATCGGGGCTCGCCCTCGCCTGGGGCTCGTCTAGGCCGCACCAGGTGTAGCTTGGCCGGGCAAGGTCGACCCTTGCCCGAATAAGGGCAACCTAGCCAGCCATGGCCGATGGCCAATCACTGGAAAAAGATTGAAGAAAGCCAAAAAAGAAAAGAAGGAAAAAGGAAGAAATAATAAAAAATGTAACCTGCCATGGCATAACCGGCCTTGGCAAGACAACATTGCTTGGCTTTGGAAAATCTGTGGAGGATCATCTTTTGCCCATTGCCTATCCAGGTACTCCTTCGCTGCATTATGTTACATAATATGGACTGAAAGGAACAATTCCTTATTCAGAAACAAGACTCTTTTCATCCCCGGCATGCGTAAGCATTTGATCAAAGTGGTGAAGGATAAAGCCATATCCCTTGGGTGTATTGCGGACACAAATAGAAATCGGAGAATGCAAAAGAATTGGGATCTCCCTCTATCACTCCTTGAAGCAGCACCGATGACTACCTAGCTGTGTAGTCTTTTGCCCTTTGGGCTTTGTTTCTTTGTACATCTCTTGTATATTTTGTCTAGTCATCCTTCACCCCCATTGGACAATTTTTGTCCCATTCGGGTTGAGGTTTGTCTTGGGGTCCTCTTGTATATGGTGTTTTTGAAAAGTAATATATTCTTACCTTTACCAAAAAAAAATCAAAAAAATATTAATAAAATATTAAAAATTATCCATGTCAGTGCCGGCGGCACCACGTAGGTCAGCCAACATCCACGTCACCAAAATCTAGCCAAAATTAGCTAAAAGGACTAAATTAGCACAGAAACAAAAGGTTTATGACTAAATTGGCACCAAAAAAAGGTTTATGATTAAATTGACATCAATGTAAAAGGTTTATGACTTTTTTGACATTTTTCCAGCTACTACATGTAACATGGCACAAAAGGCATCTCATCATTAAGTAGGTTTATGTGTAAAGAAATTGAAAGTCCAGTTCTCTTTCTCTACACTGAAATGATGTCAATCCTATGTTTTGTGACTTCATAATTAATTTTTCGTTTCTTTTTCTTCTTTGTTTTTTTTCTCAATTAAAGGAAGGGGGCAGGTAGCTTTTAGAATATGTCGAATAGATTCAGGAAATACCTAATAAATTGGCGCATTAGGTTAAAATCTTCCGGTCCTAGTCTTTCTACTTTGCAAATCTAAAATGTGCTGTTGGTGTCATTTAAATGATTTGGAGTTGTACACTTTCAGCTCTATGAAGGTTACCACTAATAATTCTGCACCTTCTTCTGGCCCCATTTTTGCATACATCTGGGCTAATACACCATTGCTAGACAATGATGACGATTACAGACTAAGAGGTTCTTTTATTAATATGTTAGCGAGATACTCGTGCTTTGACATGAATCTACATGTGTAATTTTCTAGTAAAACTTTTATCTTCGTACAATTTCACTACTTACATAAAGTACTTGTTTTGTTGTAAAACAATTTGTACGGATCGAGGGACTGGCCCCAGCATCCTTTTTGCAGAGATGCAAGAGTAACAATTACATTGATTGTTGTTTCGCGTTTTTTTGTCCGGTTGCGGCAACTAAAAACGATTTCGATGATTAAAGTCCTGTCCAAGATGATTAATGGCCACTTATTGTATAAATATGACTTCAAATCAAATGCATAAAAGTTCTAATATGCCTCGAAGTCTCGAGAGCTTTGTGAAACTCGACCTACTAAATGACGCCCAGTCGAATAATTGAAAGCAATGAGGAAATTGCATGAAAACTTTCTTGAAATAGAACAAATGGATTACGTTATTGGATGTCATGCTAGCTCGATAACTGAAATTGAATATAAACTTCTTAATGGAGATAAGCGAAGTACATGAAAAAGCTTACAATGACTAGAAAGGTTTTTATAAAAAAAAAAAAAGAGAAAGTATTACATTAGGAAACTTAAAATAATTTGAATATGGAATTTAAACTTAGATAAAATCCATTGACCAAAAAAAAAAACTTAGATAAAATCCAATCACAATCAATATGTTATGGACAATCAATTGTTTGGAGCTTCTTTTGGCCCACCCGCACATTAATCTATCCCACTGTCCGAGGGAATCCAACTTAGTGGCTGATTGGGCTGTGAAACTGCAAAGGTTAGGTTGTCTTCCACAAAATTGGCTTGTTGCCTCTCCTCAAGCCCTATGGGCTCTTCTTTGTTTAGACTCTCCCTGTATGTGTTCCTTAAGATCTTGCCGGTAATGACATATTTCCTTTGCAATCAAAAAAAAAAAATCTAATGAGCTATTCGTGATTTCTGATGTATTGTGCTCATTGACGATAGCGTGTTGTCTGTGTTGAGTGTGCATATGCTTTACTTTGAATCTTGTTATATCTTTAAAGTCAGTTAATTATGCGTGTAGATCTTACCCGCAAGAATTTCTAATTGCCTCTTGATTTATGTGCTACTTTGGGGATGATTTGCAACCGCTCTAGATCCTTTAGCTATAGTTATTCACCAGTCAACGGTTCCTCTTTGAGTCAATCTTCAACTTTTGTTTTGAGTCTATCGATCGTCAGCGTGTGTAATGAACTTCATTTAAACTCTATCCATCGGAAACTCATGATCGCCACATATTATATTGATGCGCTTTGCTGGCCACTGGCATTGTTATGATCTTATGAATGATGAGCTTGTTAGCCATTTTTCGATTGAGCGTTATAGGCTAAGCGTGTTATCATGGCTTATTTTGGGCCATTAACTTCATTATGTTTGAGGTCAATTTTCTGGGCCCGGTGTTAACAATTATATAGTTTTTAATCATTTTATGAAACGAAACACTAACTACTAATTTTCTTAGTTTGCAGTGACTAAAATTCATTTGGAGGACCTAAGCCTTTCAAGAACTTACATATGTTCATTACATTCCGACATTATAATATATAAATTGAAGATTGAATTTTTCTTTTTTTGATAGATTAAGGATAGAATTAGTAGATACAATTGATTAATTTTTGTCGAATTGCTAGCAATTTTGGCAATTTTTGTCTTTATGTGTGGTTGTCTGATAAATAAATAGTTTATCAATCAAACGGCTGGACGAGTAGCAAGCATGGTTTGGTGGCGTGAGGGTAGTTCCAAGGGGTAGGCTTCACTGTTACAATATATCTATAAGCTTTTCGCAGGAAAAACTTACATTTTATTTTGTATCACACTTGTAATCTGAAAACTTTGTTAATATCACTATTTTTTCTTAGTCGACGAATGTCTTCTTTGTTCAATTTTTATTGATATTAAGATTAAAAAGATAATAGTCGTCCCTTTTATATTATGTGTTTGGTTATAATTTCATAGTATTGTCAATATTTTCCCTAAATTTGTTTTCAAGGGAATAAGATTGATCTGGAAAAATATGATTTACATATAGTTGAAATTGAGTTTAATTTTAAAAAATATTAATAATGAAAACTCAAAGTGAAAAAGCAAAACCAACAGCTACATCAATAGATTGATAACAAATAATAAAAAGAAAAGGTGTTGTTACATTAGAAAAGCAAGAATATCTTTGATTGAATTAAAAAAAAAAAAGAAACGGAAGAAAAGAGAAAAAAAATACAACTTTTACAAAATTATACTCTTTATATAAACTTATGGGGAAAATAAACATAAAAAGAAAATAAAATTTTTGAAAAAATGGAAAATTTTAAAAGAAATAAGGTTCCGTTCGTTTCGCGAAAAATGTGACGTTTCTGAAAAATGTTTTCAGGAAGCCATTTTTCAAGAAAATAATAAATTTACTGGTGTTCTCTTGAAACTTGAAAATGAACTGGAAAATATTTTTCGTCGTTTGGTATAGAAAATATTTTCCTTCGTGCACTACTTTTAATAATTTTTTATTTTTTCCTTTTTCTTTTATCTTGTATTTTTATTTTTTTAAACTCAAATTTGTAATGTTTTTAATTTTTGAATTTTTTAATAATTTTAATAATTCTTTTCTTTTCTTTTTTTATTTTTTTTCCCTTTCTTTTTTCCTTTGCTGGCCATCGGCCATGGCGATGGCCGGCCACCTCAGCCTCACTCGCACAAGGCCAACGAGGCTTGAGCGAGGCCTCGCCTCACCTCGAACGAGACCAAGCACCGCCGGATCTAACAAGGAGAGGCTAGATCGAGCCTAACCTCACTCGCAGTCAACTCATGAGCTTCGCAGATCTGGGGAATTATTGGCTTTGTGTCCATTATTGGTGCCTTCTATACCAAGTTCTATTATTGGGCAACTTACAAAATGAAGTTGTCAATAATTTCGTTAACTTAGCAAGTTAATTTTTGTCATCTTGTCCATGAAGTCTCTTGGGCGTGAATCATGTATTCCCTCTCAAGAACACTCAATTATTGAGGTTCTTATTTAATCCCAATGGCTCGGCTTCCTTTGGCCACTAACTTCATTAATCTTAACTTAATAAGTAACTAAGGTAATTTGGGAGTTTTATGTGCTATAATCGATCAACCATCCAATTTGGAATCAAGGTTCGGTATAAAAATATGTTCAAGTACGATTGGGCACAACCAAGCCAAAGATCGGGCTGAACGGCGTAAGGCCCAACTAGCCAAACTGACTAGGCACATGGCTTGTTTGTTCGGGCCTGACCGGGAGCGAGGCCTGGCACACGACCGGGCCATACGGGCATAGGGCCAAGCACACGATTGGACCACACAGGTGTCGGGCCAACTGCACGAGCACAAGGCTAATTGCAAGGGCACGGTGCTAGGCCGAATGGATGGTGTGTCGAGTGCACGGCTAGGCTGCATGAGCAAGGAGCCGGTACATGAGCCAAACACAGGTATTGGCACATGCTCAGGCATAATGCATGGCCCTTGGCCAAGCCTGATTGGCACGGGACTAGGTGTTGGGTGGAACTGATGGGCATAAGGCATGGCGCAAGTGTCAAGCACAATGACTAGAACACGGCCAGCCACAAGGCCAACTTGTGGCTTGACTGATGAGCACAAGGACCGGTCCACGACCGGGCATAAGGCTTGGCTTACGCTGCCGACACAAAGCCTGGTCCACGACCAAGCCACAAGGCTCTTGGCCTGGTACATGGCTCGTCCATGGCCTACCCAACTTAACACAACAATCCATGACCAATTCGTGACCGGTCCATGTTCAAGCATCAACGATCCATGATTGACCTCGGTTGTCATATAACTACGTGGAATTGAGTACCACAGAATCGATTCATGGTCGCCCATGACCGGTGTATGGCCGAACAGAATCACCCGCCACTGATACATGCCCATGTGGCATCGACCCATGGTCATTCCGGATCATTCCACTGCCAACCCTTAGGTCAAGCAATCATTCCATGATCAAATCACTCTAATTGACTTGTGTGATTGGAGAGTCGTTTCACTGCTGACCCCTTGGCTGATCCATGGATGATCCTTCGATTGAACCATAACTAATCATTTAGATGCCCGTTCTGACCATGCCAACTGATCCATGATTGACCTTCAGATTGATCGCACACCAAGTCCCTGGCCATTTCTCTTGGTCAATTCAAGGTCCAAATCGAGGATGTCACATATGCCATGTCATTTAGTAATTGCTTTAGGTGAGTATAATTTAAATTGCATGCTAGGTTAGAATAATTACAATAATTTTACCTGTCATTAGAATTAGGACGTTTAGATAAATTGCATGTCACATGTCATGTTAAGTTAGGTCATAACTTAGATAAATATTGCATCTCATGCATTGCATACAAACTAGTTTTTATAAATAAAAAAATTAAAAAAAAAAGAGAATTAGTTAAAGTTGCATTACATTTAGAAATTCATGTTTAGGCTATGTATGCATTTTAGTTAACATCTTGTAGACATCGGGACAAAATCATAGTGAATTTATGCTTTGCTTTGCATTGAGGTTAGCCCTATCTCTACAATTTATTTATTGTTTTGGTTTATTGAGTGTTAAATTATTGATTACGCACCCGCTTGATCACCGGCCGCATGTTAGTGACTTAAGTTAAAATTGACCAAGACCGCCTACAAAATATTTTTGAAATAAAGAAAAAATGTACCGAAAGGGCGGTAGGTTCACCTAACGTTATCAAGTCCTCGTATCTATCAATCTCTAGTTCGTAAAAGTAAAGTATTATCACATACTTTACTTAAGTGTCTAATAGACCTACCAATAGCTGATTAGTAGTGACTCTTAATTGAATTAATTTGCAAGTTAAATTAATTCAATCAAAATCGAAAGTTGCGGTTGGTTTGATCTTCAGAGAGTTTGTGCTAAGCCTTTTTGGGCTTAGTAATCCATTGTTTTCCCATAAGCGGTTCACTTGTAGGAAGGTCGCGATATTAGAGAGTAATCCTAAAGTGGAGGTAGATGAGGGTGAGCCTAATTCTACTTATTTTATTAGGTGAAAAGAGTAAAGTAGTCTAAACTAATCAATTATAATTAAAGTGATCATAAGTCTAATTGATTTTTATTTTTAATATATTATTTTTTAGCTAGACTATACTAATTAAAATCTAAACTAACCTAATTATGAATAAACTAGCCTAATTAACATAAGACTAGACTAATTGAACCTCAAGCTAATCACCAAAGGTCACTTCCTCCGTGGACCGCCGTGATGGGCTTCTTGGCCGCCACTCCAAGCTCCTGTCACCTACCGTCAATCATTGAAAGCATTCAATCCACACAACCATTCAAATTGGTTAATTAGCAATGTTCACCCAATTAATTATCATTTAAGAAGAAATCATTTGGGCTCGGGAATTTCAAATTAGACATTTGATTCGATTGTCCCATCCACCTCATAGAACAGGGATTGGTTAATCAATTCTAAGTGATGATTAGCCCTCACTCGTATTTCACCAAGCAGTGGGCTAAGTCACAAAGCACATAACTAAGCTCTAATCACCCAATCCTAAACTATTTGCTGAAGAATTTGCATCATTAAGTGCAATTGAACCTAATATACGTCTAATCAATCACACACAAGTTCAATTAAGCATGCAATTAGGCTAATTAGCCTTTGGGTATCAAGAAACACTTGGTTGCTCAAAGAACAACTTCTCTGTTTTTTCCCCTGTTTTGCCCATTTGTGTTTTGATTCAATTACGTGCCTTAATAATGTCCAAATTGAATGGTTCAGATACCAAATTAAAGCTTGGGAAGTTTGCTTCAAACTTCATTCAGACCCCTTTCCCCAATTTTGCACCAAATTACCCTATATTACTGATTTTACCCGACTAGTCAGGATTTGACCCGCCTCCGACCTGAATTATGAAAAATGCGCGAAAAATAGCAAATGATGTTGAAATGATCCCAAAATGTTTTGAATGCTGGCCCAACATGTTCTTTTCAATTTTCGTTTTTTGAGTCGTTGCAAAAGAGCCCTCTAAGTCTAGGTAAAAATTTAATTTACATGCTGGCCCCATCTCAGAACAGTTGTTGAGGCCCAATCGGACGATGCTTGTTGATAGTGCGCATAGTGTGCTGATGCTCACGTTAGGATCTGCGGGGACGACGGAGATGTCCTTCCCCTTCATCAATTTCTTCGATTCCTTTTTGCTTCTTCTTGATTTCTTGCCAGGTGCCATTGCATCCCAACTTGAACTGCTTAACTTGAAAGGGAGTGGAGGCTGAAGACTGAAGAAGACTGCAAACTGTGAAAATGGTGTTCCTAAGCAAGAGTCGGGTGCTCTAGAAATAAAAATTAAAAAAATTGTTCAAGTAAATTTAAAATGGTCAGTGAAGGCTAAGCAGATGAAGGGGCCGAAGCCGGGTTGTGTCAGGTACAAAAGAAGTAGTCGGTGTGCTTGAGTTGGTGATGGATGATGAAGAAGAGGGTGGAGAGGTTGGCCCTGCTTAGAACAGTAGGCAATCTCGGGGGCACCGGAGGAGTAGTAGTCAGAGCCTAACCGAAACTCGTGGCCGACACAGAAGATCTTCCGGAGGTCACCGTGCATGGTGAAGTGGTCGAGGGCGTCCATTGGTGGAGTGGGAGACAGCGATTGAGAGGGGTGTGTATTGTCTAGAGAACGCTTCTATATTTAACCTAAAATCAAAACCCGAATCTTTTTCCATGATCTATGGATGTTCTTGGCTAGACTTAAACCAACACCTTCACTCCCCTATCCATAACCCGACCCTCAAGCTCTCTCACTAACTTGACAAGCCGGTCCATGGCGCCATCCATTTTGTTAAAAATGTTAAAAATGAATCGGTATGTGTAGCGTATGGGTCGGGTTGAGTATTGATCATGAAATTTGCGTTGCAAATAAATGAGTCGAAACGGATTAAATGAGTCAATTTGAATCGAACCATTATGATCAAATCCAAATATCATATGACAGGCCTAATGGAAGTACATGATTGCACTAATTAGATAAATTTTATAATTTGATTGCATTATTAAAAGTTTAAGGTTTTCGATTGAACCGTAGGATTTTTGTTGCACTTATTCCGATAATCTTATTTGGATTTTAAGTGATAGCGCTTTGAAAGCATCGGTAATGGAAGTCAGGTGTCATGGCTCAAGTTAGGGGTAATCGTGTTCTCATGGACATGGAGTTTGAACGGGCCCATAGTAGGCCCATGATCGAACGGCTTCAACAATGCTTTCAGCCCGTCGAGCCCGATTAGTTTTTTTTTTAAGGGACCTGCCAGGAGATCTAATCAACGAGCGGGTCTAGGCATGCCGAGCTCGAGAGTCCTTTGTCCAAGCTTGTCCAAAATCGAGTCAGAGACTCGGTGGGTTGTCATGCTGTAATCAATTATAGAGGCAATGTTGTAAATGGCTTGTGTACCATTAGTGAATGTTCGATTTGGTTGATTAATTTTAATTTCATTCAATTTGAACCTTGAAGTCTTTGAAGAGAACTAATTTAGCCGGTCGAATCTTTTTAGCCAGGTTGGTATCTAAAGTGGCAATGCAGCTCGGTCGTGAGACCCACATTTACTGATGCGCTTGTATTCATACAACCACATCAACAAAGCGCACACATAAAAAAAAGGGAAAAAGTGTCAGAAAAGTAAAAAGTCTTTTAAATTTATGCCCATTTAGTCCTAAACATTTTTTTATGTTAATTTATGCCCATTTAGTCCTAAACATTTTTTTATGTCAATTTAGTATTAAACACTTTATCTTTGTGCCAATTCAATCCTTTCGGTTAATTTTGGCAGGTTTGCTAATGTGGACATTAGCCAACCTACATGACACCACCGGCTCTGATATGGACAATTTTTAATAATATTTTTTTGATTTTTTTATTATTTTTTGATTTTTTTCTTTCTTCTTCCTTTGGTTGGTGGCCGGCCACCACCCATGGTTGGGTGGGCCCGCCCAGGCGAGACCGCCGTCGCCTACCACAAGCAAGGCCCAACTGACCCTCACATAGGCAAGGTCGTGTCCTGACGAGGGCCGATCTCACAAGATCTGCCGAGGAGAGCCCTTGCCCAAGCAAGGGTCGACCTCACCCAAGCCAGATTTGCTGAGGCCAACCCTACCCAAGCCAGGACAGATTTGCTGAGGCCAACCCTACCCAAGCCAGGACGGCATCGCCCGAGCAAAGGCGAGGCCACCATGGCCTGAGCAAGGATCTGCCTCGCCAGATCTGGCCTTGGGCCTTGCCTGAGCAAAGTCGAGCCTTGGCAAGGGCTCCCCTTGCTAGATTTGGCTAGGCCGCTACGGATTGGGCGAGGGCCTGCCTCGCTAGATCTGGCAAGGGGAGCCCTCGCCCAGGCGAGGCCACCTCACCCAGCCCGCCCGACCATTGCCACCAGCCAAAGGTAGAAGAAAGGAATAAAAAGAAAAGAAGGAAAAAATGAAAAAAAGCAGAAAAAATTTTCATCACATATAACGATAGACACCGTCCAAAACTTAACTATCAAAACAAGAAGTTTTTCTCAGCCCAAAAATCAAAAGATTATCAATGTGACAACAGTAAAGACTACTCTAGATGAACTTAACACTTCCAGGGGCTGCTACGCAACACGCACATGCTTGTTTAATTCTTAAACAAGCTCGAACAAAAAAGATGTTCAAGTTGTCAGAAATTAAGCTGTCATTCAAGTGAAGGACGAGAAATGTGTTCACTTCGATATAGAAGTAGCATCTTCAGGTGGGTCTGCAGCTAACACCCTCTTATAATAATTCCAGTATGGATTTGACTTTGTAATTGCTCTTTGACCAAATGGATTCTGCTCTACATACTTCCGAACATCGTTGGCCAAAGCTAAGCTTTCTAAGTAGACCCGCAGGTCACCTCCAGTTCCTGCATGAAGCGTTAATTGCGAATAAAACATTTAGAGCACTGATGAAAAACTGCAACTGGGAGAATGAGAGCATTATCAGCCACTGGATGATCTTTTTCCAAGAAAGATATAATAAGCCAAATGACACAGTAGCAGATAAAGAGGTAGCAAAATAATGCACAAGGTGACCTGCTCTCCCGCAAAATATGCAAATATTACGATGGGCAGAAAAAGTTTGATCTATAGCTTATTCAGCCATGATCTAAGATTCCATGAGCTTGGAGAAATCTGGAGACATAGGGACAGCTGTAATAACAAATTTACGGGCAAACAACCAAGTAGAAATGTACGTCTGCTGACAAACAAAACTGTCAACAGATCACAAGGTGATATCTAATACTTCTAACACAGTAAAATAAACAAAGTGCCAACTATATGAATATCCAGGATGATGAACTCAACAGGGTAAAAAATTGACCAAGTTTATGACACTATGTTATCCCCGGTCAAATTATACATACAAAACTAAAAGAAAGCACCCACTATCGATTCAACTATGTATTGCACCCCTTTAGAATGCACAGAAGAGAAATTAGAGCATTTTCAAAAGAATTATCATTTATTCAGCTACCCGCTATGGCTTCTTCATGAGATTATTCAGTACATCTTAAATAAAACATACAATAAGAGATCTATGTGAAGGTGCCTTAAGAAATAATGTCTTCAATATTTGTAATTTCTAAAACAGAGAAAATACATGCATATTTAACGTCTCTCACCTAAAGAATTGTCTTTGGCATCTCTATAGTGATATGAGTAGGGAAATATTCCAGTGTTTGCCTGGATGAGGATAGGTCCAACAGGGATAAACCGATGTTAGTCATACTATTCAAATATGAACCAAAACAGCTGTAAAGACGAGACCGCTTATCTGACTAACCGGATTGCGAAGGGCTTTGTAAGGAGAATCATCCAACAACAAAGTGTTTGACTCATTATACGCTCCCTTCTCCCATGGAAGATTTGATTCGAGCTTATCCCACAATTTGCTAAGTTCCTTCAAAACCAGGGGCTTCTCCCTGTTCTCAATGGTAGCGATCTTTGTTGTAGTACAGTAAGACTGATCCTGTAACATCAATTTCTATTAAGATTTGACTGCAATAAACTAGAATCTAATATAAAAATGACCACAATAAACTAAAAAATAAAAATGATATGATGTTATTATCATTAAGATGCATAAAGGTTGAAACATTTACTTTTTAACTGGAAACCAATAGCTACTACAGAAACGGTTTGTTTTTTTTTATACCTTACCACAGAAATGGTTACTCACAGTAGTTTAAGTATATGCTTTTACTAATTAGGCATTGTAAGCAAAACTTTAAGGTAATTATGCAAGTTAAACCAAGGATCTAAAGATAACTACAAAAAGAGAAAGTGGACATATCATGGGTACAAAGTCAATTTCCATCTTAACCAGGGATCTTGAGGATTCTTATTAATGCGAAAGACTAAAATATCATAAAGTTCAAACAAGCAGGGTGAAATGTGGCTTGCTTCCAAGGATATACCAATATATTCTCAAGAAGGAGCGATGCAATCACAAAGTTGAAAGAGAAAACTTATTCATCTAATTTACTACTTGACAAAAGATATAATCACAGGATAAAAGGACAACTAGATCAAGAGAATATAATCAGTTGGAAAATAAATACTGGGTATTCATTCCATCTGAAGAACAGGAGGCCGCAGGATAATAAAAGCAAAAATAGAAAAACTTTCCCACACTCTTCGGCTGAAATTTAAGAGGCAGATCCTACACTCAGGCTCTTAGTCCCATTAAGCTTCAGAGATCAATCTTACACCAAACAGATGAGGAACTGAAAAGTAGCTCTTATTCTTTCTCAATGGTCTGCAGTCAGTCTCCATCCATGCAAAATGAGCAATGGGACAAAATGGACACCAACATAGAGAAGAAAAGCTTCATGGGAGAGCTGCTTACCCAACAGAAAAGCAATTTCCCTTTGGAGTTGCCCATAAGAAAGTCTACAGCTGGATCCAGATTTCTCCTGTAAAAAGAATAACTAAGACTATATCATCCACAGTGACTATTAGAGCTGGGCAACCTTTATCGTGAAGTGACACACACCCACCCACAGAACACTAGGTTGTCAGGATCGGGATCCCAAGTAGGATCCTTTTGCGATCTTCGATGATCAGATTGAAAATTGTAAGATCCTACAACTTTATTGAATTGACACCTAAAATATGAAATTCTTACTTAACTCACTGTAATTAGATTTATATTAACCTTAAAAGGTGGTATTGAAGCTCAAAGGTAGGGTTCCCTCATGAGAGAACACTCGGGTATAAATTCTTGCTTGCCTGAAAAGACAGGATTGCCTTCTAAAGCTGGATCAGTGAAATTGTAGTTGGGATGGCAATCCTACCCAATTTTTCTTGTGATCCGGATTGTTCAGAGTCTTATGATGGTGCTAAAGGAATTACAAGAACAGGTTATAGACGGAACAACGTACTTTGTCCTTGATGACCAAACCCCAACAGCAAATTTCTCAAAGCAAAACTGCAAAAAATCATCAACAAAGGGCCTTTTGAATACTGCAAGAAGAGCGAACAATGAGTTAGAACTATGTTCTTAGATTATATAAGAAAACTCAACAACCTTTCACCAATTCTCAACTCTTCACCTGCTTTTCCTGACACAATTAAGCCCGGTATATATCTGTAGTCAACATGTGGACGTATATCTGCCAAGAGTCCATTCAGATCAAGTATAAGAAGCTTTTTTTTAGAAGGTTCAGCACTAGTCCTCTCTGACGATATCTCCGGAATTTGAAAAGGCATGCTTCCTTTGTTGATATTAATATCTAATTTAATATCGCCTTTGGACACCAACAATTCTGACGAAGGATTTACTTCATCGATCTGCCTATTTACCTTGACATCATTCCCATTTGAGTGCTCACAACAAGAAACAAGCCCAGAATCAACTGAAGCTTCTCCATTGCAATTAAATGCAGCTTCAATTCCTTTATCAACACGAGACACATGTTCTTCCGCTGTCTGAACCTGGAAAAGCTTTTCAGTATACTTGTTTTCTGTAGCCCCAGTCACAGCTGCACTTTCAACTAGAACAACCTCAGCCGCACTATGCAGCTTGATAGTCTCAGGTTTTTCTGGAAGATCAAGCATCTGCTCTGGATTATGAACAGAGGCTTCTGCTTTCAAAGTTCCTATGGAAGCCTGTGCTAACGTAACTTGTATTCTTTCGTCTACTTGTTCGGATTTACTATCTGAAAGATGAGAGATATGAGCTTCATCAGGATGAAAGGAAGTCTCTTTATGAACAAGGTCCTCAGAAAAATCCACAGTTCCTGTTGTTAACCTTGATGGTGGTTTTGTCCTTGAATGGGTCTTGAGTTTTTCGACACTTTTCTTCTTTGAAGGAGTACTCATATTGCTCAAATCACTCAAAAGGGTATGAGCTTCTCCATCTACATCTTCTTTTTCTAATGAACACAAATTCTTCTCAATGACACTTTCCTTACCACTGGTTGAGGAAAATTCCTTCAGAATATTTTTATCCAATTCAGCGACTTGTGAAACACTATTTGGAATTTCAGTGAGTGTATCGCTCTTCCCAGAAAGTTTTTCCTCTTTTCTCATCCTCTTAAAAAGCTTTCTCTTCTCCTTCTTTCTCTCTCGCCTCCTGGCAAGGATGATTGCTTTCCTACTCTGCCAATGCTCCAAACTTTGATGGGAATTGCTAGAGGAACATGTTATATTATCTTTAACATCCAGCTCATCAGCTTGCAGAACATAATATGGGACTTCTGCACCAATATCACCTTGAGTAGTGCCTGTTTCCAGGATCTTTTTCTTTGCAGGTAAAGGATTTAATTCATTGCATGGCTGAGCCTTGGAATTATCCTGGGCTGAGCTGGATTCAGCTGGGGGAGGTAAAGAAATAATCACGTCCACCGACGAATTTTTCTCTGGAAAATAATTCTCTTTATCGATCCCAAGATCCAAAACATTTCTGTTACTCTTCTTTCTCTTCTTTCTCTTCCTTTTTCTCTTCTTTTCCACTACTGAGCTACTACCACCACACGGCTCTGTCTCCATAACTTATTTAAGAATACAACGACCAGAAAACAATTGATCCATATCACTGAACTATTAGTCCAACCCGCAAGCCCAGCATCCTGACTTTGCAGTCTGGTCCCTCATGACATGATAATAGAGATGTCCACATGCAAAGATCTCTTCTGTCAAAGCAGAACAAGAAAATTTTCCCAGAGATGGATATTTAAATTATGTCAATCCTTAATGCCCCTTTGACCGTTCCCAAGCTGCACTGTGAATGTGAATGAAACCAACACGTTAGCTTGATATATACGCCCTTAATTACGTTCCCTTTTAAAAATCATAATTATATAAGCAAGCATATGCAGTAAGATGCAATCAGTCAGTTCTACTAAAACACCTAATTCTCTGATAGGAGAAAAAATACAGCATTGGATAAGAGTAAACTAGACCAAGAAAACGATGTTAAATCTATAACAAGGCCATTCAAATGTCTTTTCAATTAAGCAACTATTTCCTGCATGCACATTATCCCTTCTTGGGTCCACACTCGTATGGATGAGACGTAATCTATCAGATGTTGCTTATCCTGACATGATGAACTGGGAATTCAGAACTCAGGTCACCGTAAAACAATAGCTTGAAGCTGATTGACATTTTAACGCACAGAGAGTATGATCATTAGGAACTGAAAACGATGAACCGGATCCTACTCAAACAATTTCTAAAAAAGAAAATTAGTCATATTAAAACCGGTTCTTCATCTGCTTTACTGACCCAAAAGTATTTTCAAACTTGATTGACACTATGTTTCCTTCTCGAAAATTTGAAGATATTGCTTCAGAAGTGGACAAGTACCAAAAGCCACGTATGACCTATCTACGTAGAAGCCACAAGCAATAACACATCAGTCTTTCCCGGAGATTAGGTTTACTCGGATGATGAAAGAATCATTTGCATCACGAAGCAGCGACTGATTCTACTCAACAGTATCAGCTACCAAAAAAAGAACCAGTCAAATCCAAGACGCGAAGCAAACCCAATTGAGCGAGAGGCAGAGAGAGAGAGAGAGAGAGAGAGAGAGAGAGAGAGAGAGAGGCGACGTCATCACGAAAGAACGCTCGGGACGCAATACCCAGAAGGCGCAAAACCCATCGAAACGGAAAACAAAATGCAGAAGAAAAGTCAAGCAGCATTCACCATTCTTCGCACAGCCGGAGAGAGAGAGAGAGGAACCTCATGTGACGTGAATAGAAGCCCCCAACTGCTATCGCTACAGTTTTGGTGGTTCCTCAGATTGGACTTTGGAGAGAAGGGCCCGAAGAAGAAGATGAAGAGCCGGAGAGAGAGAGACAGAGAGAGAGAGAGACGCAGCACAGTAATGCGATCGGGGTGAAGGAGGAGATGATTTCGGAAAAAAGAAAAGGAGACCGTGAGGAAGAAGCAAAGAAATCCCTATTTCCAAGGCGCGAAGTTCTCCTAATAGATTGTTCATTTAAGTTTATATACTTTCAGGATAATGACACAAACAATCCCTAAACTTTAATTCAATATGTAATTTAATCTCTAAACTTTTAATTTATTCAATGAAATCCCTGAACTTTAGCTTAATATTCAATTTGATCCATGAACTTTTAATCTGTTCAATGTGATCCCTGGACTTTTAATACAAATTTGATCCATGAACTTTTAATCTGTTCAACGTGGTCATTGCACTTTTAGTACATGTTCAATTTAGTCCATGAACATGTACTAAAAGTGCAGTGACCACATTGAACATATTAAAAGTTCATGGATCAAATTTAACACTAGGCTAAAGTTCAGGGATTACATTAAATAAATTAAAAGTTCAATGATCAAAATTGCACATTAAATCAAAGTTTAGAGACTGTCTGTGTCATTTTCCCTGCTCTTTTCTTTTCTTTGTATATCGCTTCTTATTAAAAATTCATGCGATAATTATCTTGATTGGACAAATGTAAGCAAATAATTGAGTTGAATAAACAGATGGCATTGCAATATCACAATGTGTATGCTCATGTGTGCAAATCATTGGAGGACTCATTGTGGATTGGGGGTGCAAATTTCTACAAATCTCAACTGTTACAATTCTCTACACGTACATGCCAAAATTCGGATTAAGCAAGTGAATTACTCACTTCTAAGGATCTTGGTACGGATTGTTCATGTAATTCACTGGATAAAGAGCCGACCCTCACCGACTCTCGTCTACGGTTGACCCTCACCAGCCCAAGGTTAGAAAAAAAAGAAAAGAAAAGAAGAACAAAATAAAAATTCAAAAATCGTTTTAAAATTTTAAGAATTGCAAAGATTGTTTACATCAGTGCTGGTGGGCACTAACTAGACCTCTATGTTAGCAAATTCCAATCAAAATTGTCCGAAAATGACTAAATCAGCAAATCGTCAAAAGATTTAGGATTAAATTGACACAATTAAAAGGTTTATGAATGAACTAGCAAATTCTTATAAGGTTTATTACCAAAATGACCAAATTGAAAGGATTATGATTGAATTGGCATAATCGCAATGGGTTTAGAACGTTTTTGTTAATTTCTCCTTTGCAATCACCAGTTGAGAATTTCGAATTCATAATTTTTCGTTGACTCAATTTGAGAAAATTGCTACGTATGAGGGAAAAAATGCATAAGAATAGAGAATAATCATCGATTCATTGTTATTGTTGCTCACCCACCAATACTATCTTGACAGAAATTGATTTTTACTATTCTATTGTAAACAACAATTTCCAGAGGCGTAGATGAAACTTTAATGTATGTATTTATCGAGGAGTTATTAGATATTCTTTCAACTTTCCTACATAATACAAATTTTTAATCCACACCGTCCAATATTTTAACAATAGAATGTTAGATTGTGCAAGCTCTCAGGCCATTGGTTTAAGCCTTCATAAAATAACCTCTGCGTAGAATCTCCACTATTTGAACTTTCTCGTAGTTTTTTAAGAATATTTTATGTGTTTATTATATTTATGACTATGTTGCCAATAAGATTATTATCTGGAGAAAAGAAGAGAAAATAACCAATCCGCTTCCTTGAATGGAGACCTGATGTGTTCTCCATTCAATTGCCATTGCAGTTGACTTATTCACACGATCGTACGTTAGAGCGGTGTTATCTTCATCCCATCACAAAGATTCAGTTATAATCAACCGTACTTTCTATATTCGCTATTATTATCACACGTATCTTTAAAATGAATGCACATAAAATAAGTACATATATCGAGGAGTAACAAATTGTCTTATGGAGCCCAACCAACCACTTTTCACTAGCTATATGTGAAATTATAGAGTTCAAGTGGAAAAAAGAAAATATACCATACAAATACTTGTATCTCGTAAATCAAACTACATCATAAAAAGAAAAGTGAAATTGGATTAAGTTCTGCTTTGAGTGCGTAATAGTGGCAAACATGCATGCTGTCGCTCATAAGGACCAGGAAGACGAGCCCGAAACAAGTTTTACTTAAAAGAAGAAAAATTAGCATAATTAAGCAATGCTATATAGTTATACTAGCAACAACAGAGACCTCAAGTAGACAGAATACATAGTTATAATACAACCAATTTTGCATTTGACAATTTTAAGTAATACTAACACAAATCCCATATTGCCTATAAAAGAAACAAAATCAGCTATTCCTTCGGCAGGTAAAGCTGACTCAACGCAAAAGCGAAGGGCCTGTTTGTTTGTGCTTTTTAGAAAGGAAAAAGAAACTCATTCATTTCAAAGAATTATGAAAAAATATGTGAATCTATGAGTTAGCATTTGCATGTTCTGAAAATTTCAAGTGTTTTCGGTTTAAGAAAAGGACAATGTACATCCGCCACAAGATTTAGAATAAGCAAAATGTAAAAGTCTATCTAGACAAGCAAGTGAAATGGATCAATTTTCCTCAGGAAAACAGGGTTGAATATCCAAGATCGTCAAATTCAACTCATCTAGCTAATTTTTGCTGCAATAAAAGATAATACTATCTATTATCACACTCTCAGTAAGCATACCTCCTCTGTACCAATCAAATGAAAAGCGTTGGCGAGGGACAAATGCACGTTCCATGTCAACAAGTGCAACCACCATCTTCTTCACCTCATTTTTAAATGTTTCAAGCGCGGCAGTTGCAATGCCCACAACCTAATGAATGATTAAAAAAACTGTGATACTGTTCAAACTGTAGCTGCTATGGGTACTAAAACTAGTACCTCTCTTTTAAAAGGAGGATTGCTCCCAAGGCCTGGCGTAGCAGTTGCGGCAGCAGAAACAATATCCAGCAGGATATGGTGCACCTGTTCAGCCCAATGTTGACACAATGTATGACAAGGGGTAGGAAAGGAAAATCAGTGCATTGCATCTTAAAGGAATCTTCAAGAAACTTAATAGGGCAGTGGCAAGCAGAGCAACTTATGGAAGCAGTAAAGAAGGGTCAATGCTTGCAAAGAATGACAGGGCCAACTAAAATAAGCTACCACATTGACACAGAGCCGTGATGGCTCTTTTCCCATCTCCAAGACACTTTTTATTAGAGATCTAAGTCGTTTCTCTGGAGAGATAAAAACAAGGTTGATAACCATCTGCCTCAAGCACAATCTGGTATGATCACGAGGCCCACAGATAAATATTTCAGCAGAATAATCAGAGAAGTATGGAGATCATGAAAGGAAATAGCAAAACCTATAAACCCTTTTGACGTTATCAATATCAAAATGCCGATCCAAGGGAACCTGCTTGATGCGGTTAGGACAATTTCCCTCAAAGCTTGCAGCAATCTTCCAACCACAACCGTGCAAAGTTAAAGAAGGTTTGTAAAAATTTGTCATCAAGTTGAAGGAATAATGCTCGAGTAATTCTCGTGTTCAAGAGGCACCGCCTCTCTCTAGAGTTTTCTCAGCCACACCTTTGATCCTTTAGTCAAATTCCTTAATGGAAAAGTAGCCGCAATTGTTGACAACTTGAAGGATTCCACCGACTTCTCAGGCCTATAAATAGGCAGTCCCCTCTTCTCTTTGTGCGGACGTGAGAAGAGTGCCTCAGAGTGTAGAGAGCAAAGGAAAGGGTAGATTGATAGGGGTCCTGTGTAGGGAGTGGGGTCTTCAGAGGTGACGTGTAGGAGTGTGCTGTTGGTGCGGTGATGAGAGTGACGTGAGAGTGGTGTGTGTGAGCGTGAGAGTCCATTATATGTTTGTGCGAGTGGTGTAATTAAGTGTGCTTGTAATATTAAGAGTGTTTATTATAGTCACGCTTCCGAAACTCTTCAATTGATATCAGAGCTACGCCGCGAAACTCAAGATCTCGTGCCCTGCATCCCATATGCTACCGTTATCTCTAGAACTTAAAAGAGCGAAAGGAATCTTATTTCAAACTTTTCTTCTTCAATCTCAACCCAAAAATCAGAATTTGAGGAGACTACATGGCAGGCAAACAGAGTTAGTCTCTCAAGCACCCACATTGATTAACTTTCATCAGATGCCACAAGTTCCTAGGACCAATGATACTGGTATAGACCATATCTGACTGTAGATGGCCAGAGGAGCATCACATTTGCAGGAAACTGAATTTGGCAAAGCTAATATGTTATAGAGCACAAAAACATTTAAGACAACATTATTGATAAAAATATACTGCTCCATCATATTAGTATTTGTAAATGATATATCAGCCTTGGAAATTGGATAACAAATGAAGTGTATCCAATTCTTCTTAAATGCAAAAGAATTTTAAGAAATGAATGGATGTAATATTGTGACTCTGCACTTAAGCTTTGGAATCATATCCTTACCTCGTCTAAGGTGGCATGGGTTATGCCAAGTTTTCATGCTATCCAGCTCTTTAGCTGTTGGACTGCTTATGGAGGAGGCTGTATTTCTGGGAAGTCCTGGAATGTTGGACCGCTTTGTCTCATGTGGTGCAATTGCAAGGAACGCAATAAAAAGATTGTTTGAGGGTTTAGAATCTTTGGCTGCTTCTGTGCTGTGCTCTTTTATTCAGCTTTGGACATCTTGTTCTAACTTCGCATAGTCTTGTGATTTTCGCTTTGTTTTTTGCTTTTCTTTCTTTCTTTCCTGGTACATTTCTGATCCATAAAAAAAATGTGATGAAACTTAGCAGCATGCTGTATATAATCACTCCCAAACTAGTTAAGGCATTATATTTTTCAATGCAGATTGTGTGTCATGTATCGCAGCGTGCTGTAGAAATGAACTGCAATTTGTTTATCACCAAAAATTTTGACAGCACACAAAAAATTATCAATTGATTGTAAGTTGGGAAAAGTTTGTCCCGCCATTTGGAAAGGGTGAAATAAACAATGGCATCTTAGTTAGCACTCACTCCAATTTACATAATTAGCTAACGAACAGGATGTCGGCGTAAATCCAAGATATGTAAGTTGCATGAGAAGCAAGCTAACACAGCTAGAAAGGGAATCACAATTTTGGCTCTCATTCTACTCTAGGAGAGTGGCTCTAACTTGTTAAAATGTCCAAACTTAAACTAACAAGTAAAAGGAAACCATATGAATTTAAGGCCCATTGGAAAACCATAGGTAAGTGCTGGGAGATATTTTAATATCCCCTCTCACTAGTAAATAGACAGAGCAAGTTACATGGAATTGACTAATGGAAAGCTTCACATGAGAAAAGAAGTGGGGGGAAACTTTGCTCTAATACCATGTTAGAATATCTTATACAAAAGTTTAAACTATTACATGAAAGGAGACAACATGAACATAAGGCCCATTGAAACTCCATGTAAGTTTCGGCGAGATAATCAAGGATTAAAGTTGCCATAGAATTATCTGCAAAAGAAAACCTATCAAATCGAGGATGCCAGTGTTAGTTACTCAGCATTAACCGATAGATTTCGAAAATGATGGATAAATTCTTCTCGGTTTGGTAAAATTCTATAAATATGAATTAGCTACTTCTCATTCTTGATAGGGGGATGATCGCACCCCCCTCATCTCTATGATTCAGTATTAATCTGGCATATATCATTCCCAGCGCACCAAGGTATGTTACCTTCGCTTTAACAAAATCACAACAAAAGTCATGTATCTCATTGATGCTACACATTCATACATTCGAAGAGAAAAATGTTTTGATACGGGTATCATGCTTGTGTAGGAGGTTGCATTGGCTTTTGTATGCGAAGAGAAAAATGCTATGATATGGTTATCGTGCTTGTGTAGGAGGTTGCATTGGGTTTTGTTTATAATCTGGAAGGGGCTAAGAGGTTTGAACGAGAAATGATGCCAAACGACATGTTAACAGGTGAAGAATGCTGAGTCGACTTCGAATTCGTCAATGCGAAGAGATAGATTGAGGGGCCAACGATAATGATCACTTGTCCCATGAGGTTATGAACTGATATCGATGTCATTAATGAAATTATTAATCGGAGGAGAATCTCTCTCACGAACTTTATTCCGTATCCCAGATTTAGTGACTCAAAACTCTCTAAAATATCCAATCCCACTCATTTACGAACTTTACTCAAATTTCTAAAATGTTGAAACAAGCGAAGGATTGCAAATTCAATCCTAAATTTTTCATTGTGCCAATTGAGTCCTAAACCATTTCACGTTTACTAATTGGGTCTATTCGGCCAATTTTTGCCGAAAATTACTAACACAGATAATTTTTAATAATATTTTATATTTTTATCAATTTTCCAATTAATTTTTAATTTTTATTTTATTTTCTTTTCCTTCTTTTTTTAACTGTGGCCAGCGAGTCACTGGGCCCTCACTGGCCACCCGGCGAGGGGGCGTCGCAGCCCTCCCCTAGCTTTGGCCAAATCTAGCCTCGCATGGCCGTCCACCATAAATAAAAAAAAGAAGTAAAGAAAAAAAAAAGAAAAAATTAAAAAGATTTAGGACTCTGTAGGCCGGAACGTGAAAAGGCTTAGGCTAAGAAAATAGAAGAATGAAAAAATTAGAGGAGACCGGCATAGGAGAGTGTGTTTTCAATCATGCCTAAGAGCAATAGATGTCAAGTTGACACGCTGCACTCTCGATTAAGAAAAGCATCCGCAAATTTCAAGCAGAAAGTGAAATATCAGAACCATGCTGTAAAAACTTGTCCTCTTCTCCGAACTAAAATTATATAGATCGCCGTTGAGAGTACGACTTAACAATCTGAAACATTGTCAAAACATGTAGGAAGAGGAAGAACGGGAAGTAACATCCAAGCACCTATTCATCAAGCCAGCCGAAAGTATTCTGTTGAGAGTATGGCCAACGAGGACCGGTAGCAAAGCCAGAAGAATCGGCTTGGTATCCAAATTGTGGTCCCCCGTTAGGATCAAGATACCTGTTTCCATGAATCACGGTTCCCTCGGGCCTCGCATTGTTCGTTCTTGTCGGATTCAGTTCATCCAAATGGGGAGCATATCGTTCCAACGCTGACATGTTCACTTGCTCGGATGATTCGGGGATGGAACCTGGGAGTCCACAGGTAGATGTCAAGGGCCCTGGCTGGTCATACCCCGGATCATGACCTGTCATGTAATTTCTTTGAGATACATTTGGATCTTGCTGACTATACAGACGGACCGGCGAACGCATCTCCAGGTCCCTCCAGTAAGGTTCAGAGACATTGAGTCTGCAAATATCAGTGTCCCTCATATGAGCCGTATGCTGTCCCTCCCAAGTTCCGTGCCCCATGAATGGTAAGAGGGCCACCACCACTTGACCATCTCTGAGTTGAATAATGTTCATTGTTGTTCAGTCCATACATCCCGCTGGCATCATCAGAGAGAGTGGATCCTTGCCCGCCATAAAAGTTCTCAGCATGTGACAGACATGCTCGGGCCAGCGTGTTGATAATTCATGCCGCCGCAGACATCCTTCTCAACGAGAACTTCACATGATCTTGAGGATCAATCATTGACAGACGACTCGGGTGAGGGGCGACGAGAGGTTACCTTCGCCGGTGGCTCCTTATCAATTTCTCTTCCGCATATTCCTCTACCACCTGCCTTTCCCCTAAAGGACCGATCATTGAACAAAGACTCCCCATTCGTCCAATTGGGCGAGGGACAATGAGGTGGCTCCTTATCAATTTCTCTTCCGCGTATTCCTCTACCAACTGCCTTTTGCTTAGAGGACCGATCGTTGAATGACAACTTCCCATCTGTCAACTTAAGCGAGGGATGATGAGATGTTTCCTTAGCAGGTGACTTCTCATAAATTTCTCTTCCACTTGTTCCTATGCCATCGGCCTTCCCCGTAGAAGTCCCAGTAGACTGGCTCTCCCTGCTTTCTGTTCCGCTGTCATTTTGAGAAAAACACCCTTTTTGACCTTCAGCCATATCGACTCGGTCTTTGGTTTCTTCAGGCCTGCCCATTGGCACGTAGGTATCACCTGTGAGTGACGAAGTACCGACGCAATGGCTCCGGTCATCTTTCGGATAATGAAGATCCAGTGATCCATTGCAATCATCGCTTGACAGTGGCCTCTTTCTCTTCGTTGGCAAGTGACCCTGCTTTAGGGCTATTGTCCTGTGTTTTACAGTCCAATCTCCACGGCTCCATAGATGCAGCAACGGTGGCTTATTGTTCCACTGTTCAATTTGTTTATCCTCCACGTCAATGGACCCTGGCAAGTAAAATGACTGAAAATGAAAGGGTTACAGTGAAGCCATCAGATGCAAACATATGATCAGAAGGATGAACAGGATGTCCCATTTCACCTTTCCAGACAACAATCGATCATCTTCCCACACCAGATCATACCGAAACATTTTCTCATTTAATCTGCAACGCACCACTAGATTTAAGTATTTGCAAAGGAAAAAGAGAGGGCTCAAAGTAAAATAGTTACCTTTCAGTGTCAGATGGCACAATCAGAATAAGGAGCTTTGGTTTGAATTCAAGAGCTTTATCAATAAACTTATTCGCCAAAGCTGCTCTAACTCCGAAAGGAGGATTTAGCCCATTGATCTACTCAGGAAGCAACATAATAGAATGATAAAACATTCAATAACGCATGGGTATATTCAGAGAGAGAGGGAAGGACGGAGGGAGGGAGGGAGAGAGGGGAGCGAAAAGTCCAATACACCCAACCAAAATGCAGAAGGCAAAGCAAAACTCTGCCACTTAACAAATTCGACCCTTGAGGTAGCTCTTTTAGTTGGCCAGTCATCCAGTCCCTCAGTTCAAACTCGAAGTAATTCTGCAATCAAAAGGAGGAGACACTATATAAAACCAGGCTTACACAAAGGCAATTCCAGGTTCAATTACCAAGTACATTTCACAGAGATCATAGCAACACCAGCATTACCAGCATATGCTAAGTCCACCATTATTCTTCTTCATGGCATTCACTGAAAACTAAACTAACTCAAAGCAAATGCTAAAGCATAAAAAATGGGTTACCAGAGGCCACAGCCTGGAAAGACCCTAACAGAGACTCCCTATTTCAACCTATAGGCATAAAAAAGAATCGCTAACAAATTGCAAGTGCAAAAACAAGTGAGGAACATGAATAATAAACCTATTTTCTAAACCACAGGCAAATTGCATTTAACAGACAGACTAAAGTTCCATATCATCCAACTTTTTGACAGTCTTGTGTGCCTCAATGTAAACACCATGCGCAAAAGGCACACACACATCAAGTGCATGGGTCACTAGTAAACTTATTTTGGCATGCCTCAATTTTCTTATACAAGCTTCAAAAGCAACAACATCCTGCAAAATTGTCATTACCTCAGATTTCAAAGTCCAGCATAACCAAAGTGGTGAGACCAAAGCGGAAGCAATGAGGATAAGGCTGAGAAAGCAGGTAACTGTGGCCCACTCACAACTACTTACTCATGCCCTTCTTTATGGTTATGGACAGCCTATTCCTCGTCCATATTTCATAGTTAACAGGATGGCTAAGCTTTCAACTGCACTTCAAACCACAATCCAGCAATTTCTTACCAACTTTTGGTACCAATTTCCTTTCACAGAAAATTGACAGTGTGTCTACTCCACACTTAAAATTATAACTTCAAAAGAATGATATAACAGCTCATGTAGGTAGGCTACATGAGTCCTCCTGAATCAACATTCCCTACTAAGCAGGTCATGGAGATAATTTTCATTCATTGCTCCTGCACTCTGAAGCTCGAGTACCTCAACACTTCATCCTCCTCTGTGACGGCATACAGGTCATATGGACGCAGCATTGCAGATATCGACTCTGAATACAGACGATATTATGCGAAAGGAACCACACTGTTCCTAAAGAAATCTGGCCTAATGCATTCCTGAATGAAGTACCACGGGATTATAGGCAGGCATATGAACCAACTAGAGATGCTATCAGACAGGGCATATCAGAGTTCTATGCAAATAACCCTGTATAACCACCTCAACCTCGGCAGCCTCCTCAACAACAGTCATGTTCCCAAGACCCTTGGAGTGGACCACTTTCTCAAGACCCATGGAAATACAGTCCGCCCTCTGATCTCCAGAATATAGCCAGCAAGCTGCAACCAACACTTCCTCACAGGGAATCCAATGCTCCTCAAAGAGAATCCGACGCCAGCACTAGCAACAGCAAAGCATCTCCAGATTCTCTAAACATAGAAAGGCTACAGCTTACTTTAGACCTGAAACGATGGAAACGCTGGAAATATGTGGATGAAGACAATCCTGAAGATGCCCTCTACTCTGAAAGTGACTTTCCAGACGTCTCGTTGTGAATTATTGTACTGCTAGAATAAGTGTGCTAACTTTGGCCAAAGTATGTGTCAGTGTGCTTTGTAAGAGCATCTAATAAAGATGCATACTGCTTGAGTCTATGGTTGTGTTGTTAAGGGTATGTAATACCCTTGTACCGATATAAGGGTGTCGCAACCTACCCATCCCGATCGGGTTTAGGCCAAGAGGTATTTGTCGATGGATGTGAACAACGATAGATTCGTTCGAAAGACAAACCAAATGGCTCATTAATCCAAAGACTAAGGCACTTCCAAGCCTCATACCTCGTGCGATGAGAATTTTCTAATTTACGCATTTGAATGGAGTCGCCACTAGCCATAATTAAGGGTCAGCTAGAAACCCTAATCGAGACGCGGGAGCGTCGTCTCGATGCGTGCGAAAACCAGATATTTCAAAATTGGGGACTTGATTACACTAGCGATCTAACTAGTGTCCTTTCGGTACCTAAACTTGAACGATCGCAAATTAACGTACCAGACAGCTTATCGAAAAAGTTAAGATTCTACCTAACCGTTCTAAAAATAAAAAATAACAATCAATGCATTAAAATTACGCAACCATATAATCATGAAGAGAATAAACAACCAGCGACCTAGCATCGTCTCTAAAAAGAAAATGCAATCAAAAGCCCTAAGGTAAAGCTCTAATGGCTTATCCAATTTTTGAGAATTTTTTAGAGGGTTTTTCTCATTTTTCATTTTTTTTGAGTTTTTTTAACCTAAAATCTAGTGAAATTAAGCCCAAAATCGATTTCTAAACATTTCCTAATTTTATGATTTTTTTTTGAATTTTTCCGAATTTTCTGAATTTTTAATGTTTTTTTAGATTTTTTTCTAAATTTTTGGGCTTTTTAAACATTTTCGATTTTTTTGGAATTTTTAATATTTTTGAATTTTTTGAATTTTCGAATATTTATATAAAAAAAATAAAAACCGGACAGGGTCTCCCGACCCGGCTTCTGACCCGATTCTCAAGCCCGCCCGGAATCTCTTTTTCCTATTTCTTCTTTGATTTTTTTTTCTATTTTCTCTCTTTTCCATTTCTTTTTCTATCTAATTTTTTATTCCTTTTCTCCCCTGCTTGCTTTTTCATGCTCGTGAACTTCTGCCATGTAAGTTCTTTTCCCCTTCGCCCTTTATTCTTTTGGTCTCCTTTCCCCCCATTGTACCCGGAACGTCTTCTCCTTCATAGACTCACAGAGACTTCTTCACCGTCAAAGTCATCCCCACCGTGATTACACCAGGGGACGCTCACCGCCGGCCGTCGACTCGGGCCACTAGTGCCGACAACTGGCGCTGGCCTTACGCTGTCACCGCCGGCCGATGCTCCGGAGACCACTTCGACGACAACAAAAGCACGCCCTCCCCCGCCGGCGACCAAAACTCACTTCCCGAACTCATACCACAAACTAGCAAATAAACAAGCATACACATACTAAAACGAGGAGGAATGGGCTGACTAAGGCGGCTTCAAACCGCGGGTTTCGTAGGCGCGGGTGGAACATCCCGGCAAAGGTATGCATATGCGAAGCCGACTCGGACGATTTGCAAACGTGAACGTAGGAAAAACCCAAGAGTCAGTGTTGATTCAATGAATACAAATACTAAACAAACGCAAAAGCTGGGATCTAAATACTGGTTTCACATAGAAAAGTCATTCAGATTTCATTCGAGCATGTGATGTGCAAATTCGGACATGTGCTCTTGCGTGAAATTTAATGCGGTTTTTGACTCAAATGTGATGTCTAAAGATCTAAACGACCATCTTCGCAACAAAAGGACTTTGGGTTTGCGTAGAAACGATTCCAAAGTATACAGGGCCAGATTTTGGGGTTCTAGGCTCAAAGAGGCTCATTGAGCCATTTTATCAAGGAAGTGCTATGCGACTAGAGTAAGGGCTCCAGATCTGAGTTTTATGCAATTTTTCAGTTCATATGGAGTGTATTAGGCTCTAAATCTACCTTGCTAGTCGCAAAATAGCCTTGGTCTCAAGTAGACTCGTCGAAGAAGTTCGGCATCTTAAACTCAGCCAAAACAGGGTAAAAAAAACAGGGATATTGAGGAGAGGAGTTACCAGTCAGAAAAGGAGCGGAAATCGTAGTCGACGTGAACGGGAACGGCGGCGACTCGACTTTTCCACGGAGGCTCGGACGCTTGTATCGCTGTTGCGAGGAACAAGAAGTTCGTACCGAAAAGCTTCCGATTTCTGGCGTGGATTGATGGGTCGGCGCATCGAGAAGAGGGAGGGTATTTGCCGGCACTCCTGAGCTCAGGGGACGGAGCGCTCGCCTCTCAAAAACCTCTTCCAGATCCCGGTCCCCCCTTTAGCTTCCTCACTTTGTTTTTCTCTCTCGGTTTCACCTCTCTTTCCCGTTTTGTTCTTCTTTTTTTGTTTCTCCGTCACTTCCCTCTTGTTTTTTTTTTTTATCTCCCACCCTTTTTCCCCTTTTCTGGACGTGCCTCCCTCCCGAGACCCAAGAAGAGAGCTCTGACCTCTCTGTCTCTTCGGGTCAATTTTTTTTCATGAAAATATGCAGAGCCCTTTCTTCTGTGTCCTTTCGCACTTTTTGCTTCTTTTGTGAAAGTGTGCCCAGAGGGTGAGCTGTCCACGGGAAATGCTCCTCTTTGTCTTCTCTCTCTTTTTTTAATTATTATATTTTTTCATTTTTAATTTTTTTATAATAATTTTAAATAAATAAAGCGAAAATTTGTTTTACTAAATCTATTAATGCAAATGCACCTAATATCTACATGCCACACAATTTAATGAAAATATTTTTGTTTAGGGGTTAAAAATCAATCCCTAATTTTTCATGCAATTAAACCCTGAATAAATAAGTAAAATTTAGGTGTCAACAAAGGTATCATCCTTCGGTTGTGCAATAAGACCGAGTTAGGATAATCTCTATAGCATACACATCTCCTATGTCTTTCTAAACACTTTCCCTCTCTTCCTCAAGGTCTGATGACCTTAGATATTTAGAGTTGCACTGTTAGCATGATAAGGTGAACTGGTTACATGATTTTTGTTCACCACTTGCCACTCTAGAGACATTGTGGAACAGAAATTTTCTGAGACTTGAAAGTCTTATGGTATGGATTTGTGATTTCTAGAGACTAAAAGGCAGTCCCTTTTTCAAGGCCGAGGAAGGGCCATGGTTGTGAGATAGCATATCTATCTCAGATATTCATGAGTTTGTTCCATAGGCCCTTCCTCTCGTATGCCAAGAACATCTGCGGCAAAGTTCTCTAGTCTAATCCTCATTAGAGCCATCCCAACTTTTTTCTACGAATACACTTGTTTCAACTCTATCATCAAATGCACATACACTCATCAACGCATTCCTATCTCGAACATTCTGGTTTCACAAATATGGTATTTTCCCATCCAAAATTCATCTTTCAGTTGGGTTTAAAGTCTTACGTTTGGGAACGCTTTCCTTTGTGTTCCAGCTCGCATTACAAGCTTCCTTCTTTGCCAACTTATATTTCTTTAAGTTCTAGCTCTTATGCCAATACTATTAACTCTAGCCTCTACTTTTTGAACTGTTTTTTCCTATGTTTTCTGTACCTCTTTCTTTTACTACTCAGGCCCCTTAGAAGCTTTCTCCAAAACCTCTTTGACCACTTCTCAAACATAACCAGCCACAGATTTGCAGGTGTTGTTTGTTCTGTAGCTCCTCCAAAGACTGTTAGCATATTCTAGAACCATATATTAAAGGATCCTAAACCTGATTTGAACTTTCTAAACCATTAGGAAATAAAAAGAAAAAAGAAACTTGCATGACTTATACAATCATACTGTTTGACTCTATTGTAAACTACTGTTTATTGGAACAAATTACATGATGACTTGTACAAATGGATGGTTGAGAGAGTACAATTATTTCATAGCCAACCTAGTCTAACCTCGGATACTATACTCAATAACTATGGCAACCCTATATTTCCATTCCACAATCTAAGGACTTGTCTCTTCTTTACTACCCCGGAACAGGAACAAAGAAAGGCTCTACGTCCCTCAACCTCCTCCAGTGAAACAAGTGAACAACCACTAGACACAAGCTTACAAACAATACTAGCAAAAAACCACCCTTAAAAATTCCTCCCCCCCACCCCCCCCCCCCAAAAAAAAAAAAAAAGAAATAGCCATGCTGCAGAACCATCTGCAAAGACAACTAAAACATTCTTCACACATCAAACTTAATGAAATGAGGTAGCACGGGCAAATTCCTTTGGTGGAAAAATATCATAATTTTTGTAAGAGCACTTCTTTCCGGTCACTTCAAGCTTCTTTGCCATGAAGTAGCTAAAATCATTAGCCCCACAACAGAAGTCAACAATCTGTCAATGCAATTTGTATGAGTTGGATGAGTGACATCAAAGGTCATATTAACAGAGCCATTGTAAGGGGGAAAAGTTTAAGAAGAAGATTTCATTTTTATGGCACACTGGTGAAAGATTAAATATTTACACGAGGGAATGTGATGATTGTCAGTTTCATTTGAAGAAATATAAGCTCGAGCAAAGCAACTCAGAATTTCAATCCCTCAGAAGGAGCCTCACCAATCATGTTGCCGATCACACGTAGATCAGTGTGATCTTCTACATTTAAAATCCTCAAGCATCAAGAGTGGAAACAAACTACGTAGTGTTACGTTCTTACCATGTCAACATCCCGAACATACCAATGGAGCTTGTCAACAATCTGCGTCCAAGGATGTATCATTAAAAGTGTGCACTTCACCCATATAATCATACAGAAATATAATACACAACCTTCTATCAAGACACATCATTTCTTTAAACCAAATGCCTATCCGATGAACAAACCAACAATATTTATGCACATTATTCACCAAATACAAAACTGTCACCAGTTCAAATAAGTCAATAAATGCTTATGTGCAATTTTTATTTGTCCATGGGTGACAAAGAGATATCTTGTAGGTACTTGTCTCATCAAAGTTACTGACAACTTCAATAATTTCTCATAGAATTTTGTTGTTCAATTTCATTGGTTACAAAACCCTACATTAAGATCAGATTAGATGGTAGCATGTATACCTCAAAATAAAGATTCAATGTAAACAAAAGCAATCAGATGAAGGGACTGATTAACTCACTACTACAAAGAAACCGAATGAAACCTAGTGGGCTGACCAAGTGTCGTATAAATATGTAAGATCGATGCTAGCCTCACTAAAAAGCCAAAAGTAAGGAAGCTAAGGAAATGGAAACATCCATCTTGTTTTCTTAATTAAGAAAATCTGACCTGTAATGGGGTATAAGGGGTACAAGTATAGTATAGAGAGACTAGTGATAGATGAAATCCATAAGTCCTACATTTTCTTGTTTCAAGAAGTTGTATTCGACTAAAAATCAGAAGAATTTCCTAGAAAGGGCAACAGATATAAGTAAATTTGGAGATTCCAGAATAGCTTTCTGCAAGCATAAATAGAGCAACAATTTGCAAGTTCTTGACTTCCATAGAATTTCATAGAAGTGTTACTTTGTGAATGGGCTGGCGAACATTTGGTTACTTCTATGTCATAAGTACTGTTTTTCCCTATCAAATGAAAGGGGGTGCACAGATCTTTAAATTTCATAACAGAAGGTCGAAAACCAATTTATTTATCATTACTTATATATTTCATTCTGGTGTGTAACAATTTGCCAAAAAAGCAAGTGACCGAAGCACTACATCTGCACATAAAACCTACTAAAATTTCCAACTCAAAGATAAAAAGGCTTCAGATTCATAGAACAATCACCTCTTGAAGTTTATCCACCTTCGTAAAATGTCGACCAAAGGAAGTGTAGCACATACAACCATATACGAATGGTGCAAGATATTCTCTAAGCTTGTTCTGCAGCCAATCAAATCAGCATATGAGAGATTGTTCATCAACAAAAAAATTGCAACAGGATGGAAAGCATTCGATAGGAAGCATAACAAGGGCAACAATTTTAGAGAGTGGGCCATGTGAGTGAGCTAATGTATTTTTCTTTTCTCGAGTATCAGCTAAAAAGGGAGATAAATCATGCATGAACCTCCAATGGTTATAAAAGATAAAGAAACAGCTGATTACAAAAATTTTAGATAAATAGATAAAGTAAAACAATATAAAGACGAATGGTCAAAACAAATAACCGATGCAAGTAATGCTGGAAAATAAAGGACCAGATCAAACGTAAGAAGCTTAATCTACAGTCTGAGCTCACATTAGTTCACAAATAGAACCAATGCTTTTGATAACTTAAAGGCCTAGCTATTCTTTCCACTTAAGAGAAAAACATGAGTGCAGCCGCAAAGCATTTTTTCAATCTAGCACAGTGCAAATTACACCAGACATTAGAGGGAGAAACAGAGAGAAAGAAAGAGAGACCACATCTCGGATTGAAACTAGAGCATACGAATGACCTCAAATGTGAGTATAGAAAAAAAAGATGTGAAGGTGCTGAACCTTCCACTTAAATATCTGCGTTAGAACATTTGGGTCACAGACAACTTTTGCATCTTCAATGCTGTCTCCTTCCTCTAGCCTCTGCAAAGCAGCTTGAACAGCCTGCACGTGCAATCTTTCAATTAAAGTATCCTTATTGACGCATTGAGTTAGTGCATAAATATGTACCTGAACTGAACCCTCCACTTCCTCAATAGTAATTGCCTTATCGACAGTTTGACTTCAGATATCGCGCATGAGTAAGTGGGACTTTCTGCTCTCTAATAACATCTTCCATGCTTACTGAAGATACATCTTCTTCATTAGATTCAAAAGCCTGCTTATCGTGGGAACACATAACTGAAGAATTAAATAGAATGGGATACATCCTACAGGTGCGCATTCGCTGATCATTAAATACCAACTAAGATAGCGGACGAGAACGAATCACCTCCTCTCTGTGTCAGCATGTAGTGCAGGAAGCGAGTCGTCTGACTTCTTGGAAGCAGGCTGCACTGCTCTTCTCTCTGTTGGTTTTCTACGGAACATGCATAGTTAAAATTAAATATAAACGCAGCGGAAAAATATAACTATACATGTATCTCCAAAGGCGTTATTTGTACGTTTCAATCAAAACTCGGAAGACCATAGGGGGTTAATAGAATTACCTCTCGTAACGTGCCCAAAACGATTTCGGTTCAGATATTCTTCAGTTCAAGCCCCACAACCGTCGGACCTCTAGTTTAGACACACCGCCAATTGCACAACGAACGGAAGGAAGAACTTGCGGATAATCACCAATAGAATTGTGCTAGCAATCTTGTGGCGATAATTCTCCGCACTCTTGATATTTCAGTCACGACGTCGAAAGAGAGAAAATTTATTTTTTAACTCTCACCCGAACATCTTGCACTCTTGATATTCCAGTCACGACGTTGAAAGAGAGAAAAACTATTTTTTTAACTCTCACCCACACATCTTGCACTCTTACTTGCACTATTTCTTTTCTGTATATCTCAGCAACTGTTGCTGATCCCATTCTATTTTGTGCGACCAGCAACAGTTACTGATCGCATGGATATTCACCACATACCCAGCAACCGTCGCTGATCGTGTGTGCATATAGCACACGACCAGCAACGGTTGCTGGTCGTGGATGATGCACACGATCAGCAACAATTGCTGACCGTGTGCATGCACCACCATCATCATCAATTTTTTTAAAATTTTAAATTTTAAATTAAAACACACATGATCAGCAAGGAGCTGATCGTGTGCTGCACACTGTCAACATTTGTTGACCGTGGACACTTTTAATTAATTTAATTTTATAAAATTAAGAGTGCAAGATCATTTGGCACTATAATATGTGTTCACTTTAGGTTTGCGTGTGCATCATGTGCATGCACGCTCATGACTGAAAATGAAATGAAATTAAATCACATTTAATTTAATTACAATTTCACTAATCGATTGCTATAATTGCAAACATATTTGCAATTTTGCATCCTCCGTACAACATCATTCTAAATTGGTTATGGTGTATGATATCCCTAGGTTCATCACTAATCTAGTAGTAGGACTTGCACTAACACGTTAGTACTCCCAAGAGAATTGATTGTCCCGATCAACCTCTAGGTCCTGCAAGCCATGATTGACATCTAGCAATATGTCATGACTACCCAGACAGTGTGAATGTTTTAAGAACATAATGAACCTGTCAACTTTGGTTACAGTGTAATTCGATGCCTCTGCCTTACTATGTTCCTATCAAACAAAGACCATGGAATATTTGTCAACTCACCAATTTGATCATATGCACAAATCTAATTGACATGCATCTTATATGAGACATGAACGGTTCATTCTCGGTTACAACCCCAGCCAAGGATTTTAATGCAATGTCAAGATTAGATTGCATAGGATATCATTATTGTACCTTGCGTATAACAAGGAGACAGATTCCATATTGTGTGCACGTGTAACTTCATATGTAAACAAACTATGGCCATCAAGTCAGAGAAGGATCAACGAACCAGCAATATGTGCACCTGTGAACCATAGCCATCCAACACACAAGTCAACACTGTGCCTCAAGTCTAAGGATTATTTACACAAGACCAGAGTATGAACAATTAGGCATTGACCACGCTAAAAGCTTCCATGTTGCTAATCGATATATGCATGTCACGTTCAGTGAACTTGTCTGGTACAAGCACCTGTGTTCTAACTCGGATATCACAATATCCAATGACTCATGACTCGTCATTCCCTTAAGTATCCAATACTTATTGGTGAAGTTACGAATACACCGGTCTCAACAAGATCATTAATATCCACTCAATGATCCATCAACCAAGAACAATTTAAAGATTCAGTCTAACTATGAACCTGTCACATATATTCTTAACGTCTCGAGAATAAGTCCAATCACAACTGATCTTATGGAATCATTCATATATTTAAATAATTGGACAAATGAATGAATACGTCCTTGCCATTAAATAATAATGTAATTGAAAGTACAACTTAAATCCCTAACATGTAACTGTTACATGGTAACTTTAGGGTATACATCTAACACTCTCTTCACTATCTGTTACAACTTGTTTTCCTGGTTTTATTTGCGTAGATGCCTTTGTCATGAAGGAATATAACCTTTCACCCGGAGAAGTGTGCTCCCTCATGGTAAAAGACGTGCTGGGCTCCAAGAACCTGGACCTGGCAGTATCCTCGTGAAATTTCTTTGATGCATCTGTCACTTTGGCTTTCTTGGCTATAGCTTGTCCGGATGATATATTCACTCTTTTTTAATACAATTTTGGCACTTAAAAATCTGCACTGCCTGTCAACATCACGACAAAAGTACAATTAGAAACCAGAGCAAAAAAAAGGCCTAGCATAAAAAAAAAAAAGAAATAAAGTATCATCCTGCATCAACTTCATTCTGTGAAAATCCAAGAGAATCGCAAAGAGAGTCTCTACCATCTTCTTCAGTAGCATGAAACGACCTCATACATGTTCCATCACAGCTATATTGCTAACAAACTATCATATATGAATTTAACTAAAAAATTGCATACCACACTAAAGTAAAAGGTGCAATAAGAACATCCATAAAACTTCACTAAAGTAGCAGAAACTACCCTAAACAGGCAAACCCAAGTGACTGTAAGCATGCAACACCGACCAACAAAGATGAATCTATGAAGACTCATCTAATCATTTGTTAGAAACTTAACATGCATGGAATTCCAAGCAATGAAAGCAAACTTCTAGCAGCTTTAACCCTTTTGTAAACAATCCTGAGAAAAAATGTATATTATAGCAGGGCCTCATGTATCTTATAGCACTGGAGCTGTAGAGAATAGTCAAAAGTTTGCAACTATTGAGAGCTTCCCTAAACTAGTCCAGCATTGAAAGTCGATCAACTTCAGATCAGTACTCAACTTTAATTGCAATGGACTCCAACCTGATCAACTTCAAATAAATACTCAACTCAACTTTAGGTATAATGCAACTTATAACCTAATCAAAATATCACAAGCAATTCAACAACCAGTCTATGCATTGATGATTGCTCCGCGATAGAGGAGTCGTATGGATGCCTACACATTTGGTCTTTTTTATAGTTATAAAAGGGAAAAAGCCATTAAAAAAAAGCCCAAATTTTGCCCACATTGACACATTTACCCTAAACTATTTTTTGTGACCCCAAAAACCCCAAACCTGTACCCGTGTGACACATTTACTTTAAACTTTTTTTAGTGACACCAAAAACCCCCCTTCCCAAACTTATGCATATGTGATACATTTACCCCAAACTTGTTTTTGTGACATTAAAAATCCAAAAGAATTTCTGTGACACCAAATTATTGAGGCAAATATGTCACACGAATATAAGTTTAGGGTTTTTGATGTCACAAGAAAAAGTTTGTGGTAAATGTGTCACATTGTACAAATCTTGGGTAAAAGTGTCAGATATGTACAAGTTTAGGGTTTTTTGTTTCACAAAAAAAAGTCTAGAGTAAATATGTCACAATGGGCATAGTTTAGGATTTTTGGTGGCTTCTACCCTTATTAAAATTAGATCACACTGAGGTGAATTTTCTCGTTACTTGCCCATGTGTACATGATTTAATTTTTAATGAATTGTAGGTAAATTTGTATACTGCAATGTGAAAATCATGTAGGATATTATTTTAGTTATAACAAGAAGAAAAAAAAGTTAAATGTACCGTGAAAGAGTTTTTATTTTAGTTACTTTTAATATAAAATTTATAACATAATAAGTGAAAGGGTTAATACCACGAAATACACCAAATCGATACACCTATGACAATCTTATCTCAAATTAATTTTTTTTATCACAAAAAACCCTAAATTAGTACACTTATGACAATTTTACCCTCTGTTAGTTTCCGTTAAATTTTACCATCAAATTTTTGAATTGGATGACACGTGACAGTTGACGGGTATATCATTTTGGAGTTTTACCTTTCGTTTGTCACAGGTGTACCAGTTTGCGATTTTTCATGGTATTAATCCAATTAAATTGAGGTTAAATTTGTCACAAATGTACCAATTTGGAGTTTTTTTACGGAAAATTTATCACAAATGTACTAGTTTAGGATTTTTGTGGTCAAAAAATTAGTTTCGGGTAAATTTGTCACAGGTATACCAATTTAGTGTTTTTCATAATATTAACCCTAAATGAAAAACAATTCATGATTATGGACCACCTTATAGGTGGCAACGTGAGAATTTCTTGGTGTTAGGCTTGCCTTATGGATGGCAGGCAAAGAACAGATAAGTAAAGAGAAATCGGCAAAACAAGTTGTCCAGTTTCTCTTGCAATTTGTGCGGTAGTGAATGGAGCGTCACATGCCTGCAAATAACGGCTCAGTTAACTTCTCATTCTCCAAAAGATAATAACAAGATAAACAAGATGAAAGAGAAATAAAAATGACAATGGGCTCTTTATAATTAAAACAAAAAAAAGAGGGGATCTAGTGTGACATTAGCGTGTGAAGGAGAGTGAGAAGCTAAAGGAGCTGTTATTGGGAGGCAAATGATGGTGCATTCACCACTGCACAAATTGCAGAAAAACCGAAACAACTTGTTTTACCGATTTCTCTTTGCTTATTCATTCTCTGACTACCATCCATTAGGCAAGGATGACACCAAGAATTTCTCACGTTGCCACCTATAAGTGGTCATAATTATTAATGTCTTTCATTTCTTATGTTATAGCTTTTATATTAAAAGCAACTAAAAGAAAATCTTTCATTATAAACTTTTAAATCTTTTTTTTCCAATTATTACAACTAAAATAATATCCTACATGATTTTTACGTTGCAAAATAAAAATTTACTACTCATTTCATTAAAAAGATAAATCATCTACACATGGACAAGCAACGAGAAAATCACCTCAATGTGATCTAATTTTAATAACTATAAACAAAACCAAATACGAAAGATGACAAACTTGAAAGATCCAATAGAATTTCTATTCACTCTTCACATTACTTAATTGTAGTGTCTCACCCAATTTAAAACTAATAGAAGTCTAATTCTTTAAAATAAAAAAATTATTTACTTTAAAATTTTATGCTATTATTTTTTTTATGTTACTTAAGGCTAGTTTCTTCTCGTAATAGTAACATCAAATTAAACAGCTTAAATCATTGATACGTTCAGCTCGAGCCATAGGAGTCCAAGTTAACTAAAAAATATGATCATCTTGTGATTAGCCAAAACTGAAGTGTATTTAAAAATGTGTTTAACTAAATTTCTTGCCTCACTGTTTTTTTAAGTACAATCCTTCTTTTTCAACATGCCAGCCAACTTTTTGTTCGGAATAACTTAACTAGATATATATGTATTGTTTTTTAATTCAAAAAATGCGAAAAAAGAGAATTATTACAGAGTACAAATATTCAATTGTTGGGTAATTCTTTGAAATCTCATTAAGTTAGGTAAAAATATGTGTGGTTGCTAATTTGGCTTTCATTGTATCTATAATATGTTAAAATGTTATTGCGGATACACTGCAAAAGAATTGAGTTTTACATTTAAGTAGTAAAAGTTTTTAAAAAATAATTACTGAGAATTAGATATCATTCTTATTGGTGTCATTTCCTTTTTAATAGAAAGAAATGGTGTTGAATATCTGAGAATTTCTTGTCTGTGATTCTTTCCCAAATATGATGCATGACTATTCATTTGTGTAGGTTCCTGTTGCCAATTAAATCTCAATGGCAGTATGTGCTAGAAAAAGCACCATCATTAGCTTAGCAACGCTCTTATCTTTTTATCTTTCTATTTCCTTTCCATGGACGTCTGTGTTCTTCCCTTTCTTCCTCATTCCCAAGAGACTACAAAAGTTACTTAATCAAACTATTCTAAACAGAAGCAACAAGCTTAATATTCGAACGTCCATAGACCACGCATTAAAATACAAGACCAATCTTCTCTTACTCAGCCACCATCGTTTTACCTTCATCCACCATCGGACCGCCACCGCCAGCTAAAGTCATTCGCAATCCATTCCTATTCTCGGATATAACCTTTGCAGAAACACACAGTAGCCGGATATGGAAAAGAAAACATAATCGACACAAACTTCACAAATTTACACTGGAGCCAATAAGTCCACACCACCATCTCACCAGAGGTCACCCACAACACAATCACCATAAAAGTACAGGAAGAACACAAAACAGGGAAAACAACGCATGTTCAAATTCATTCTCCACAACCACGAAATATATACAAAATTTCACTTGATGGCTAACAAAATGATTTTAACAGACAAAATCTATCAAACATGCTCATATTTGAACTACTACAGAGACTTTATTTTCTGGAAACGGGGACTCGGGCCGGGCTCGGATATGGGCTGATCTGATCCTACGGGTCTGGGCCACAGATACAAATTTGGAATCTTAAATCAGGCCCTTTCGATCTATCTAGACTCACATGATTAAAAAGAGAAATTCAGCCCAAATCTATTTGAGTGAAAGTAAGCCCAATCTTTCCAAGACCAAGCCAAGCCCAAACTCAATTAAAATCGTAACAAGCTCATGTTTAATAAAACTCAACTTAGGTCCATCTTTTATTGTGAACTGATTAAACCCGTGATTTTCTTTTTCTTTTTCTTTTTCATATTCCTTTCATCGTCTTCTTCAAGACAAATTGGGAAAACATAAATCCAAAACAACGTAGCTCACTAAACTAGACTATCAAAACTCGAAACTCATCATTCCAAAACGTCAAGATATCAAACATATATTCCTTGCCGATAACTTTTTTTTTTTTATAGCAAGAACTATGTTTGTTAGTTATCATCTTCGGCCCTTGCCGGACAGCAATTCCATCAACATTCAGCCATGACTTACCGAGATAGAAGATGAACATTCTCGAAGAATCCATAACCTTGACCTTCTCCAGCCGTTTTATTGCAAGTAGTCACCGTTAAACACGAACCATGCAAATACAAAAACAGCAGAAACAAGGAATCAGTAACGTACGTACTCGAGGATAACAAAATGTAATGGAAATCAAATCCACCAATATGTGAAAGAAATTCTGGATTGGCAGGAAATTGACTTAGCAAACACATCCAGTAATCAACATTTTTTTTAACAAAATCATCTAGGATATGCCGGATTGGTTTCTAATCTATAAATAACAGGAGCTGATGGTCACAGCCACGGATCTAACTCGTGCATTTAATCGAACAAAATGGTGAGCATCGTGGAAAACAATTCTATATGCAATACTGAGTCTACATTTCAATCCAAAGTATTTCTAGAAAAGGTTTTAATTCCGACCCTAATCACTTTCCAGACAAACATCAACGTTATTGACTTCAAACTAACCTTTCGTCTGCAAAAAAACCGAATCAGAGTGTTTCGAGTCTTACCTTGCTTAGGAGGAATTCTGATCGCGATCATTAATCAAGCTAGTACGATCACATCCTGGAGAGCGTCGCAGGTGGAGATGAGTGCCAGAAACAGAGCTTCTAGCGAGAATAGAAATCCTCGAATTCTCTCGGCCAAAGAACAGGGTGATGCAGGGAAGATTCGGGACGACGGCGAGTTTAATGGAGACGACAGCTTCGGACAACGTTCGATAGCGATTGTGACGGTTCGTGAAAGGAAAAAAATCCTCAAAACAAAGTGTTTTAGAGCTCTCTGAGAACTGGACTCGATGGAGATAAAGGTCACGGCGATGGATGGAGAGTTCAGTGTGTATTGTAGGAGAACGACCGGCGTGACGGAGCTGGCGGCGGAGTCACGGCGGAAGATCGCCACGGATGAACGGGAGTGGATATCGAGCCCTCAAAGACGTCACCGAGAGATTTTCTTTTTGTGTTCCCCTCTTTTTTTTAACTCTCTTTTCGTCACCTGCCCGTTCGAATCTCTCCTTCCGACCAGTTATCTTAGCCGGCTCTTTTGCAGATCTCCCTTGATTTTCGCGATTCAACATATAGTTGCTTTAGTTGATTTTCTCGTTTGACTTGTTCAACAGTGTGTAAACGAGTAGAGAACGATGGGAGGGTGCAGTCAGTCACGAGAGGCAAAGATAGGATTTTAGCACCCAAAAAAAAGATTTAAAGTAATTATCTAGAAGATATTGACCCACAAGTTTTGGTGGATATTGTTCCACCAAAGAAAATATTTAAGTAAATTCAAAGGGTTTTAAATTGCAACATTTAGAATAGTATATGTTATTCTCCGGGTCAATGAGAAGATTTAAGGATATTGTACCCAAATAAAAGAAACTTCATAACTCAAATACGAACTTTATATGGAATTCGATGACCTAATACCCTAAAAAACCTCAAACTTTAGCTTTTCTCTCAATTTTACCTTTTTGTCTTATAAAAAACCTCTAATTTTAGGTCATGTCCAATTTCTACCTTAAACTTTTCTTTTTGTTCCGTAAAAAAACCCACAACTTTAGATATAGTCTCAATTCTACCCTAAACTATTTTTGTATCATAAAAAACCCCCCAATTTTGGGCTCAGTACCAACTATACCCTAAACTTTTTATTTGTCTCGTAAAAATTCTTAGTTTTGGTCAAGTTTTAATTTCACTCTAATTATTTTTTCGTCTTATAAAAGATCATTAACTTTTACTTGAGTCTCAAATTTTTTCTCAATTAACCCTTTGTCAAAATTTCCCTTAGTGATTTTGCGCTCGTTGATCTCTCATGCTTGGGAATGTTCCATCTCTAGCGGCTAGAAAGCTCGCACCCGGGATGCTTGAATAGCTTGTGCTCGAGATACTTGAACAACTTGTGCTTGGGAGTTTTTCATCTCTCGGTTTCCAACGAGAAATTTTGGAATGAGGGTTAATGTGGGTAGATTTGTAATTCAAGTAAAAATTTGTGATTTTTTATAAGACTGTAAAAATTTTAGTGTAAAATTGGGACTGGGCGTTCAAATTGGGACAAGACCTAAAATTAAGGGTTTCTCATAGAACAAAAAAAAATTATGGCAGAATTGAGATATGACCTAAAGTTGCGAGTTTTTTTATGGAATAAAAAAAAGATTATGGTAAAATTGAGACATGACCTAAAGTTTGAGGTTTTTTAGGGTATTAGGCCGGAATTCGATGGAATATCCTTTTTATTTTTATTTTAACTTTAGTTTTGACTCATGTGATCCTAGGATTGATGTTGTAATGTTTTTTAGGTCCTTGCATATCTTCATCTACAAGATTCAAATCAACAGGGTAACTTTTTTGTCTACTAATTTATTATTGATGATTTTTTTATAGTGATAATATTTTTCTACTTGTGTTTATCTTGATTCAGTATTTAATTTGTTTTTTCATCCATCATATTCAAAAAACATACGGCTTGCCCCATGTTTGCTGGTCACCGACAAAGCCGATATCAAGAACCCAACATCAGAATGAAGTGCATCCGTTAGGAAAGGAACTGTTTTTATAACAACCGATTGTTCACATGGATGAGAAAGCAATGACTCTCACTCTCTCTCAATCTATAAGCTCCCCTAAATAATATACTCTAAGAGGGGTGTCGCAACCTCCCCGTGGGCACCGGCCCTTGGTGGCTGACAAAGGTGGTTAAGAGACTAATGGATTGCTAAGTTTAAATCTAGGACTTAATTCAGGCTCTCTCAAGTCCATACCTACTTGCAAGTTAGAGTTGAAGTTATTAACATGAAAATTAATTTTGTTTAGGAGTCGCCACTAATTAGTTTAAGGTGGGTCCATTAGAAATCCAAGTAAGACAACGAGAGAATCGTCTTACTCCTACGAGTCAGAGATTCAAATGAGTCGAGTGACTTGATTACACTAATTATCTAACTACTGTCCTTTCGGTACCCAACCTTATTCAATTAACATTTAAAAGTTATTGTGCAATCTTCCTACTTATTGTGAATCCTAGGATTCTAATCCTAACCATGCAAGGAAAACGACAATCAATGTATCGAAAGTGCATAAACAAATGCCTAACATGTCTCTAATTAAGTACATGCAAGGTCGAATTAAATACGCAATTCAAATATGCGAATCAACTAATCGTGTAATCTAGCATGGCATTCATCATACAAGAAAGCGAGAAAAGGCAATTCCAAAGCCCAGTTTCCATTTTCTTTAATTTTCGGAATTTTAATTATATATTTTAAGGAAAAAAATTTTATTTATTTTTTAAATATTAAATATTATTATAATAAATATAATATATTATAATAATAATCAGACGCGATCGGGTCATCGGATCCGAGTTTGGTCAAAATCAACTCAGGTCTAGAAACCCGACCCAAATCAGCTGACCCGGATCGGATCTCCAGATCCGAACCAGGTCAGTGCTCACCGCAGTCAATGACCCGGGTTCTTCATTGGATCGAACCCGGCTGGGGTCCGGTCCTTGGAATATTCCAAAAAAAGGCCGGCCTAAAGGGACCGGACCAGTTGAAAGGGCCTACATATTGGTCCGACCGAGACTGCAGGCCCGGTTCAACCCAGTTCCTGCGTGACTCAGGCATGCGGGAACGTTGGTCAAGCAAGATCCGATGTCTTGCCGGCCGACCCAGGCTAACCCCGGCCTGGTTCTTGCCTCTAGAGGCACTCACAAGGAATTTTCAGGCCACCCAAGTGGCCAGACGACCACCTGCTCGCCAGCCGGTGACCACAACTAATCGGCTTCTCTTGGAACTTTTATCAAACATCAGGCGTGCACAACTAAAAAAGGGGACCTCCAACCTATTTCGGGGCACCGGCCTGCGTCGACGGCCAAGAATCACCTCCGATGGCGACGTATAGACGGGGAGCAGGGTTATTATGGGCTGGGATTTGCACGAAATGACCGGTGCAAGTGCCGGCCGACCTTCAAACAAAAACAGGGGAAAACAGAGGCCCGAGGATTCGAACTGGTTGAGTCGCATCTGGGGGGTCTCCGATTGGCTTTCTGGTGACAGCGAGGTTGGTTGGCTTCCCTTTGCAACCTGTAAATTCTCAAACCTTGCTTTTTTCACTCTCAAATCTCTATCGTTTCACTCTTTCTCTCTTTGTTTCTCGAAAATGCCGACCGCTTCTCTCTCTTCATCGGGGCCTATATTGTGGCCGTCGGCCACCTCCTGACCGCACAAAGTCTGCTCTCCGTACTGTGCTTCCCCCTATGCTCGTTTTTTTACTTGGTTGAGCGGCATACTCAAGTTCCACTGCTCCTTGTTTGCCACCGTGACAATGGGGGGGAGAAGAGAGACAGAGAGAGAGGGATGGAGAGGGGATAAGGGGGCATTCAATGCCCTATGCCGGGTGCTCCCTCTCCATTTATTCTTGCTTGGACGGAACGGCGGGCCTGCTCCACCGTTCATTTGATCCATAGAAACGGAGGGGAAAGAGAGAGGAAGAGAGCGGAAAGGTTAGCTCACGCGGGGGGGAAAGAAGAGGAGGCTGGGCCGGGCTGTGCCCAGTCCCGCGCAGGGGAAAAAAAGAAAAGGGGAAAAGGCTGGGTCAACCCGCCCGATCCGATTTTTTTTTCTTTTCCTTTTTTTTTTGAATTTTTTATTTTTGAAAAGGAAATATACTCTAATAATGCAAAATATATCTAATGTATGCAATTAAATGGAAATATTTGTTTTAGGAGTTAAAAATTTTATTCTTAAATTTTGTGCAATTAATTTAATTGGGAAAATTAAAATATTATTAACAAGGGGAACAAAGGAAAATGTTGCGTCCACCTCACTTGCCAAGTCAGAAATAAATTCACGCCATTCGTTGATCAATATGCGTTCGGTGGGGCCCACGTTTATCCTACATTTAAACCAGAGAAAATCAACGGCACTCCTTAAACCCTAAATTATATATGTATATTTATACTAAATAAAAGAAACTAAACTAATTCTAATACTAAAATATAACAACTTAATCAATGTCTATTTTTCTAACTATTTTTCCAATTTTTATTAATTTAGGAATTTTTTTATTTTTTTCTAGGAAATGGGGACTCTGGCTGGGCCTTCGGGCTTGGTCCGATATGAACTGAACTTGAGCTTTGCGGGTTTGGACTGAAATATGAATTGGGCTTTCTATAACAAGCCCTTTCGGTTATCGGGATTTGGATTGGGATGAAATATGCTAAAGTAGGATTAAAAATCCTCTCAATATCCTCTGGATTGTAAAAAATCCTATCATATGTTTGGTGTAACCTGAATTGAAATTTTTTAAAAAACTTTCAAAATCCTCCAAATCTCTCTCTGATCATTCTCGTACTTGCTCCACTCTTGACGCTTTCATTGTTTCGCTAACGACAATAGGAAGCTCCTCTCTCCCAAGCTGTTATGTTGTTGTAGTCCCACCTTCTTATCCCCAGTAACACTCATATACACGATGGCGACCACTCTAGTCTTGAACAAACTTGACCTTGTGATGCTCTGTTTCGGCGCAATCCATCGTTGTCAACGCAATAGAGCACGGGATTGTGTATATATGCAATTGAGACTTGTACACATAGGCATGAAAAACTCAGACCAAAATCAAACCTTAAATCTAATCGGAGCGTAGTAGAGTGAATTTTGGGGATTTTTTAGAGCTTTCTTGTTTTCGTGTGGTGGTGGGTGAGTTGTGAATGTGAACAGAGCAAAAACTAGTCGAAGAAGAAGAGATATATTTTTTAAAATTTATTTTCCATATTTACATATCCTATCCAGGTCTATCTGACCCCTTAGGTGAGATTTTTTTATCTAGACTATATCCGGGCTAGATCCGGTCATATCCGGCTTTCGCGTTACTACAAACACCGGATAGAATAAAAGTTATTCTATTCAAAATTTTATTCGGTCCACCAAACGCAGCAAAATTTCCCAAAGGCTGATCCTAACTACTTGAACTCCCTAAAACCAAATTAAGCCCAAGATCTCTAAAACCCAGGTCAAACCTATTTTCCTGTATATCTGCATTAAGCTCATTTTTATTAAATTCACACAAAACTAACCTTAAGTAGAAAACTAAACTCGTTATCCACCATTACTACTCTAAACCCATCGTTTTCTTCGTGCACACTGTTAACTCCACTTTTTACTGATTCATCATCAACGAAAACTTTGTCAATGATCAACATATCAAGTCTTAGACTGAGAATCAACATCATCATTCCCAGTTATAGAATTGATTCTGCTATCGGTCGTTAGTGGCCACCGTCAATCGTTATTCCAATCAACAACCACCAACACTTGCAAACATAACCAAAACACGACCGAAATAAGCTAATACAGCGAAAGCAGTAAACAAAGAAGAAAAATAGAGAAAAGCCATGAATGAAGAAATTGAAGCCATTGAGGAGAATTAGACATGGGAGCTTTCTAATCTTCCGAAGGACAAGAAAGCAATTGGTGTCAAATGGGTGTACAAGGCCAAAAAGAACGAGAAAGGAGAAGTGACAAGATACAAGGCTAGATTAGTTGCGAAGGGGTACGAACAAAAGGCCGGAATCAACTATGATGAGGTTTTTGCTCCTGTTATCCGCATGGAAATGATTAGATTAATCATTTCTATTGCAGCTCAAAATGATTGGTGAATTTATCAAATGGATGTCAAATCAACGTTTTTAAATGGCATCCTTGATGAAGAGATTTATGTCGAGCAACGTGAGGGGTTTATTGTGAAAGGATATGAAGATAAAGTGTTGAGGTTGAAGAAAGCTCTATATAGTATGCACCTAGAGCATGGAATTCCATAATTGCTGCCTATTTCAAGGCAAATGGAATGTCCATACGAACATGCACTTTATTTGAAGCAACAAAAAGGTGATGTTCTATTGGCTTGTTTATATGTTGATGACCTTATTTTTACAGGAAATAATTCAGTAATGGTTGATGCTTTTAAGGCATCGATAGTGAAGGAATTTGAGATGATGGATAATGGTCTCATGAATTATTTTATTGTCATTGAAGTGAAGCAAAGTGTAGATGGGATTTTCATTTCCCAAAAAGTATATGCAAAAAATATTCTTGAAAAATTCAACATGAAAAATTGTACACTGGTCAATCCACCGATGGAGTGCAGAACCAAACTTTCGAAGTTTGATGAAGGTGTTGATGTTGATCCAACGTACTATAGAAGCTTGATTGGAAGCTTGAGATATTTGGCATGTACAAGACGGATGTCATGTACAGTGTTGGCATTGTGAGTCGGTATATGGAGAAACCGAAGTCATCTCATCTTAAAGCGGCAAAGAGGATACTTCGCTACAGCAAAGGTACTATTTCTCATGGCTTACACTGCTATCAGTCTTCATCCTTTCAGCATAGAGTTTATTCAGATAATGATTATGGTGGAGACATCGATGATCAAAAAAACACTACAGGCTTTGTGTTTTTCTTGTGTGACACCGCTTTCACGTGGTCATCAAGGAAACAACCTAGTGTTACTCTTTCGACATGTGAAGCTGAATATGTAGTTGCATCTTTATGTGTTTGTCATGCAATGTGGTTAAGAAAACTTCTCAAAGAAATTCATATGGAGCTGTTGAAATCTACAGAGTTTTTAGTCGATAATGTTTCTACTACTGCTTTGGCGAAAAATCCAGTTTTTATGAACGAAGCAAACATATTGATGGTCGATATCACTTTATTTGAGAACAAGTAAACCAAAAGGAAATTGAAGTGTCACATGTGAAGACTGAAGATCAAATTGCTTATATTTTTATGAAACCTCTGAAGATTGATGCTTTTCGGAAGTTCAAGAGTTTGCTTGGAATGATCGATGGAAGAGAATTTGGTTTTAAGGGGGAGTGTTAGAAATTAAACCAAATTCATAAATGACATCGATGTTGAGACTATCGATCAACTACTGAGTTATCAATTCAATGTTGAAGTTGTCGATTGTTGATTAATTACCTCGTTGTCAATATTGATGTCAACAATTGTTCAGTGTCATGAGTTTTAATAGAGTCTCTATTGTAATGTTATTTTCAAAAAGCCTATTCATATTTCTATGTCTTGACTGTTTGTGTTTCTAGGTCTAGTTAATGTTGTGTAAATTCCAAAGAACCTATCTCCTTGAAACAGTAGAATTCATTTATAAGTCATTTAAGAGTAAGTCTAAGAGTTATGCAACAAGCCTATAAATCAACGTGTCTTGTAATTATTTTGATAAGGTGAAACTGATAAGATGAAATAAAGAAAACAGAGAAATCTATCCATTTCCTTCTCCTCTCTGAGATTGTGTGAATTGAGAGTGTTTCACCTTCGAATTTATCCCAACAAGTTTTGCCCTCGCAGGACATCCTCATAGAAAAGCTAATCGTCTGGATCATGCATCACACAGAAGGCTATTCGAAGGGAAAATTAGCAAGGAAGAAATGATAATCTCTCTAAAATGTGTGTTAAATTTGAAGACTCACCAATCCCTCTTAAATACCTAAAAGCCAGTACTATTTTTTCAGAGTCACGCACCAGGACATCAAAAATATATAGTTTTGTCTTCTTGATTGTGAAGATGTGGATGTATAAATGTCAGCAATGCGATAAGATGCCGCAAACTAAACAATATCAAAGAGTTTTTGCAACCCCAAATGATTAAAATGCCAAATACAAAGATCATCCTGCCTCACTTGGTAAACAAAGAAAAGTGCGTATGGTATGAAAGTCACTCATGTCCACAATTCTAGTGAATCTAACGTTTTAGAAATGCCGAGAAATATCCTCTTTTTCCAGAATAAAAGGCATGGTACTCAATTCTCATATTTTTCATGTTTCAAAATGATTGAAATAATTAATCGACTGTTGAACAATAAAGTTAGTTAACATCAGCGAAACCATCGTTTTCCAGGGACTCTTCATTAAAAGCTGCGGCAGCAGAGACATAAGAGAATCCCAGTCGCCAATTTGATAAGTCAGTTTCATGCAAAACATATATCAAAGGAAAGAGGCATGGCTTCACCTTCATGGAAACAACGGTGTCTTTCCCTGGTTTTGATGTATAAGTCTCGCCTTGCCAGTTAGACAATCACAGCTTATAAAAAAATTAAGCACAACAATAGCATATTTCATTGATTCTATGAGAATATTGTGAAAAGGAAAACATTAATATTCGCAAACCTCCAAATGCCATATTAGTATATGGGCAAGTACATTGCTTCTCTAAGCAGCTCTTAGTCAATATCCCTCCACTAGTCTCTGCAGAATAGGAACACTCAATCACACGTAAGATAGTCAGGATGAAGTCACCAAACCAAATGCAAATCCCACATGACATGTGTGATTCAAGTTATGGTTCTGCACTTTAGCCAGCCTAGACAAAAAAAAAACTACAGGTTTTAATACTCATGCCGAAATTGTTAGTAATAAAACCAAATTCATTTTGGCTATAATTCATTGTGTGTAGTTGGGTGATAAATAGATAGTTCATCGATGAAGCGACCAAATAAACGGCACGATGCAGGGATTGGGGTGTGGGTAAAGGACAAGAGGTTTTCTTGGGCTGCACAATTTAAAAATAAAAATAAAATAATCGTAAGATTATGTGTTAATCTTGTGAAATTGTTGCCCATCTATAAAAGTTAATTTTTCAGTCAATTATAGAAACCTCTCCGATAATCGAATAGCACGCATGTCTTCAAACTAGCATACAATTCAAGAAAAAAATTGTGAGAACGATCAAGCTTTGAGAACTATAGAAGAAGTTTTTTTTTATCCTTTACTACGAAACAAACAGTAAAAATATGCTACACGATCAATATTGTGACTCGGTCATAGTATTGAAAAAAATATACCCGTCTCGGCAATTGCAAGTGATTTGGAAGCAAAGTAAGCTGCGAGACTCCAGCTCCACAAGACGGTCCTTTGTTTTCATCACCATTGCTGAGACCTTTTTCCCTTTCTTCTCCTCCTCTGGTTGAATGGATTTCAGTGAAATCCTGGACGAGTTTCCGAAGGTTGCTGGTATTGCAGTTGATGGTTCTGGTTAGAATGTGATCTATGGTTGCATTTGTGGATTAATGGCATGGTCAGATGCTCCCCTAACTCCGTTTGAAGTAATATCTCACTCAAGTTTGAAATGATATCGTACCCAAGTTGTGGCCTTTAGTAAACTAAATCTTCGTATGCTAATAGTCGTAAAGGAACGAGAACCTGTATGCCCGTTGTCATAAAAGAAGCACGTTAGGGGTAGATTAGATGGTGCTTAGTATATTTGCAGGGAGAAAGCTACAGCTTTGAAACGATTGCTTCAGCTTCAGTGTTCGGTAGAAGGTGAGACATTGAAGCTTCCCAAGTTGCAGAACCTCTCGGGTGCTCTTCCAGGAGCTACCCCACTTTGTTATGAGATGTTGCTGGGGTGGGGGCAACTCTGAAACATGCAGTGCCAAAAGTCTTTACTATATGTGGTTAATTCATATCGCAACTCAGCTACGAAAAAATCACTACAACACCTTTATAGAATACCAAACGGGCCCATAAAGCCAGCAAAAAATGAACCTGCATCATTTTTGTAGTTTTTGTTATGTGATATGCATTTTTGGTGCGTATAAGAACTGCTCCTCATTTCTCCGTGTCATTGATGCAGACTGAAGATTTTGGTTCGTGTGGCATTCCTGGCACGGCCTATTTTGGTACCAGTAAATTATACGAATAGCACTCTAGAGCTGGCCAAGCATAAGAATGTAACTTCGAGCAATATCGACAACTCTCGATCTCAAATATCTGACTACAATGAAATAGGTATGGAACTTTTGCTTATTTGATCTGGCTTTCTTTACCTTTTTTGTTAATCACCAATGTGAATCGCTGTTATTCCAGTGGTTGATGATCAGCTGCTAGTCGGTATTCAGTTTGGGGATTGACTCCAACTGTAGTGGACCGTTGCTTATTTTCACAAGGCTAGCTATATAGGCTTTAAGTTTAATCTTTTGTAATCTTTTAGTTGTATTGAAACAATTGATTCAGGGATGAAAGCATAAAGAGAGTTTCACTGAAAAGTTGGAATGGAATCATTCTGAAATTGGTGGGTTCACCAAATCTGTAACCTTGGACGGTTCCATTGCAGAAGTTCCAGAGTGGCTATTCGTCCAGGCAACAATATGAGAAGTTATGCTACATTTATTGACATTTTCAATTTCTAAATGTCATGAGACCGTTATTTAATATTTTTTTTCTTTTTGACCAATTATTTGAAAAGGACTAGTTTTGGCTTTATATGGTGTTGGAAATTGTCGATGTTATCTCATATACACTAAATGAACGTAGTGGTCTTAAATTGGAGTACATTCGTTATGATAGTCATGATATCTGATTCCACTTGAACCCAAATACAAATATGATCTTTTTCCCTGTTTGTTAGAAATAAAGCTCAGCTAGCGGTCCTGGATATAGATAAATCCTGCATTAATTAATTAGTATTTGATTTAGACGTTTCTTCTATTCTCTTTATAGGTGTAGTGTAGGAAAATAACTACTATCTAAATCACTAAGGAAATAGAAGGAGGAGATCCAACTAACCTTCTAAAAACATGACAAAGAAATGTTATTTTCATTTGCATTAGTAAGGAAGGGCATGGTTGATTTGCTTACCCCCTAAGTAATTTGCTCAATCCTTAAGGAAGGGCATTTTGATAATTTCACTTAGGAGCATTTTTGTAATTTCCATTTAAGGGCATTTTTGTAATTTTGTGCACAAAAGGGACATGGCCAGCCTTAGCTGGTTGGAATGGATTGCCAGCCACTGGATTTTTTGACCGGAAAATGGCCAGTCCGATCGGACCAATTCAATTCGGGTCAAATCGGGTTGAACCAGTTGGACCGGTTTGACCTGAGTCTAACCGGGTTGAACCGGTTCAATTCTCGGCCCAATTGTTCCAATTTTGTACGATTTGATCCCTATCATGATTGATTGACCCAATTAATATTGAATTCGATTAAATTGGAGTGAACCGATTTGAAATTCATGCACAAATTTATCCAATTTAACTTTGTTTAGCCCAATTGTTCTTTAATTTGAGTTAATTGCATGGCCAAGCTAGACTAATGAATTTATTTGAAGTTCAATTGGCCAAATTGAGCTTCAATTCATCAAATTGGATGTTAGTCTAGAATCGATCAAGTTGAATCGCACTAGTTGAACCAATTAATCTTAGATTTCTCAATCATTGGATCGCTAAATTGATCAAATTGACTCAAATTTATGTGAATCTTCTAAAATTGATTTTGAATTTGAGTTTCATATAAGAAATTAGGCTCATCCGTGTCTCAATTGTGCAAATCATGAAGAATTGATCGGAATCACTGTTTAGGGCGTAAATTGGGGTTTTTTTTTCCCTTGGCTTGGAATCACAAAATTGGCTCCAAAATTGAATGCAATACGACTTCTGGATCAAATGTCGTTAAAGAAACTATCCTAAAAAACAATTAGAAATGAAGTAATTTCGTTTTTAACCAATTTAGAACCTAATTCCGCAAATTGGGGAAAAGTAGGCTCTTAATCGATTTTCACAAAATTTCAAATGCCAAAGTCAAATTAAAGGTAAAATAATATGATTTTGGGATTTTTGTATTTTTCAATTTTTTTTTGTCAAAGGTTTGATCAAAAGTCAAACCCTAGTTGGCTTTTCACTAGGAGTTTGATTTTGTGATCAAATCCTTGAATTTTTCTGAAATTTCCACTTCTAAGGTAAAATTAAACTCAAAAGGAATCTTTTTGCATGAAAAGCCCTAATTTGACCTAAGGTTGGCTTTTGGTCAAAGAATCAATCAAAAAGTCAACTCGAAAGTCAACAGTTTGACTTTCGGATTTTTACATGAAATGAATGAAAAATTGTTTATAGAAGCTAAGCGAACAAATAGAATTAAAAAATTTCACTTTTTGTTCGAAAAACGGGTTCGGTCAAGATCGGAAACCCAAATCCTGAGTTTTCTACCTTTGATGACGTGTCGGCTAAAAATTAAGTGTCAACAATCACCAATCAACATGCAATAGCCAGAGCATGGAAATAAATTAGTGAGTGATGAAGTCATATCCCACGGTTCATGTCAAGAACTATGAGCAAAATTTACCCGCAAGAACGAACAAATCGAGGGTTACTTGAATCTCAGAGCAGATAAAAAGACAACCATGCAGCCTTCATCTTGTGTGCCTCATCAGCACTTTGCACACAAACATGCAATCATAGCAGGGGGAAAAACAATACCGGATATAATAAAGCGAAATAGAACTTGAAGCCGAACATGCTATTCAATGAAAAATTGATGACTCATCACAAAATGTACATCGGCTGTGACATTCCAAAATTTCACCAATTGAAATTTATTGAATAATTGAGTTTTGTGAGATGTGCTCGCAATAAATTCTCACCCGGAACTGATCATTCCTGGGAATGCTAACTATTAGGAAAAGGCTAATAGGGGAATTAAATTCGCGCGACTAAAGAAAATTCGATCATGAATGGATTTCGATCATTAAATCGCGGAAGTGATATTTTGAGCCACTGTTGGCCGATCCAAGAATAGTTAGGGGTCGGTTCGCTACTGTCCTAGTAGTGGATCGCGGGTGATTCCGTTGGACCACGAAACGACTTAACGAATGATTCCGAAATTATACCGAACGATCGTATCTCTCGGATCAAGTGATTGATCTTCGCGATTTTAATGACAACCGAGGTCGTCACGCACCGAACGGACTTGCATGTGACTCGATTCAGTATCAGTCATGAGTTGATTCTGCGAATTTCCCCAATAAGCTGCCCGTTAGCTTGAGAAACGCTCGAGTTGCGTTTAATAGAATTTAATTATGGAATTTTTGCCCAAATTGGACATCGAAAAATTAGGAAGTCACGCTGGAACGTTAGGACGACGTTGCACGTGACACGTGTCAATTTTTGGTGCGCTTAATTCCTTCGAAAAAATTTGATTTCGACAAGAAATGGAGAAAGTGATGATTTTACCCTTAAGGATTTATAAAGGATTAGTTTTAGGGGCAAGGGGCATTTTGGTAATTTGTGCCTTAGATATTTTTGGGTCAAAGCCACTATTTAGGTCAAGAACCCCTCTTCTTCTCCCCACTCTTCTCTTCCCCAATTTCCGTGAGCCCCCCCCTCTCCCGTGAAATTCTTTCCCCTCCACCGTGAGCTCCTTGCCGTCCACCGGAAAGCCCACTGCCGACGCTGCCGCTCACCACCACCTTCTGAACTGCCCTCAAGCCGCCGTACCAGCCACAAGCCACCACCACCAGCCGCCGTCTCTCTCTTTCTCTCCCTTTCTCTCTCTCTCACGTGAGGCAAGATCCACGGCTAAGCAAGCCGTGCCGTCGCCACCCAAGCCGATCGCCGCCACCCAAAAGCCGTACACCGTCGCCGCTGTCCCCGATTAAGTGCCGCCGCTCTCCGTTCTAGCCACGATAGTCTAGAACGCGGGTAAGTCGCGCTCTAAATCAAATTTAGGATTTTGGGTATCGACATGCAAATTTGGGCGAAACCGGGAATAGATTAGGTGCGGAATGGCATGATTTAAAAGTAGGATTAGGTGGCGGGCCTTAGAATTGAAACCAAAAAATTTTTATTGGAAAATTCAGAATAATAGTGGGCTATGATTCTGTGCACAAGCTGTGATTTACTGTTCACGGGGCTGTGATGATTTGTTCGGGACTCAAGTTGGATTTTTAGAACCGATGTTTTATGGTGAGAAAGTTCCGTGAAGGATCGGAATTAATCCGAAGCCGTTTGGTGGGAGAAAAATGAGAATTTACGTGTTGGATGTATATTTAAATTATAAATAAATTGTGGTGATGAAATTGAGTATGTTGTTGTGCAATTGGGTAACTATATATGCTTGTTGGGTGTACGCGTGAGTTAGATTAAATTAATTATTGGTATTGCCATGTCTTATGCTGAAGGTGCATGAGCTACGTGTAAAATAATGCATGTGCGGGCCACGTGTGAAGGGCCAGTTGCATGTGATAAATGCATGTGGAGCATGGGCATGAGTGAGAAGGAAATTGTAGTGTGGCAAGTGATGGTGGGAAAGTGTGTGAAAGTGCGAAAGTGCGAGTTTGAGATCGGGCCGAGTAACATAAACTCGGGCTGCGATCACGTAGGCCTGTTGCATTTGGCACAGGTTGAGGCTTGAAAAAGCAAGAATGAGAATTAGTCCGAGGCACGATCAGCTTGAGTGAGACCGGGATTGGACCGAGGCATCATAAGCTCTGGTTCTAATCATGTAGGCCTGTCACATTTGGCGCGGGCTAAGTTGGGATCGGGCCTGGGGCGTGTGATGCTCGGGTCGCGATTGGAGCCTGAGGCGTGAACGAGTACGCGGGCCGGATGTGGTGAATGATCGCAGTGTGCCTGAGGCGTGTACTTCAACGCTGGTCATTGGCAAGGAATGAGAAAGAGGAAATGAGAATGGAAGGAATAGTGGGATGAGAATTGGTACATGCATGTGTTGCATACGACATGATTGTGATTGAGTACCGGTGTACGCATATTTGAGTCTGACTATATTATTTGAGGTGCTTGCAATGTGAAGACTTGATGTGTACGAATGCACGTGTGTCTGTGTGATTATCTAGAGGTACGTCATAGCCTAGGTTGGGTTTAGGGGTGAACTTACTGAGAAGTGTTCTCACGGTTATTTCAAGCAACAATTTCAGAACGCCGACAGGACCCATGAACCCTCCACCACCGTCACCAGTATGTTTTGGGGTACCAGTGCATACAGAGTATGAGATAGCTGAGTTTTCGATGGGTGACGGGATGACCTGAATAAGACACATGACGACCGTGTTTGTAGAAGTGAGAAAGCTTGCCTTGGATGAGAACCATTTTTGAGGTTGAACGTCAGGTCATGGACTCCTTTTTGATTTTGGTAGTTTGATTAAAGTGTGCACCGTTAGACAGAGGTTTGTTTTATTATATATATGGTGGAACAACTTGAATAAGAAATGGAAATGTATATTCTCCCAATTCTCTTCAGTTTAAGTTTGTCCGGGTGTTTTATGGTTTCTGTTTGCGCGATTAAATCTCTGATGTTTAATTGAGGTCGGCGATAACCTGGGACGTCGCAACTGTTCGACCGGAGGCGGGATGTCGCGGGCTCGACAGGGGGGTTTCGGGTCGTGACATAGGCAACTAAATTTAAGTTCTCGCCCACCTTCATGTTACTCTACCTAGAAATTAGTTGGTCCTCTCAAGTGCTAAATTCCATCTATTCAGGAAATTTCTGACCGTAAAGGTCACTTTGTGATTCCCTAGAAGATAGAATGGTCTGATTAATTGCTTGCGCATACAACAGTGCGAAAATCTAATCAGAAACGAGCCTACTTCGATCAGCGCCTTTCCTTGCTACCGTTGGCAGCACTTGATCTCGATGGAGAGGAGATCAAGTACACAAAGAGAACCACGAAGGAAATTACAGAAACTAGAGATCCATACTGTGCCAGCAACCTCTGCAGTAGAGAATAATTGAACTTAGTGGCAAGAGAAAAAGAAGATACACCCTCTGTCTGATATGATCATACTATACATCAAGTTCAAAAAGCTGAGGAAGTGGGCCAAGGGTTTGAGAGAACAGACGGCAGAATCAGATTATCCACTTTTATGAGGTAAAATCACGATGGTCAGTTGACAAATCAACCCCTGCAGACTGAACCTAACCTAGAGTGTTGTTCCGCACCGTGATATGCCACTAGACTAGATAATTATAAGGCTAAGGAGAGATGATAAGGAGAATCAAAGATAAAAGCAGACATTGCCAGGCATCCTAACTTCTTTTATTGCTGTGGATATGGATGCACATCCTTTTTCCACTTACGCTCACTGCTTGATAGGATCATATATATATATATATATATATATATATATATATATATCCAGAAACATACAAGAAAGAGATGCTAGAACAAAATACCATGACATCCATTGACAACCACTTAAGCTGAAACTGAAAGATTAGAAGAAAGATCACAACTACTCGTACCTTAACCTGCAATAACCCGGTCCAGGAAGTAGACAATTCCATGAAAAACAAGAAAATGGATCAGTCATAAAAAAAAATGCATTTGCTAAGAAATGGCATTTCGAACATATAAAGACATAGTGCAGTAACTTACACAGTCAATCTTCTGCTGTGGTGGTCTATCTGCAAGGATATCGAGAGGCAGTATAGGAGTAGAATAGGCCTCCTAAAAACCGACAATTTGATGAGTAAAGCAACAGATCAATGAGAGAGAGAGAGAGAGAGAGAGAGAGAGATCATGTCACATTAGAGTAGATGTTGCACCTGTAGGGCAGCTTTAGTGGGAATTTGGAATGTAATTACTGCAGGCGCCCCAGCGAACATCCCTTTTTCTTTGGCCTCCAATTCAAAAGAGTGTGATACAAGACCACCGCTACAATACACAGACATGGACCTCCACACTTTCAGAATACATAACAGGCAAATCACGGAGCAAAAAAGCAAGAAAAAGAAGACTCACCCGTTGATCCTTTCCCATGTCCTAGATGTGTTACCACTGACAACAGCAAAGACATCCGATTGCCAACTATTATCCACAAGACTCGCATCATAGGCAGACCTGCAGATATAATGGAAGGAAAAGGAAATACTAAATTTTGCCACCACGATGAAATAGTAAGCTTAATGTGACGGAGAACAATGATGCATGCCAAATGAGCTATAACCCAAGAGTCATCCAACAAGCAAAGGACAAATAGGATCCCAAACATCGTCGGAACACATTTGGGGAAGAAAGGTGACATTTCACATTCTGTGAGGACTGAACAATGATGAGAAATGCTGCAAGAAACATCTCACGCAAGATCTGTCCATGGCAATGCTTATATCTACAATCTGATTACACGAACAGTCCACTTAAACACCGCTTGTACAACATATGAACATACTATGCTATAGCACGCCACTGCTCTACATCTAGTAGAAATGTTCGTGGAATTTTACATGTCATGTGTAATCTGGGTCCATTGTTCTTCAACTCATCCTCGAGATGCCAACAACGCTAAGCCGAAGATAACAGCGAATCCATGCTACAGCGTCATCCAGCAATTATACTCTTTTGCAACAAGAAAGCGATCCAAATGTCGTAATCAAATTATGGATACCATTTGCAGGCAACTGTTGCTTAGGACATTACCAGAATCACTAATTTCCTGCTAAAGAAAAACACATGCAGCACGGAACGAACGACGATGTCACTCCCAAACAGCTCATGTGTTTACTTTTTGGACATGCTATGTGTTGCTTAAGGAGTATGAGACGGTTCCTTCAAGGCGGCTGCAGTTTCTTGCATCAGAATGGCGACATGCTGATCGATTTTCGGTAGGGTGGACTGTATGTTTCGTTGCTGCCAATTAAGCTAGACAGATGATTGTTTATTAATCTTGCTTTGGTTGAAATCTTTAATTTTGGAACTCGGAGGCTGGTAATTGCAAGGGTTTCTCTGTAAAATCCTACATTTTTCCGTGGAACCAAATTTTAACAGGTACTTGTCACAAATGTTCCCACAGATCCAGATGAGTCCGCTAGCGATCTTATGGAACACTTTTTCTTGGTTAATCATCCAACTCATTAGGTTGGCTTGATGAAAATGACTGTCTTTCTAGAATAAATATGGTTGATATTTTCTATGGGATTTGTTACGTTGTGGCTTCATGTTTCTTGTTCAAGATTTAAACATCACACCATCGAAATCCATTTGCTCATCGCGCTGCTTTCCAGAATCTGCAATAGCTTCTATCTGTGTGACCATTCCCTTATGGTATATTTGAATCTTGTTCTGCGCTTTATATACCCTTCATTGCCGCTAAAGTTTTCCCTTTGACACCAGAGACTTTAGTAATAACACGTATACTATCCAAGCTGGCATGGTACACTAGCAAGAAAACATTCCCTTCTCCCCCTCCTTTTCGATCGTTTGCTGCCTCACCCTGTTCATTAGAAAGAGGTATCGGCTGTTGCTGTTGGACACTTCCTGGAAAGCGTCAGGCCAGTTATTTGTGATTTTGTTATTACTATTGGCGCTCTGTTAACCCGTGAGAAAGTTTTAGCCGATTGAAGAATTCAAAGACTTCAGTCTTTTTTTTTCAACTTTGTCGGATAGATTATCGTCATTTTCTAACGTATCATATGCTTTGCCATCCATGGAATCGTCAGTGCATACTTTTATTTGGAGATAATACTATGTCTTTAATTCCTTTGAAAATTTCTGCAGGTGGTGTATAACGCAAACGAGCTTGCTCAGTTGGTCAAGAAGAGGAATAAACTGCAGAACTGGCTAGGCTATTTCCAGCTTAAGTACACCAGAAATAATTCAAAAAAGACCATATACAAAGGTACTAAAGAGTATCCGAGATTTCTACAAGACTGCATCTTCAGCTGATAGTTTTAGTGGATCTTTTTCCTTTGACGCGTTGGGTCACTTACATCATTTCACGATTATCCTCCTTTTACCAGACTGATTTTCTTGGGCTCTGTTTAGATAAGGTCGATGCTCTTGATTATTATACTTTGGAAATTGAGAAACTATCGACAGAAGTAAGCAACTGATGCCTATGTTTTTTTTTTTTTTTCTGGTAAGGTAACTGATGCCTATGTTTGTTTCTGCGAAAACCAAACGATTAATTAAGGATCGAATTAATGAACGTATCATCTACTGTTCAGAGAGTTGCAGAAAGAGAGAGAGTTAGAAGTGATCCAAAGTCTATAATGCCTGCTGCATTTGTTTCCTACAAAACTAGATGGGGTGCCGCTGTCTGTGCAGACTCAACAGAGCAGAAATCCAACTCTATGGCTCACTGATTGGCTCCAGAGCCACGTGACGTGTATTGGCAAAACCTTGCCATCCCATATGTTTCTCTCACAACCAGAAGACTAATTACGGCCGTTGCATTCTTTTTCCTCACGTTCTTATTCATGATAACCATTGCGTTTGTGCAATCTTTGGCAAGCATTGAGGGATCGAGAAAGTAGCTCCTTTTCTCAAGCCCATTATTGAAAGGTAAGTCAGGATTTTTCTTATTACTCAACTTTTTAAGTTTCTAACTGCATCAAATTGATTTAGCAATATGTTTTGATGAAATTAACTTTATTTTGACAATTTAACTTGCAGTGGTTTCATTAAGTCGTTCATCCAGGGTTTTCTGCCTGGGATTGCCTTGAGGCTTTTTCTCATTTTCCTGCCTATAATATTGATGATCATGTCTAAATTTGAAGGCTTCATATCTCTTTCATCTATTGAAAGGAGATCAGCAACTAGATATCATCTTTTCAATCTCGTGAATGTATTCCTCGGGAGCATAATTGCTGGTTCTGCATACACACACACACACAATTGCACACAGTGACCTATAGACAGATAGCTGTACTCACACGTGTACTATGTGTTTCTGTTTGCTTGCGGATGCGGATGAACTCTCTCTCTCTCTGAGAGAGACAGAGAGAGAAGAGAAAGGGGGGGGGGGTTTGTTGAGATGACACGAAAATCTGTGGCTGTGGAACAAGGAAACCTTCAAATCTTCAACCAGGCATTGTCATTCAGTCTTAGTAGGCATAATTTCCGCATAATTTAGGATGCAGCTCATTTCCACTGCTTTTGGTGTAATTCTATTCTTTATGACCTGGGATGCAGCTGCTGTACGCTGCTTTTGGTGTATTAATTCAGGATATGCATGTCTCCTGTTTGATATTATATTGTTTTGGCTATTGTGCTGGGCCTTGACTTAAGATTAAAAGATGATGAGCGTGCTAAAGTTATTTGACCTTAGAATGACAGTATTCTGGGTGACAATACTGGCCTATTAAGCAGTTGCCTTTTAGGCAGCAAATTTTGTTCTCCAATTTCATGTACTTGCTAGCTGTCCTTCTGGAGAAGATGTCATACATGTTATTTTTTGGCAGCATTCCTAAAACAATTGGGTGGCCATTCCCCAGTGAGCAACTTTCTTCATTACTTACATTATGGTTGATGGTTGGGCTGGAATAGCAGCTGAGATTTTAATGCTGAAGCCTTTGGTTATCTACCACTTGAAGAATTTTTACTTGGTGAGAACTGAAAAGGATAGGGAGGAGGCACTGGATCCTGGAAGCATTGCTTTCAACACTGGAGAACCTCAAATTCAGATTTACTTCCTACTGGGCCTTGTATATGCTACGGTGACCCCAGCCTTGCTTCCTTTCATACTCGTTTTCTTTGGGCTGGCTTATGTCGTGTTTAGTCATCAGGTATTATGAAGATAATGATTGGGAATATCTTATTTTTTCACCGGCCCATATGCCTGAAATGAAGGAACAGCAAGAAGACTTTTCTCATGATTAATCTCAGTTACAATACATGCGGTGGTTTTAGGAAAGTATTTGTGATTTGTTATTATCCGTAAGTCGACAACATGCTTTCTCATTTATAGGAAAGTATTTGTGAGTTATTATTAGTAAACTGCTCTTTTTTTCTTATTACTCTTGCCAGATCATGTGGGGTACAGATTTTTCCACTCTCCCCCACGCACATAAACTTCTCCATGGAAATCAATGTTGTGCATAGATATAGTAAAAAGCTTAAAAGATTGGACTGAAAAGCTTTTATAATCAGTCATATACTAAAACCTAAGAAAACTAATCTACTTCGATTTTCAAATTCAAAAGTCAAGCAAAATCTAATCAGTGTGATCTTTTTCAAAAATCTGATGGGCTCCCTGATTGATGATGTACAGTTCATGTTCCAAGCGTATCGTCTGTGTTAAATTATTTGAAAATATCTTCAATTGTACAAGGTTAAACTAGTCATGTGACCTAAACTTTCTACAAGCACAGGACATTGGTAGGTTTAAAAGCTTTCTAATCATCTAAATTACTTAAGATAAATCATGCAATTGGATTCTTAGCAAAAAAAATATCATGGCTGTCCATTCGGTCCAATTCCCAGAAATTCGCAATCCCAACACTTTTTTTTAAATCGAACCACATTTTTGGAACAATTGGGTCATAAGCTTCCCATTAGTGCAAAAATTGAGTCAATGGGATGTTGGACGGAAAAGTCATGCCCGATCAAAATCTGGCCAAATTTAGGTAAAAATATATATAAATATCATTTTTCAAAATTTTTCCTAATTATATGATGCGAAATGCTTGACCTTGTTAGATTTAGAATTTTTTTTTTATTTAAGAAGTTATTTTGCTGAAAATACCTAAGTCATGATTAGAAAGCAAAATGCAAGAAACTCGTTTCTTGTCACTCACTGATAGTGATGACTATTTTTTATTGAGTCATCTTTGATTGGGCAAGATATTCATCTCTAAGATCATATTTTTCAAGCACAACTTGAACTATGCATAAACAGCTGTCATTAAGAAAAGTTGACAATAATACTTACAGACTCCCAACACTTCCTATCACACCATTTCGATGTTCTATTGCTCAAAGCTAGCCTGTTGAACATGATTTATTGAGTGTTGAAATGGATTTTACAGTACATCTCTCACAAGAGAGGTTTTGATTGGGGGCTATTTGAATATAGGAGAGTACGAGATCATTTTTGATAATCGACATCAATTATAACTTACATTTTAGTTGATTAGGAGGATGAACCAACATACAAGTGATTCGGCCAATGTTGTTAGAATCTCCAAGCGATGACTCGAGTTGATTACCCTATGTATGCATTTTCTACTTGTTTCTTTCTTTTTTTTTTCCTGAATCTGAATACTCAGATCAATTGTTTGTGCTTTGTTTGACATTTACACCCACTGACTCATCTCTTCTTTGAGGGGAAAATTATCAAAACAGTCCTAAATCTATTACAATTGTGCCAATTCAATCCTAAACCTTTTATATTTGTGCAACTTAGTCTATTTGGCCAATTTTGGCCGACCGGCGCTAACCCTCTAGGCAACTCTGACGTGGTAATTTTTTAATATTTTTTTCCTTTTCTTCTTCCCCTGGCCGGTCCAACAACCGACCGGCCAAGCCAGGGGCTAGGACCAATGACCAATGTCGCCGGCCACTGGTGAGGGTGAGCCTCGACCATGCCGTCATGGGCGAGGTTGGCCTAGCAGCGGCCATGGCGAGGCTGCATGGTCTCGCCCACATCTGTGGCAAGGTCGAGCGAACTCACTAGGGCCGATCTCGCCCTCGATGGCAAAGTCAAGTAGCAATCAGCCGACCTCGCCCTCAATGTCGAGGTCGAGGCTCACTGTCACCAGTCCCGGCGAGGGCGAACCTCATTAGTGGGCGTCGACTAGTGTTGTCGGCCCTAGCCCCTGGGTGGTCCCTCGACCGGTCAAGGGAAGAAGAAAAGGAAAAAAAATAAAAAATAATAATAATAATTCGAAAAAAATAAAATATATATTTAAAAATTGCCACGTCAATGTCGACCGCCCAAATTTAATCGGATGGACTGAATTGGCCAAAAAAAAAGTTTAGAACTGAATTAGCGCAATTGCAATAGGTTTAGGACTGCTTTGGTAATTTTTCCCTTCTTTGAGAAGATTGATTATCCGTCAGTCTCTGTTTCATCGTCTTGGCCACTATTGACAACCCTACCTGATGAACATTCTTTGCCGCAACGTAAAGGCATGAAGATTGGCTTATGGTTACGGTAGACTTTGTGTTTTGACTTGGAAGATACCGGTGCTTGTAGTTTTACGCAATTGCCTTAATGGACTGGAAAAGTTTTACTCGGATAGCTTCCAAGGCACTATCATCCTACAAGCCTTACATGAATTTTGTCTCCGAAAAAGCAATTCATAAATAATTACAAGACAAAGTATGACGACTTAAACGGCAATATTGATATGATTTCGAAGACTTCATAATTGGCATTGAGAGCAAAGTCTCCCTAGTGCAAGCTAAAACTGGAAGGGGTCCACTATCAAAAAATCGCACATCTCGCGCTAGACCGCTTGATTTCCTTCGATTAACGTAATTCTCGTATGTCAAAGAAGCATTTGAAACGGGTGGATTGAGGTACAAAACAATTTACAATCTCACGTACCAAAAACACCTCGGATGAAAAAGTAAACTTAAGCTCCAAACGCCAGTAAAATCAGTCCCCGAGGGTCAAACCCTTCCGTGCCTGTACTCCTAAAAGTCCTACAAATCTTGGTTTCACCGCAAGCGTAAATAGGGCCGTCAAGATGGGTCATTAGCCCATGTTATAACCCACATTTGTTGAATTGAGTTATATAAATGAACCATCTTAAATTTGAAATATAAGATCATAACGAGTCCTAAAGGGGAAGACCCATAATAAATGGGCTGCAATGGATATGTTGAAAAATCCAGTTTCAACCCATTTAAAAGTAAACTGTTTCAAGTTCAGCCCATTTTCATTGTTTCTTCTTGGGTAGTCTGTCCGACTCACCACGCCCTCGCCGCTAGGGGTGAGCGCGATTCCCGGGTAGAACCGGGAACCGCAGAACCGAATCGACGGGTCCCGGTTCCATGAAGAGAGGGTTCCGGTTCCTTATAGGCACCGAACCGGAACCGGGATCCCTAAAACAGGTTACAATTATTTTTTGGTCCTTCCTTTCCGTTCAGTTTCACTTCCACCCGCGAGCATTTCTGCATTTCTGCCATTCTCGCGCTCCGCTAGGGTTCCGGCGGGCTCCCACCGTCTCTCCTCGGAGGTGCAATTCCGGCCGTCCTTCTCGCTCGCTCGCTGGAAATTCACCGCCCATCTTCGGTTTGCCCGCCGCCCATCTCCGGTGGACCTCCGATCTATCTACGGCGTCGTTGGCCTCCTCCTTGCTTTACGGTCGATCTGGTATAAAACCTCTCACACCCTTCCTCTGACTCTTTCCAGCCACACTCTCTCACTCTCTCTCTCTTCACTCATCCATTTCTCTCAGTCGCTCACATCGATCAATTGCACAATCGAGCTCCGAAGATGTTGTGGGTCGACGAGTACCGCCCGAAGACGCTGGACCAGGTGATCGTCCACGAAGATGTTGCACAAACTGTCAAGAAATCGGGCAAGCCGCTGATTGTGCTGGTCTTGTTTTCCTTTTTCAGGGTTGGGGGACCGCTGATTGTGCTGTATAGGTATGTGAATCGCAAGTTCAGCAATCAGTATAAGGCCACGATCGGAGCTGATTTCTTGACGAAGGAAGTTCAGTTTGAGGATAGGTTGTTCACATTGCAGGTGAGCCCCAAAAAAAGGGTGAATTTTTCGCGTGGTTCCTAGTTTCTTTTCCGTGTAAATTGTATCATTTGAGCATGGATTTTGAATTGCATCTGTTGTGCTCATCGGTTTCTACGAATTTAATGGCCCTTATTTGATTAAAACGATGTTGATTAGCTGGTGACACCCTTTGGCTTTCCTGCTCTGAAAAATTTACCACGATTACTCTGTTACCGGCCTTTGTCTACATAGCATATGACTCAAGCTCAATGACCCATGGACTGCGTAAATCTCTGTTTCCCACTTTTTTTTCCCGATAAATCTGGTTACCTGGAATGCAAGAACTCACCATTGTGCTGCTTAAGGGACCTTTTTTTTGCAAATATATGTCGTCCAGATTGGTTGAGCCAATGCCAATACAATCAAATTGCTTAGGTGATTTATTACAAACTATTTGGTCTAACAGATGGTCTGCTGTTTTCAACATGGAATGCTATTATCAATCTCACTTAGATGGCTGCATTCCCTTTGGGATTTTGTTACTCATAAGGCGTATTTGAATCTTAACTGATTATGCAAAATATTACTAGGAAGATATGGTTTTCCTTCTGGGTCCGACTCGGTGAGAATTCAGCTATGCAAAGTTCAGACCTAAATCTCTAAAAAGTCGAAACATGGAGTATAAGTCAAAGTTAGGTTGTTGACTCGATAATTTCTCTATACTTCTCCAACTTTTGTTTGAAAATGGTGGAAGACAGGAGTTGATGGTCAGTTAGTGTTAAGGCTTGATGCATGAATGTGATGTGGTTATACGCAAAAATATATTTAGTTGGTTTATTCTACCAACTTCTTTCAGTTCTGGTATAGTTTTGATTCGACCAAGTTTTGATCTTTTAGGTTTTATTTATCTTTACAAACGTAGTTGGCTGTCTAGAGTACGTGGACATAGGTTGCAGATCTGACTATTGTGGAGAACTAAGGTTGGAATGTTGTTTTTCTTTATCCGAATCGAGTTATGTGTAGTGAAGTTAAAATGATTTTGACTTTGTGAATCTGGCGGAGAAGCGGCGTGTATGGTTGTTAATGATGGCGTTGGACTTGAACATTTGATCGCCTTGGTGTCGAGAAACGGCACCGTCTCTTTGGGCATAGGATCTGTTGCTCTCCAGCAAAAAGTTGATTCACCGATGCTACTCGTGTATATGGTTGATTATCTAACTAGGAAAATTGGATGGTTGAGGAGAGATTATTAACTGGCTGCTTGAAATATTTGTAGGGTTACGATTCTCTGCAGCAACAGCAAGCTTCTGGGTTGAAACTTGAAGTGTGTCTGGTGCGGTTGTCACTTAGCATTTCATCGTTTGCTCTTTTTCTTTTTTTGTTTCCTTGTGGAAGCATAATTGGGTCCTATTATGTTGATGAAGATATTTTGAGGGGGCTCTAATTTGCTTTACATTGCAATCCCTTTGCTTTTATTTCTTGTTTTTCTCTTATTTTTTGTTTGGTGGGTGAAAATTGAAGTTGCTATTGTTGGGTGTGAACAGTTCCTGAACGAGGTGTGAATTGAGCGTCTCCATTTTTGAATCGGGTGGTTCCTTTCAGTCGTGCAGAGCTTGAGGATTGAGCAGAAGAAAGCCTAATTTAATTGTAAGTTGTTTTAGCAGAGAAGACCTTTGCATGATTTTGAAATCTCCGAATTTTCTGTCTCATTTCATATCACTTTAACCTGCAGCTCTCTTTCTGATCATTTCAGATAGTAATTAATTTTTATGCCCTACTCAATGGTTTGTTATATCTCTATCTGTGATAGAATTTGGGAATTCAACATCTTCTGATTTAGTTATCCTGTAATCAACTGGAAATTTTCTTGTAATGACAAAAAAACATTATTATTTTCGTTGTCGTCGTCATTATTATTACTATCATCTCCAACTTAACTAGAAACTTTCTTTTAATGATAACAGCATATTCATCCTTCTTTTTGTCCCCATTGTACTTTAAGAATGGTCAATGAATGCTTGTTCTTTTGCTTTGATCAGGGCTGCATACAAAGGAAATGCTGACACAATCAAATTACTTATTTTTAGAGATGCATCCCAGGGAAGACAAGATAAAGAAGGTGTAGTGAGTATACGCATGGCAATCGTACTTCTGTTTTGTTGGTCCTCATGATGAGATGGTTTATCAGTAGCTCAGATCCATGTATAAAACCCATGAGCACTTCTGTTGGATAATCTTAGAAGATGTTGTGATTTTGGCATGCTGTATTAGGTTTTGCACTTTCTTCGATCAAAGCAAGTTTTAATGCTAAGAATGGGAGCAATCATTGTTTCTAATGTGGTACTTTTTCTTGTATCGTGTGTTGTTTCCAATCTATTTGAAAAAAAAAAAAACAGGCCCAGCCTGACCCGACTCGGCCCGGCCCAGACCTTTTGGTGTACGGTGAACAGGGTCTTGGATGGGTTTGGGCAGGTCAAGCATGACCCTATTGGTTTTGGGTCGGGTTGGGTATCAAGAAAGCCCAACCCGACCCATTGACACCCCTACTTTGAATTACGGAATTTTTCAATACGTGGATAGGAGCCAGAAGTTCCTCGCTGAATGAATGAGTATTGTGCAGGAGAATAGGAAGACGTAAGCGGCCGGTTGGACGTGGCAAATTGATCTGTGATGGGGACGTTCAACAGACCACCACGGTTCAACTCCAAAAGCCTCTCGCATCAAACGCCATAATTTGGCCGGACCCAAAGCTCCTCCTCCGATCGCCTCCGTCTTCTGCTGTTCAGTTTCAGCAAGCTTTCGGACTACAGGAAGGGAAGCGAAATGAGCAATCCCTGCCAGTTTCCTGAGCTAGAGCTTCCTTGCTAAGCTATGGCCTCGGCTGCAGATGTGGCTTCTGCTCTGCCTCAGGCTCCGTCGGATTCTTCACGTAACTCTCTCTTTCTCTCTCTCTCTGAAAAATACGTGCTTTGCTTGAAAAGACGCTTGTGGAATTCGGGGGAGCAAATGTCAAGTTTCGGTCTAGAGAAATGCATTGTTAGTGCGCTGGATAAATGCTGTGAAATCTGTTCGGTTGAATAACACTAGATGAGAAAGTTTTGACGGAAAAGAAAATGCTAAATAAATACTAGCTTCCTTAGATGACTGGTTTTATTCCGAGTCCTTTTTTCTGATGAACATCGGTCCATAATGAAGATTGATTAGCTTCTGCATTTCCTTTAGTGGGTTCTGATCAGGTTATGTGAGAAGTTGGCGTTGAAAAATTGATTGGCCAAGTTCTTTAGGCAAAGGTGCTTACAAGTTGGCTTGCCTCTATTCTGGAATCTCAAATGCGGTTGAGGTATATGTTTAAGACCGGGTATCTAAGTTGACTATGACATTAGCAGGAACAAGGGGGAGTGCACTTCTCAGTTTTTTTCTGATAATAGCTGTTGGTTGAAGGTGCGGAGTTTTTTTTGGTAAATATTTTTAAATTACCATTCCAACAACAGACAAGATAAAATGAGTTTTATTATGGAGATGAATTTAAGACTGCATACGGTTACTACAGTTCCTCAGTTCATCCCCCATTCGTTCCACACATGCTATGATTCCTTTTTCCCATGATCTGAAATAAATAGCTTAAAGTGCGGCACAAGCATTGTTTTTCAATTTGGTAGTTACCCATTTTGTTCTTTCAGTGGTGGCCGTTAGAAGGACAATCTCAACCATGAATGAGACCTATTTCCTAAAATAAGAACCAATTGTAGTCTTGAGTATAGTTTAAGTCACATGTTGGATAATGAATAAGGAAAATGTGGACCATTATGGGCTCTGAGGCTACTCGGAGTGAATTAACTACGCACTTTGTACCCAATGATCGGAATTGATGACCCGACTTTGGTTAAGTGAAAACATAGAGCAACTTGTGGCCTCGACCATGAATGGGACGTATTTCCTAAAAATAAGAACCGATTATAGTCTCTAGTATAGTTTAAGTCACATGTTCGACAATGAATAAGAGAAATGTGGACCATTATTGGCTTTGAGGCTACTTGGAGTGAATTAACTACGCACTTTGTACCCAATGATCGGAATTGATGACTCGACTTTGGTCAAGTGAAAACATAGAGCAACTTGTGGCCTCAACCATAAATGGGACATATTTCCTAAAAATAAGAACCGATTGTAGTCTTTAGCATAGTTTAAGTCACATGTCCGACAACGAATAAGGGAAATGTGGACCATTATTGGCTTTGAGGCTACTCGGAGTGAATTAACTACGCACTTTGTACCCAATGATCGGAATTGATGACCCGACTTTGGTCAAGTGAAAACATAGAGCAACCTGTGGCCTCGACCATGAATGGGACGTATTTCCTAAAAATAAAAACCGATTGTAGTCTCTCGCATAGTTTAATCATCGTTGGTTTTTTATTATCTCTATGCTTCAACTTATAATAATCTGAACATTTGAAATTAGTCTCTGTTATAAATCATTTTGTGTGTTTGAGTACGTCGCAGAGTTGATTTCGTGGTAAAGACCTCTTGTCCTATTCTCGGTCACTTTTAGAGTAAAATCTAAACCTGTGTGACATGGAATGGATGTTGTGCTTGAAAATTTTCACAAATATATGTTCGAAAGTAGGTTCCCCATCACTATAGCAAACTTTCTCATTCATTCGTTGTATTCTCTGTGATACGGTGACCATGGATGTTGATGATTGGAGTCGATGTGTTAATTGCTTTGTTCTGTTGATGGTCAGAGGTGATGGATGGCATTGTAAAATGTATATACGCTGGCCTCTGCTTAAGAATTTGTGTAGAGGATTGTGCATAACAAGTTCATACATGCTGATCTCAAGCAGATTCTAAATGGTTTTACGCTGTTTGTTTTATCGTGAAACGTTTAGCTATATTGGTTTTCAAGGAACATGTTTTGTAATTGGGAGGATTCTGTTTGGAATGGTTCGATAGATTCTGGATAAGTAACATTGTATATTTTTTGCTTGAATAGAGATGGATAAAGATTTGGCCGACAATTAGAAGAATAAAAGGGAAGTTCGAGTGTATTGGAAATGAGAATGAAGGAGTCTTGTCGAAATGTATTGTGTCTTGTCAATACATGCTGGAATCTTGCTGAGATTTGTTAAAAACATGCTGGAATTGAACCGAATGCATGCTCACCGTGATTGTATTTCTCAGCTTAGTGAAATTCTCGTTCTGTTTGTCTTTAGTTTGATGACACAAGTTCATATAAGTACTTGTGGAGACAGTACATCAATTTAATGTCAATTCTTTACAAAATAATTGGAAATTTTGATCTCGACTAATCTGTAATAATTCTGAATGTTGCTGCACGGCACTAATTGGATATGCTTTTTGTAGATTCAAACTTGGCTTTGCTCTGGCATGATGCAAATGAGTTTGTCTAGCGTGTTGATTGTTTGAGCTGACTGCTAGCTTATTCCATTATCGGCTGTGACCTTCTCTCGCTTAGAGCTAGCTTGATTTTCGTCCTTTCATGATTCGTGCTCACCACCTGTTTGCTGATATGCCTCTTAGACATAGCTATGAAATATATCATGATTTTTAGTCAATTTGAGGATGGGTTGATGTAAGCAATTGGTTTGCTAGCATTCGAATTTGATTCTATGTTACACTTAAATGTTATTGAGACCAAATTTGACGCTATTCTTCCATTTCTTTGTTTATGTATATCTCGGTGATTTGCCATGGCAAACGGCGTTGAGCATGTGGTCTGGATTTATCTTTCTCAACTTTTATTTCTGGAGGAGGCCAATCCCTCAAGGTAAGACATACTCATGCTTTGTCAATTATTACCTAGAACTCTGTGGGGATCATGTTCGGTAGAGGATTTAGTCCTGCAAGTTTGTTTGCTTGCTGCTGTCCATTGTCTATGACTTGTTTCCTGTTAGGAATTGTTAAAAATCTGCTTGAAGTTCATTGGAACTTGCTAGAATTCTTGGAAGTTGTTAAGGAATTGGTTAATAGAGATATTTGAAACTGATTTCAAGCCAGTCTAGGCTGGGAGAATGGCTTGGGGAGCTAATTGATCAATAGAATGATATTAACAGAACTTGCGTTTTCTAAGTCCAATGAGTCATTGACTTTAGATGGGTGATCAGGCTTAGTAAACCTCAAAATCTTGCAAAGCCGTTAATTAATGAAATGATCCCGACATCCTGAGCTTTGACTAGATAGGTCGCACGTCGAAAATGAAAACCGTTTGCTAAGTAAAAATGTACGCATGACCTGAACATGAAATCTGGGAAAACTAGTTGAGAATGTGTGATAATCTGTTCCTGACCAACCTTTGTTTGTTTCATGATTTTTATGATTTTCTGTGTTTGAAATTTCGAGATGTGTTCTTCATGAAAGTTGCGGGTGAGATCTTAAGCTTTCCAATGATATGAAATTCATTAGAATTGAGGCTCTTTTGGTTGCTCAAAGGTATGATCACTATGCCGAAATATTTCCGCACTTGGATCTGGGAAATTGCTTCCATGAGCATCCAAATGCCAAATGTATTTTGCAATTTTGATGAAATTGAGGTCCTTTGCAAAAACTCATAACTAAAAAGTTGTTTATTAGGGTCTTAATTTGTAAATTGGAATGCTTGAGGACCTAATAACAACATTTGCTGGGCCAATTTGGCAGAAATTTCGGATAAGGTCAATCTAGCCTTTAAAATTGTTTTCAATTGAGTTCTAGGAATAAATGGAATTGCTGGGAAAAATCAGGGGATTTTTAGCTAATTGTTGAAACTTGAAAGTTGCTCAACACACGTTTTTCTAACTCCCTATAAAATTTGACGCATTTTTGATGTCGTGATATTTTTCTCACATTTTTTCAAGTTACGGGCTGAAACGGAGTCGAGTATGGGGTATCCGGGTTAAGTCAATTTTTTTTGGATAAATCGGGTTTTTAGAAACGGTCCAAACGGTCTTCAAGAACTTTGAACTACATATCATAAGCTTTCTAATGACACTTGAACCATGTCAATCGGACGTCGTTTGATAAGCCAATTGGGTCTAAACAGAAATATAAACTTTAATTGAATAAGTGATCTTGAAGAGGCTCACTTCCCTTTATGTGATTAATTTAGAAAAAAGGGCCTAATTGCATGCTTAATTTGTTACGTACTCATGGTTGTTAGATGAATGATTAGGCGCGATGGATGTTCGGCAAGTGGTTATTGTGAACATTAGAATCAAATTTAGGGGTTAAGCTATATTGATCATCATTTTGTGAATGCAAATGGTGGTCGATTATCATTAACCATCGATCAATTAATCGTAGTCATTAGGAATGGGGGTAATTGAAATGCATGGAAGGCAAAGGCCGACTCCGAGGCCACTCCATTGATTGATTTCGATGAACTTTGTTGCTTGATTGTTTTGAATGATTGCATGTGATTTAATGAATGAAAACCGATACCATGGATGTTGGCCAAGCGAGATGATCCAAGGAGGAGGTGGTCAAAGCTCTTGAACATGATGGCAAAAGACTGATGTCCAATCCAGTCTCAACCGCTTGTAATAGCTAGCTTAGTTTAATTAATAAACAAGATTAGCTTAGGTTATAATAAAATTGGTTATTTAGAAGATGACTAAACATCTAAAAAGAACCAATTTTAGTCTTTAGCATAGTTGTTCGATAATGAATAAGGGAAATGTGGATCATTATTAGCCTTAATAATACTCGGTAGTGAATTAACTAAGCACTTTGTATCCAATGATCGGAATCGATGACCCTAATTTGGACAAGTGAAAACATATGGCTCATCGCAGCCTCAGCCATGAGTGGGACCTACCTATTTCCTTGCCTAGGATATGTTTAGACTTCTAGGTTCACTTTGAGCTTCGTAGTAGGTCCTCGAGAATTTTGTAGATGGAGATTAAAGACTGATGTCCAATCCGGTCTTAATTTGTACTATTTATTTGTTACTCGACCATGTCTCGAGTTTTCAATTGGTTTTGTAATAATTACCCGACGAGTTGCGGGTTTTTCTTTATCGCACTTAGAATAGCTCTTCTTTCAACATCGAATACATTGGGTATTTACTTGTGGTACCGTTTTTAAATACATTATTTGTTGATTTTCTTTATTAGATTAAGATAGGTTTAGTTTAGAATCTGAAATGGAAAAACACAAAAACAAGATGCATGGACATTATTGGTTCAAGACTTTTGGCATGAAAATGATAAAAACAAATGCATGGCCATGTGAGTACCGAAAGGGCGTTAGTGGAAACAGTAATGTAAGTAAGTCCCCGTATATGGATATCTCTGGTTCCATTGAAATCGAAATGAAATTCTTGCATTTCGATTGGATATTCTAGTTGGCCCCCGGCAAAACCCTAGTGGCAACTCCAAAATGGCCATTGAGAACAAAATTCTGCACTACCACATTAAGGACGCCACTAGGTCACCCTAATGTTATTTTCTTTTACTCTTTCTTCTTTCTTTCTTTGGGTGAGATTAGGGTTTCTCTCTCGACCTCGAATGTATTGACTTTAAAGTGATAAAAATACATCTGAATGGAACTCCACACCATGGACAATGACTTTCGGTTCCATATGCCATGAAAACATAGTAAACCAGAAAATAGGTCGAGAATCGTAGAGCACACGACAGTATGAGAAAAATGAGTTTCTATGTCTCCTGGTATGAAACACACTGTTCCCATCAGCGTTTCATTGCAGAAGAGCGGATGTTGAAACAATGCTGAGATGAATACAAGAAAAAAAGTAGAGCAAAACATTTTCATGATCGAATGGAGATTTGTCCATTTAATCGCTCGTCATAGAATTTTAATTAGATGGTAAATAGCTTATAGGAGCGGAACGCTAGCTTCCTCTGCAATAGTTTCAAGCAATAAATAAAAGGAACAGTGGGTATTGTAGTGCACTTAGAAATCAAACTGCCTTTGTTGCATAGTGGTGTCCAATTAAAACTGCATCAACTCCAACAATCAGTTTGATCTAAGATATTTGGATTAGGAAAATGTTATAATATCGATAATGTGATCTCACATTCGGTTTATTACTGTCCACATTAATTTATTTCATTGACATTTTATTGACCGGCTTAAGGTGCACAATAACAATAGTGATTGCCCAATGGTAAATAATTATTTTGGTAGAATAAGTTTTCTATAACTAAGGGTATATTTGGAGATATAAATAGGTCATCTAAGCTAAATCTCTCTTGACCTTTTACTGTTTGATACGAGATATTGGAAAATACATGAGAGGGCAATTGGCTAAAAGTATCTATTTACGATCGTTTAAGACCTTGCATATTCGGTTTGCGACTTCATTAATCGCTAGAGGTTAGTATAGAATTCTTCACGTTTTGGCAATAGATTCTGATTTTGCAGGGTTTTTGTTTATCCATCAAAATAAGACTCTTTAGTCTTCCACTAAGTTTATATTCTAACATTTGGTATTAGACAATGTTATATCTCTGCCTTGATGGCTTTTCATGGGGTTTTAATTGAATTAAAAATAGGGGGAATTACCGGTAGAGGGAGAAATTGGCAATTTCGACCAAATTTGGGTCACCCACCACTCAGCTTTGAACCAGTACGATTGCAATGCCATGGGCAAGAAAAGCCCTAAGTTAATTCGGCATTATGGTGATTTCCGAAGGCTAATTGTGCGGTGGAAGTCGTGGTGGTTAGGGTTTTGCGTTTGGTGGAATTTTGCTTGATTTGTGTTAATTTCTTGGCCGTTTTCATCGAATCTTGTACTTGTGTGGTCGTGCTGGCTTGGTCTGCAAAACCCATCACTCAATTTGGTCGAATGTGGGTTGTCGGAGGAGACCCAAGCGGTGGAAGATGTGGTGAGGCAATTGAGCAGTCTGAATTCATGCAATAAGGAAGGTATTGAACATCGCGAGTTTGGAGATACTGAACACCACCCGGGGGTGGAGCTTGATCGTGTAGAGGCTGTTGGATGACACCATTGAAACTTGGTTTTCGAATCACCTTTCGAAAGAAAAAAAAAATCTCTCCAAACAAAATGGTGACTGTTCCTCCTTCATGTATCCAAATCTGGAGTCAGTTGCCTTGAGTTTTTACAATTAATATTTGGTTAAAATTTTGATTTGGTTGAAAAATTTGAAAAGGATTTTGTTTACTAGGCGAGAGAGAGAGAGAGAGAGAGAGAGAGAGAGAGAGAGAGAGAGAGAGAGAGAGAGAGATTTTGGGGTAAATTTTGGGGTAAGCAACGGCTATTGAGAGAGGTCCAAGTCGACTACATTCACGGTCTCTAGAAAATTGTAACTTGGGTAGCCAAAATAGGAAAAATTGATAGAATGCTTGATCTTTGTACCCAATTTCTTGCTTACGTAGTGAAATGCGACATGTTTGATATTTTGAATCCGATTTTCTGTGATCATACTAATCTTATTCCAGTCCACAGACCCTTTTAGTGTACTGCAGATTTATGTAGGATTGGGCTCAAAGGAAGAGTTGAACTGCAGTATCAAGATAGCTACCTTTACTAGAAAAATAACAGACCCAAAAGAATAGATGATTTTCCATTCAAATGCTCAGGGATACAGAGTCGTTGACAATAGATTGACTATTTGTCCTTATCCTGTTGCTAAAATTTACGTTGTATCTTTTTTGTTTTTTTTTCTCTTTATCCATATTTTGCTATAAAATTAGAGCTCTTGGGGAAGCCCTCAAGCTCCTTCACCATCCGGACCATCTTCCCCCTCATTAGTCTTCGTGGCAAAGTCAAGTTACCGCCATCCTCTTTGAGCTGCTGAACACGTTGAGAAAGCAAATTCACTAATATATTCACATTATTGTTGTTTCAACTTTCCAGTGTATAAGAAACTTATGAATGCCAAAAATAGTTACATCAACATTTTTGAATGACTACTTTATCATTGTTAACTAATATATAGCATGCACGAGTTACCCAAAATTCTCATTTAAAAGTCTTGCTTTAAAAAATTAATCATTGTTTTCTCTTGACTATTTGTAAGTTTTGCGAAGCTTTTCCTTTAATTTATAATTAACATGAAATGCTCGAATTTTTTTTAAAAATATTAAAAATAAAAAATTTTAAACAAAAAATTCTTGAATGCCTGTTGTTATCGATGAAATGAATCATAACTAGACATTAATATGTTCACATAATCGGGATTTAAGGCAAGCAAATTGACTATACCATGATTTTTTAAATCTCAGGCCTTTATAAATCTGAATTTGAAATTTATACAACGCTTCACGCTAGTTTTCCACACATGTATTACATGTTGGATAATATCTATTTCTTCTACACAAAATTTCTTACTTTTAGCATATGCAACTTCCAGGTGTTTCTCTTAATACTATATGAAGAAATAAAAATTTTAAAAAATGCTTTAACAGTAATGGTGGTTATCCAATCACAAATTGACATGTGTGACACGTTCACCAGCTCTGATAATCTATCGCCATTTGAATGTATTTGAGATTCAAGATAAGACGTGAGCCAAGTTTTTCTCATGGGTCCATGAAATTAGGTGTAAATATGCATCTTTAGCGATATATGGAATAATTATCGATTGTACTTTTTCCATTGGCGAGTCTTAATTCCAAATCTGCTTTCCGACGTTGACTTCGTCCATTTTATTCAATTACATATGGGCTATTTACATCGAAAATTAGGAGACTCAGAAGAAATTCCTTTCAATTGACATATCTAAAAAAGCTTACACAAAATTCATTTGAAAATTCACTAGCACGTGAGTTATTTCGAAATTGGTTCTACCCGGGAACAATATCGAAAATGATCGATTTAGGAATTGACAATTCTAGAACCGACCGGTTCGATTCCAATATTTTGTAACCGGGGGTCATAGAGTCGGTAATCCATTCTAGTAATACGCCTCGTCGCCCTTTAGCGATAATCGAGCTCGCCTGTGGCCGGTCGCTGGGCTTTGCTGTGGTGGGCAACCGGCCGGAGAAGAAAATAAATAAAAAAAAAAGAAGAAAAAAATAAAAGAAAATGATAATTAAAAATCGTTTTAAAAAATAAAAAAATTATTAAAAGTAGTGTATGGAGGAAAATTTGATTTGATTTTCCATACCAAAAGGCAAAAAATGTTTTCTGGGTCTTTTTTAGATTTTAGCTGAACACCGGAAAATTGTGTCATTTTCCTGAAAAATGACTTTTGGAAAACATTTTCGCGAAATTTTATGTTTTCCATGAAATGAACAAAGCTTGATATTTTATAGTGAAGAACGGTATAGCTTTAAAGCGTAGACGAATTGGTAATTCAAAATGAACGAAGATCCCATGTTATATGGGGGATAAAAAGACAACCAAAAGATTATTGAGAAAAACAACACGTGTCCTACAAAAGAATTTTAGCCGGAAAAGGTACATAAACAAGGCATATGATCTTACCACCGTCGCCACCACATGCGTCCACAAATGTGATCAGTGTTATCAGAAAGCTAAAGAGAAAAGATAACCAAGGGATCAAAGCTCAAGCATACTTCTCATTAGAAGCTGCCCGTTTTAGGCTTCACCCGGCTACTTCTTGAAGGATAACTTTACAAATGGTCATAACTCAAATTATGTTCTACTCCAACACTTTTTAGTAATCAGAAGTCGTGGTCAAATGAAAGTCGAGATTCCTGCACCAAAGAGGGAAGGGAAGAAAAGGAAACAAGTTGGACAAATGAGGTTGAGAGATAGCTATATCCAGACACATTGCTGAGGTTTACCATTGGTTGTCAAATACTGGTGGTGTGGTGGCACTTCTATGCATTGGTTCCGTCCAAAATCGAAAGACTTGGATTTCTTCAATGGGGGTTATATTTAGATGACATTCCACTGTCGGCGCTCCCCCGTCTCTTTCTGAATGTTTGATAAACTGTTTATACAAGGAAGATCCTGGATAGCCTGTCTCCCCTGTCAAAAATTTTAAAAACTATCCTCATCTGGGGATAAGGATTTGGATCTAGGCTAAGGCGGCGCGCGACCAACTCGAAAGCAATCTGGACACCTTCTTCTACGAACTCTTTTAAGCCTTGGAACCATCAATTTGTACATATTTCTTTTCCTTCCTAGATGCAGCCAACAAAGTTATGTTGACCGGAAGGTCGATTTTCGTCGATGACTCTCATTATCGTCAGAATTTCCAAAAGAATCATGTCAAAACCATAGACATCACTCTCTATTGTGGGGTGCCGTAAAACTATTATACGCTCGGTCACTAGACAGGAATTCATTAAATAAGTACCCGTTTGGTCCTATTTAGATATAAATACAATCCGCGAAGTACCCCGCCAAATGTCTCAACCACCACTAGCAATCAAAAACAGGTACTTGACCTCAAAGGCCGAAACAATAACTTGGTATGGTTATACTAGCTAAGAACTCAGGACGTTGCTGCGGAAAGAGAGCTATTAATATTGATCATGAAATTATCAAAGTAATTAGTGGAATAAAAGTGTACTAAAGCCCAAATTATGTTATTATCGGCAATTCCAAAGTACAATATTGTATCTCTTGTCATCATAATATACGTCATTCATGGCTTCAGCAAGGTAGTTACTTATAGCATGATAGACATGAACCTAACTAATTAATCTGCAATTCAGGTTGATGCCGATTCTTAGAAATTTTCAAGTCAAAATAATCTGGATTTGGATATCATAGCGAATGCTTTTTAATGCATTGCCTTCGCTGAAATTATAAGGACACGTGTAGATAAGAAAACAAAAGATAGAAATTTCGACTCTTAATCGACATACGTATAAGATAAATCAACTTCCTTTTAATAATTTCAAAGCTAAAATTGCTAGTCGTAGATAATAAACAGCAAAGCATAATCAGAAAACACACATATCATGATGTAAACACATGTAGACCTGAAGTGCTTAAAACAAAGAAACAAATAATACCTTCCATGGATCTACGTTTTTAGGCAATTATCTTGTGCGCGTAGTGTTGACACCTAATTTTTAGCTCATTTTTTTTTTAAATTTTTCAAAAATTTCAAAATTAGGTCTAGCAATCTTGGCCAAGCCTGGAAACCTATTTATAAACCAAAAAATAATTTTTTTTAGCATTTTTCTGCATTTTTCCTTGATTTATTTTAGTCAGAATAAGCGAGAAAATCAAGAAAAATAGAAAAAGGAATCATAAAATTCCATAAAAATAGTCATTAGTATTATTTCAAATCCAACTTCATGGACGAATCGTCAATTTTGGAAAATATCGGTCGGGTATAAGCTTTTACAAAAATTGGGCAAAATTAAACCCGAATTGAACCAAAAATGAAATTAAATTTTTTCCAGTAAATTTTAGGTCATAGCGGCTTCACAAAAAGTGATTCTGAGACCTTCAATTGCACAATGGTCGCTAAAATTGCACAATTTGACACAAAAAAAAAATCCCCAAAATTTGATTGAAAATTAAGAATTTTGAAACCAAATTGGGAATCGTGCCCAATATGAAATTATTGAAATGTGGGACCATCATTAATAGGATTATTCAGGTGTGGGTGATTCAATTTTGGCATAAAATTTGCAATATCGGATCATTAGGACATCAAATTAAACAAAACCCTATTAACCAGAATTTTAGAAAAAAAATTGAGAAAATCCGGGACACAATTATGATAAAAATTGGGTAAAATCATATATTTGGGTTAGGAATGTCATGGGGAATTCGATTTTGGGATCAAATTTTTCAAATTCGATCAAAATATGGATTAATTTTCAATTTTGTCCAAAACCGGAATTCCGGGTCGGACGGGTCAAACCGACCCGAACCGAAATGTGCGTCTTCTTCACCCGGTTGGCTAGAATGCACATTAAGCCCAGAAAAACAACTCGTGCCCGCGATTTCAACGATCATTCCCGATCAATTTACCACGTTTTATTCAAATTTTCCAGCTGGCACCGGTTAACAGCCCCAACCGATTACAAGTCGGTTTTAACGAGATTCGAGCGGGAAATGATTGAACACAAAAACAGAAAAAGCTGGAAACGAGGGGGAGGACCTGAAACAGTGAGAAAAGGGCCAGAAATTTAGAGAGAGAGAGAGAGAGAGAGAGAGAGAGAGAGAAGTAGAGGTCCCCCAGGTCGAGTGATCGGCGCCGGTCGATTGAACGGCGCCGGCAAATCGGCCATTCCGGGAGGATCTCCTCCTCGAGGGAACCAGAAGAGGGCTGATCTGGAACACCTGAAACCGAGCATATTCCGGTCAATCCAGAGCTCCTCCGGAGAAACCAAGACCATCAGGGGGAAGAATAAGTGTCAAGGAACGACCCTTGAGGCGCGGATCACTTCAAAAATTTCGTTTGGTCGTCAAACAAAGTAGGTAAACATCGCTCATAGTCACGGTTTTCCAGATTTGAGAAATAGCAAACTTGAGTTCAATCTTGCTGATCGTGCGTTGTTTTTCGCAAGTCTGAGTTATTTGATGCCTAAAACATGTTTCTATTCATTTTTATGTTGTTTGATTGTGTTTTTGGGCATTAAAAAACGCATAAACCGAGTCTGCCATTTCTGGAAAATCTCGCCGGAACAACATGACCTCGCCGGAGCACATCCTGTGGCCTTCGGCCACTCAAGTCGGTCCTCTTTGATCACCTGTTTGATGTTTTGATAGTTGTTAGGAACGATTTAGAGCGATCAAGATCAAGATTTGTATTGTGGAATTCATGCTTGAACAGTTTACAAGTTAGGGCTTTTGGACCGATTTTTCGCCGGCCGACGAGCTTACGGCGGCGACCTAATTAGCCTAGATTGACACTAGAATAGGCATACTTGATAATGGTGCAATTGGAATGGTAAAAACTTCACTGGAAGCCCGCCGGAGAAGAGCCCAAACCGGCGGCCTCGAAAATGCTGAATATAGAACAGCGCACACCACTTGCTCGGGAAAATGCCTCAGTGAAGATGGCCAAAAACGGTGCCCTTTTGGCACCGTGTCCGCCGGAGAAGACGATCGGCGCCGGCGCCGGCGACGGCGACGCCCGGTTCGGCCAATCAGAACCGGGTCGAACCGGTCCGGTCCGGTTCACTTCCCCCCGGCCCCCGGCGGGAAAATTCGAAAAAAATAGAATAATAAGTACAAAAATAAAGAAAGAATGAAAAATCGGAAAAAAAGAGAGGAAGAAATCAGAGAAAATCATAAAAAAAAAATTATATTTTTTTGGAAAATTAGGGATTTCGGGAATTTTAGAAAAATTCATAAAAATTTTGGAAAAATTCATAAAATTCGGAAAATACAAATAAAAAATTTCCAAAATTTGAAAAATCAATAAAAAAATTGAAAAATCGAAAAATTCATAAAAATTTCCAGAAAACCTTAAAAATCCGTTCTCGGTTTTAATAAAATTTTTTTCCAAAAAAAAAAAAAAGAAATCAAAAAATTTGAAAATTCACATAAAGGTCCAAAAGCCGAGTTACCACCATCCTCTTTGAGCTGCTGAAGACGTCCAGAAAGCCTTCTTCGTATAATCCGCAGGTTTCTCGGTTCTTAGTATATGTTAAGTTTCAATAAGAGAATTACGGTCATTGGTGATAAATTCTCATTCCTAATCGCGATTGCGTTTAAGAAATGATTGAGATTTACTTGTACGTGGCTCCTCGGTATGATTTGTTCCAGCTTGCCATATTCTGTTGGATACAATTGCGTGGCGTGATGAAGTGAATGCTTGCATGGAGTTCCTGCTCGAGTATTAAACAATTAGATTTCATGTAGTTGGGTGCAACTTTACACGTGTGATTGATTTTTCATGAATATTCTTAATACGTGACCTTTTTTTGGGATATTCTATTTCTCCTACCATGCCATCTGATATCAAGTTGGGCGTAAATCATTATCTTTTTAATGAGTCTTTATCTGTCGAATTCCACAGTGTACTTATTTAGGATTGATTATGCTCTGATTATTGCCATGCTCTAGAATAACTTCGACTCCCCTTGTTTTCGCTTCTTGCATCAATCAAGACATATTACGGGGTCAGCCTATAAGATGGCATCACATTGTGTCAGTTTGTATTTGCAGAATAGGCGCATATGACTTCTCCAGGACGCGGGGAGGGTGCACGCGACTGGTTGGGAGAGATTGAACAGGTATTTTGTTTATAATTTATGTTCATCCAGCTTTGTAAATAGAATGGCAGTAGCCTTGAGGAATATAGCTTTGGTTGAGCAATGGTGATTGCATAAGGATTGTAGATGAGCAACGGTGATTGTATAAGAATTTTCAACTATGGGCTGAGAGTATTATATGAGATATTCTATATGCCACTGATTGACTTACATAAGGTGCCAACTATTGCAGGTATCACCAGAACACGAGGAGGGTGCACGCAACTTGCCGGGAGAGATTGAACAGGTGTTTTGTTTATAATTTATGTTCATCCAGCTTTGCAAATAGAATGGCGGTAGCCTTGAGGAATATAGCTTTGGATGAGCAATGGTGATTGTATAAGAATTGTCTAGTGTGAACTGAGAGTTTTATATTAGATATTCTATATGCCACTGGTTGACTTACATAAGGTGCCAACTATTGCAGTTATTAACAGCACCCCCAGCTAGAGATTCTCCACGACTGAAGTACCCCGTAACATGCGCCCTGGCGGCCTCCCTCACCTCATTGATGCTTGGATTTGGTAAATCCCCCCCCCCCCCCCTCTCTCTCTCATGACAGGACCCACCCGTGGTTGTCCATAAGCTTGGAAGTATATATGTGCGAATCAATTTTCCATCCAGTGAATCGGTCTTTGTTGAAAAATAAAAAAAAAAGTTAGTCGTATCACAGTCATTATTATTATTTTTTTTTGGTCTGGCTTTATTACTGATACAAATGATAGATCTATCACCAAAAGTCATCTTTTAATGAAATAGGATATAAAAAAACCACAAAAAATAGAGAAAAAAAAATAGGGAAATGAGAAGCTCACGGTGGCTGTCATATATTAAAACTAACGGTGGCTTGTCCACCGCTAATTTTCTCAAGGAAAGTGCTTAACTTGTTTAACCGGTTTTCTTGAGAAAGTTAGAATTGGAAACTCTCGCTTGGCGGGATTTCCTCAAATCCCACTACGTCATATTTCAATTTATGGCCACAAAACCACAGTAAGATAATCTATCTAACCGTACCGTTATGCTAGCACCCTCCAAAAAGAATATTACTTAATATTGGATAACATCATCCGTGGTTTCTTTTTTCTCTCCATCGCATTTATTAATTCTCAAATTATTATGTTATGCTAAGATGTATTAGGAAAATAAATTCAAATAAAAGGGAGGAAATAGGGAACTTAATATTTTTCTTATTTTTTCAATTTCGTGAATATAGTTACAATTTATGTGATAACGTTGTGACATTTTCTTGGGTTTTTTTTTTATTATTAATTTTGATAGAAATAGGAGCATTGAGCGAGACGATCACTACCATAAAGAAGGACCAGGAGGCAACTGACAAGCATGTTGACCAAGTGACTGGGATCCTCCACATGTGTGCACTCGTCGGGTCAGTGATTGCAGGGCGGACTGCCGATCGGATCGGCCGCCGGTTAACGATCTTCTTGGTGGGATGCGTCTTTTTCTTGGCCCCTTGCTTCATGGGTATAGCTTCCTACTTCTTTGTCTTGTTGGGCCGCATCATCGCTCACATCGGCGTCGGCTACACCCTTGTGATCGTCCCCATATACATCGCAGAGCTCTCCCCTCCAAACTATCGGGGGTTGTTCACCTCCTTCCCTGAGGTGCCACTCATTTTCTTTTCTTTTCTTTTTTCTAATTGTGAGCATCTTTTCCGCTTTTTTTTTTTTAATGTTATCAATGTGCTGTCTTCTTTTTATGTATCTTTATATGGTTCGGTGGTTTAGGTGTTCATCAATGCCGGCATCGTTCTCGGCTACGTCTGCAACTATCTCTTCTCCAAGATCAATTTCCCTGGTTGGGTTCTCATGCTATGCGAGGGATCAGTATTCTTGGTCCTGCTCGCCATCATGCTCCTCGTCATGCCGGAATCCCCTAGGTGGCTCGTCATGCGAGGACACCTGATCGATGCGAGGCACATCCTCATGAGGATCCACGCCACCGAACAGGAGGCTACACTCCAATTTAACAATATCAAGGCGGCTGCTGGCATCCCTCCGGAGCGCAACAATGACTTCATTGTGCAGAACATCGGGAAGGGCGTGTGGCGGGATCTCCTCCACCATTCGAGCCCATCCGTCCGCCACGCGCTCTGTTGTGCCGTTATGATCCAATTATTCCAAAAGGCCTCTGGTATTGATACTATCCTTCTTTACATTGCTCGTGTTCTTGAGAAGGGTGGCCTTACTTCCTCCAACGAGAAACTCTTGTGGACTGGCATAGTCGACCTTGTAAAGATGATATGCATCCTCCCGGCCACTTTGCTCCTTGACAAGCTCGGGCGACGGCGGTTGCTATTGAGCAGCATTGGTGGGATGGTCGTGGCTCTTATCACCCTTGGAATATGCCTCGTGAAGATCGACCAAATCGACACGAAGCATCACAACTCAAATGATGAGAAGCAAATGTGGATGGAAAATACTTGCATCGCCTCATTGTTACTTTATGTGGCCTCCTTCTCTGTAGGGATGGGACCTGTCACTTCAGTTTTCAACTCAGAGGCATTTCCACTTACGTTACGGGCACAGGGATGCGCAATCGCCTTTGCTGCGAACCAAGGGGTGAGTGCACTGATATCTTTTATATTCTTAGCATTGGATAAGCCGATCCCCCTCAGCGGGGCTGTGTTCTCATTTGCGGTGGTTGCAATCATGGCTTGGGTATTCTTCTTCATCACAATGCCGGAGACCAAAGGACTGACACTGGAAGAGATGGGCAAACTTTTTGGTAAATGGATCCAGCGGAGGTCTCCAGTAAGGGAGATTGAAATGCAGGGAACAAGGGGGGGAATCGATCGAGGCAACCGCAACTAAGGGAATAATTCTAAGACTAGGGTGTCTGATAAACATAAATGTCTTTGTTACTTGTTAGGGTATTTCTTTTTGAAAGATTAGACACGCATCATGCATAGCTCTTCTTCTTATCATCACCCATTTGACTGAATGTTTGAGTTAGTTTTGAATTCTCATCCCGCTCCATTTGACCGAGTTCATGTCCATCTTTTATTGCCCGACTTGCACCCAGTACGTCTATTTACTCAAGTGATCGATTGAGGCGATCCGATTTTTAGCTCACGTCTGTTAACTCTCATCTATTAACTTAAAGTGATCCAACTTGCCAACTTAGGATCAATAACAAAGATCCAATTTTTCGCGAAGAAGTACACATATCATCTTTCAAAATTTTTACCGATTAGATGGTTTTCGTCACCGAGCACAACGACCAATAGCCATCCAATAAATTATTGTATATGCAAAGAAATAAAAGGGAAAGCCGGCTTGTTTAAAATTGAAAAAACAATGACCGCAACTTTTATAGTTTGAATGTTGAGAACAATGTAAAGGAAACATATTAACAAATGCTCAAATAGAAAAAATCAGATTTCTTTTTTGGCTAAAAAATCAAATAGAAAAAAAAAAGATGGTGAGGCAGCAAAACAGATAAGTTTTCCGAGTAACTGACGACACTGAAGGAGGCCTTTCTCTTAGTGGATTAACCAACACTTTATGATGTAGAATGTGATTGTCTTTTGCTCCATTCAAAATTCTTGCTTGATAAGCTCAATTATAAGGGGGTTTAAAGGCATAAGCTTTTGAGAGTGGAGAAGAGAGGATGAGCCTTTGAATTAAAATTAGAGTTGGGTTTAAAAGGAAAATGCCCACAAAAGAAAAAAAAACACTTTATGTGGAATGACGAATTATTTTAGATTGCGGTGGGATGATTGGTGACTAACAATTTGGGGACGGATGAATTCCATGTCGAGTGCCTGTGTGTATGGATGATTGAGGATTGTAAATTCCAGGAGTCCCTCTGAAAACTCTCAGCCGCATTGCATGAGTTGGCTTTTATAATCGGGAAAGCTAGACTGAGCTTTTTAATGTTGAAAATTTCAGACAACCTCCTTCAAAGTGCTCGAAGCTAGCGCCGGTGCAGAGTAAGAGGAACCACAGAAACAATTCAAGCTTCTCGATGTCATATGAATAGTGTGAGCCACAGCGTTCTAGTATTTTCTATTTTTTGCTTACAGCACGAAGATTGATATCTCCTAGGGTAATTTGACCATGTGTTATATATTAGGAGCGCCTGAACCTATGCTTAGTTCAAGTATTTTGCTAATTAGTTTCCTCTAAAGTTGAAAACTAATTAGTTCAAGTATTTACTCTGATATGTTTTATGAAAATACGTACATCAGGTTTAAATTATTGATGATATAGCAATTTCATATTGTAAAAGTGTCTAATTATGTAAAAAACGAGTGCTCGCACTGCAATAAATTTTCATAAGGTCTGCAACGTCTATATTGAATTCATATTAAACTGTGATGAAAGTATTTAATTACATAGAGTGGGAAAGTATTGATGAACAAGGCAGATAAAAGAAAAGAAGAAAATTGATAAAGCCTAATGAGTTATTCAGTAAAAATAAGGGTACTTTATTTAACACAAACTGTCCACCTGCGACTTCTTTCACCGTTCATGGAAACATCAAAGAGGTGCCCGAGGAGATTAGGGAGCAAATATCTTCTGATTTAGTTGAAGCTTTTGAAAGCGATATCTCAGACAATCTGAAAAGAATGCTGGAGCGCAATTAGTCTTACTTGTTCTCAATGACATTCCTCGACCCCTAAATCTCGAATTTAATTTGGGCTTTAGTACACTTTTATGCCACTAATTACTTTGATTATTCTATCACTAATACTGATAGCTTTTTTTCCCGCAGCAACTTGCAGAGTGCTTACTCAGTAAAATCACGAGGGAAAACAAACAAGAAGTGATGAAAAGACGGAACCAAGTTATTGTTTCAGCCTTTTAGGTCAATTAGTACCTGTTTTTGATTGCTAGAGGTGGTTGAGATACTTGGCGGGAATTCCACGGATTGTATTTATATCTATATAGGATCAATTGGTACTTATTTTATGTATTCCTGTCTAGTGCCTACACATATACTATTTTCAGTGCGCTCCATACTAGAGAGTAATGTCTACGGTTTTGGCATGGCTCTTTTGGAAATTCTGATCGGAATGAGATTCATAAACGAAAATCAACGTTCCGGTTGACATAACATTGTTGGCTGCATCTAGGAAGGAAAAGAAATTTGTACAAATTGATGGTTCCAAGGCTTAAAAAGTTCTCAGAAGAAGGTGTCTAGATTTCTGTCAAGTTGGTCACGTGCTGCCTTAGCCTAGATCCAAATGCTCATCCCCAGATGAGTAAAGTTGTTAAAGTTGTGAAGGATATCCAAGATCTTTCATGTACAAAAAAGTTCATCAAATATTCAAAAAGAGATGGGAGCGCTGGTAGTGGAATGCCATATAACCATCGTTCAAGTAATGCAAGTATTTCAATTACGGATGGAACCAATGCGTATACGTGCCACCACAACGCCAGTATCTAACAGACAATGGTAAACCCAATTGTCGCATTTGTTTCCCTTTCTTCCCTTCCTTCTTTGGTGCAGGAGTCTCGACTTTCATATGAACATTCACTCCTGATTACTGAAATGTTGATGGAGTAAGATACAATTTGAGTTATGTGGTATTTGTAAAGTTATCCTTTGAGAAGTCCTCTAATGAGAAGTATGCTCGAGTTTTTATTCCCTTTCCCTTGGTTATATTTCCTCTTTAGTTTTTTTAAAAACACTAATCACATTTGTGGGACGCATGCAGTGGCGACAAAGGTAAGATCCTATGCCTTGTTTATGTACCATTTCCTTCTAAATTTCTTGGGTCGCATTTTTTTTTCTAAAACACTCATTAATACAGTGTTCTGACAATTATAACATTCACGAGTCCCACCTTTACCATGTGTTTCCCTTTTGTGGTTTCCTTCATCTTCTTTTCCTGTGGGTCCCACTTTCCTTCATCTTCTTCCCCATCTTTTTATTTCTCTTCAGGCAATTATCTTCCTGATACCCTATGGCGGAGTTGAGGAGGATGCGGAGCGCAAGTGGTAAAACACCACCTCGAAAAACAAAATGAAAAACCACAGCTTGAAGCTCCAATTCAATTATAGACAAGGTTCTTCACTGTGTTCAAGTAAGAAACTAGAAAACAACCCAGGCCGAAACACCACCATGAAAAACAGAACAATATAGAAATACAAAAATTTCTCCTCCATAGTATAGGAAGTTAGCAAGTGGGGTCAAAAAAATTTCTTTGAACTCAAGTCGGTCTTCAAGAAAGAGAAAATGAAGGTTGTAGCAGAACGCTGTAACTTCTCCTCATGGCACTTGGCAGTA